>JAFIDM010006943.1:76986121-77046383 GCA_023159025.1 Thereuonema tuberculata
TAATTGACAGTATTTCTTACTAGGATAGGATCTGAAACAAAACATTTTTACATCCACCTACACCTATTCGTTTAACTTCATCTGGTGTTTTATTTAACCGCTCTGCTAAAATTATTTTCTAAATGTGAGCAAGTTTATTCCACATTTTTAAATACCTAATAGGATTGGCGAACAGTAAAAAAAGTCAAGAATTAGTGTTTGTACTTTCGTTAAAAACCGTTACGATCTTTCATTATTAAAAATTTAAATCGTCACCTGCAATATTGTTGATTATTCTAACAATTTTATTTTGGTGTTTTGATTGACTATTATTATTATAAACAATATTATATTATTTTAGTTTTGTTTTCATTTCCATTAAATCAAAACTTGTATTGTAATTCATGCAGTTATTATTATTGTCAATCTAATTCTATTTTTAATCTTTTAGTACAAGTGCCAATGTTCTTAATTTGGATATTTGTAAATGTTCTGTGGAAATTTTCGGAATTGTTTTTAAACAAGTTTTGCTTTTTTTTTTAACTGTCAGCAGTTAATTGTTAAATAAAACATTATTACCATGAAGTGTATATATTTATTACGTACATTAATTAATATAATTTATATATAATTACGATTTTTCATAATTTAAATAAATAAGAAACAGTATAAATATAACAGTTCTTAAACAGCAAATCAGTTTTATACATCGTTACAGTTAAAATATAACATGGTTATTATTATATGTAAGAAAAATAGATATATAATGTAGTATTTTGTATCATAAATTCCAAGAAACAAAATCTGTGCATTTCCCCTGAAAATGGAAAACTATCACACTGACCCCCTCAAATGATGACTTGGACTCTTCGCCTACCACGTGACATAGGCGCGGCTAAGGCTCAAGATATCGTGGACAAGCAGTAGTCTATTTCACTAAAATCTTTTATTTCTCTGTTTGTCCGGCGCAATTGTTGTGATTTGTGAAAATAGAAATAATTTCTACAATTTCGCTACGGGAATCAAACGTGTAACCTTCTGATCCGAAGTTAGACGTCTTATCTATTATGCCATGGGAATACATTCGAATCTCTATAAAAAATAAAAATATGTCATAGACGCACTTGCTGGTTCTAAAAGCAGTCGTGAATTGGGAGAATCCACTTTTATCGGTTAGTTGTGAGAAAGCAGTAGCACGTTGGAAGAATCCACTTTTCCCGGGTTGCTACTATATAATAAAAATTACGTGATTAATGTTTATCAATTGTTTGATTTTGTTTATTTTTTTTTTATAAAAGAGTTGAAATTCAAAGAGCAAAACAAATTTGTCAGCAATTCCATCAATTCCATTGTTTTTTACACAAATCATTAATTTTAAATTTACATTAAGCATTTCTAGGGTCAAAGTAGAATCATTTGCAATTGGATTTTTCTATAAACATAAATTTCTCTTAATTTAAATTCGACTTAAATTGACTTAAATTGTAACAATAGCTATGAAATGTAATTGGCCTTCCTGAATAACGTACAGGGGAATTGAATTTATTATGTTGATAAAAAGTTCAGAGCTATAAACTATGATTTCACGAACTGCAGTGCATCTATGCTGTCACTGAATTTTTAAAAAGTTATTTTTCTACGTTTTTAAAAGAAAAATTGTTGTGATATGTTTTGTAACAAATGTTTAATAAACTACGTAAAGAAATTCTGAAACACCCACAAACTTTTATTACACTAATTGTTTAACATTCCCAATTTTTATGCAAATTATCTAAAGCATTAAATTCACGTCCCCTTTACAGATCGGAAACATTTCGAATATTTCGTGTTGAAATAAAATCCAATCATTTCGCAAATAAGTCATTCAAATAAAATGGTACATGTTAAAATGTTAAATTGAAATTATTAAATTCAATGCATATTTAAATTATTCCTTTTATAATAGATACTTTAGATAAAAAAATCAATGTTATAATAGACATAGGGAATTATTGAAATATGATTTTCATCTTAGAGCACCACTGTAAGATTCAGGGAATGGAAAATTTTGGCCCACAAACGAAAGCATCTTACATTATCAAAACATAACTTTCCAAAGTACAGGAAATTTTTGGAACCCCGACATAGGGGGTATGTCACATTACAATGTAGTAAAAAAAATAACCAGGCAATTCAGGAAGGGTTCAAATCGCTGCATAGTAGGTAACACGATATTTTCTATTTGAGCAAGGTTCTAACCTAAAAATTCTCTTCTATTCAAATGAATAGAGTGATTCATTTAAAAAAAAAACCACAAAAATGTTTTGAAATTTTCGAAATAATATTTAAAATATTAATTAATATAAGCTGTCTGACATTAAAATAAAGTAATAAGTAATTAAATAAATAAATGGGAAAAAGGAACTTTTCAAAGATAATACTGAGACAGAAGTTATAAATTTCATTGTATTTTCATCAAATATTAGAAAATAAAATAAGTTTTTAACTATATTTTCTTCGTTTTCAAGAAAAATTTAACCTCGTTTTCAATGAAATTTAAGAAATGTAATGCTAACAAAGAAATCGAAAAAAAAAGCAAAACCAACATCTTCGTCATAATAACTTTCATATATCTTTGAAATATATATATATAAAATAACGAACAACTCACTTTTCATCAATTTCTTCAAAATTCTATATTTCAACCCAATTTAAGGGACTTCATCAGGATAAAAAATATAAATGAAAAAGAGAAAACCATTCTCTTTCTCTTCAAATCATAATCGAAAAATTACAAAGAAAAATTACAATAATCATAACATATAACATCTAACATCCAATTACAATTCATTTGTTGTCAATTGTTATTTTGTTTTTAGAATATAATGATTTTGGATGTTAGATGTTATATGTTATGATTATTGTAATTTTTCTTTGTAATTTTTCGATTATGATTGGAAGAGAAAGAGAAGGGTTTTCTCTTTTTCATTTATATTTTTATCCTGATGAAGTCCCTTAATTGGGTTGAAATATAGAATTTTGAAGAAATTGATGAAAAGTGTTGTTCATTATTTTATATATATATAAAACCAACATCTACAATAATTCTTAAATTAATAAAAAATCACAACTGTATACTTGTTTGTTGTTAATTAAATAGTTGTAAATTAAGTTGTTTGTTTGTAAATTAAATTGTTTGTTGTAAATATGTTTAACATAATTTGAAGTTACTTTTAAGTTCCTTTCACCATTTAAAAAAATTGTTATTTTGTAATATTTACTAATTTGTTAAATAGTAAAAATGATATTCTGGTCCGTGAACTTTTAAAGATTTTATTTTATTAGTTCTTCACCGATATTTTATACAAATTTAATTTATGGCAATCTTAAAAAAAAAAAAAACAGTGTCGGGCTCAGAACTTGGGTTATTTTAATCAACTTCATTTAGTTGATTTTTGAATGAGGAATCCCTGCATTTTCATTGAAACAGAGTTTAAGTTAGAAAAACTGAATTTTCTTACAGTGGAAACTTTTTCCTAATTAGATACGATATTTCGTCAATGAAATCTTTCTCTTTTAAATACATGAATAAAATATTTACAAAGAGAGTTTTTAAGGAAAGAAAATTTGTGTTGCCATTAGAAATAAAAAGAAATTTAAATTCATTTAATCTTAATATTTTTTCCAGTTTTTTTTCTAAATTATCGTGACTGACAAAAAATAATATTTCAATCGGGAGAAAATTTAAATACTTCAAAACTTTTAATTTAAGTTAGAAAAAGTTATTGGGTGTTACACTAAAAATCCGAGTGATCTGCAATCCAACCTTGCATCCAGGTGACGTCATTACGCTAACCAATTGAAACCGTTTTCGCGGCTGAACCAACCTTCTATCTTAAATAACCTTGCAGGCAATTTACATTTTTTATCAAATCGAAAGTCCAACTCATAAAAAATTTTATACATGAAATATGATAAATATAAATAACACTATTTGTCAGTAGTCTATTTTACTAAAATCTTTTATTTCTCTGTTTGTCCGGCGCAATTGTTGTGATTTGAGAAAATAGAAATAATTTCTACAATTTCGCTACGGGAATCAAACATGTAACCTTCTGATCCGAAGTTAGACGTCTTATCCATTATGCCATGGGAATACATTCGAATCTCTATAAAAAATAAAAATATGTCATAGACTCACTCGCGGGTTCTAAAAGCAGTCGTGGATTGGGAGAATCCACTTTTATCGGTTTGTTGTGAGAAAGCAGTAGCACGTTGGAAGAATCCACTTTTCCAGGGTTGCTACTATATAATAAAAACTAGGTGAATTAATGTTTATCAATCGTTTGATTTTGTTTATTTTTTTTTATAAAAGAGTTGAAATTCAAAGAGCAAAACAAATTTTTCAGCAATTCCATTAATTCCATTGTTTTTTACACAAATCATTAATTTTAAGTTTTCATTAAACATTTTCCTAGGGCCAAAGAAGAATCGTTTTCAATTGGATTTTTCTATAAACATAAATTTCTCTAAATTTAAATTCGACTTAAATTGACTTAAATTGTGACGATAGCTATGAAATGTAATTGGCCTTCCTGAATAGTGTACAGGGGAATTCATTTTATTACGTTGATAAAAAGTTCAGAGCTATAAACTATCACTACACGAACTGCAGTACATTTATGATGTCACTGGAATTTTTAAAACTTATTTTTCTATTGTAGTATGTTTTGTAACAAATGTAGTGTATAGAGGATAAGGTGGTATTTTGGAACCATGTCGGTAATTTGGAACCCTGACATTTCACTGACAGGTAGGTATCGCACCATCCCGGTGGAACTTGTAACTTGTTGCCCTCGCCCTCCCAACCACAGGCTCGACGCGTCAGTTGCTTGCTGCTCGTTAGATGAAACGTAGATAAGTGTTTGTTGCAGAACGCGGTTTCGAGAACTTTTTTTGAGGTTAGTGTTTATATTTTCGTGTCTCCTACAGTTTAGGTAACTAAGTTTTAGTGCATCGTATGTGTTGTACAGTTCTTCTTTTGCCAATGACCAATGAAATATGTTATTAATCTACAAGTTGTTACACGGTAGATCAACACTAATCCAAAATGGCGAATGCGGGATATTTGAAACCCCAAGGTGGTGGGTAATTTGGAACCCTATGATCAGGAGAAAAAAAGCTGCGAGAAAGGGATCTGCCAGCTTTTCTGATGAGTCATCTGAAGCAGAAGACTTTGTGGCAGCTGAATCTGGAGATTCAGATTTTGAACTCCCAGCTGGGGAAGATCAGCCACGTCAAGAGGATGCCAAATGCCTATTTTGCGATGAGACTTTTTCAATTTCGCGACCAAGGGAATTGTGGGTACAATGTGTTATATGCAGTTGTTGGGTACACAACAAATGTGCTGGGGCGGAAAAAGACTACTATGCATGTGATTACTACCAATAACTGTTTATTTTGTTTTTGCTAAACTTTTTTTATTTTTCTCAATTTACTGTTTCATTTTAATTCTTTAAAACTGTTTTCAGACCATTGGAATGCTATAATGTAAATGTCAAACTGACCATCCTTCTTGGATATCTATTTTTAATAAACAAAACCATGTTTTTAAGCAAGATACTGGATTTTTATGAAAAAAAAAATGGGGTTCCAAATTACCCTCCCCCAATCACCGGATCACGATTTTGACTTTTTTCACATTTTACAAAATAATATCTTTCGGTTTAGGGATAGTAGCTAGCCATTTAGGATAGTTAGCTGGGCTGTTGCTAAAGCTATTTACGCCTTCAGTTTGGATTTCAAGCTTATTGGTGAGCCATGGTGACCAAAAGACAAAGTGGGGTTCCAAATTACCACCTTCTCCTCTAATAAACCATATAAAGAAACTATAAAACACACCCAGAAACGTGAATTAACCTTTAATTATACTAATTGTTTAACATTTCAATTTTTATGTAAATTACCTAAAGCAATTAAATACAGGTCCCGTTTTCAGATCGGAAACATTTCAAAATAAAATCCAATCATAGAAACATTCTAAGAAACATCATTTTCAGCATCTTTCCTAGGTAAGTGAGCCTCATCAAATCAGTTAACTTTTCTTGCGTCTTATGTCTGTGCCTGCGAATTAAACCGCTAGATGGATATTCTTAGTATGCATTATTAACAACTAGAGACAATCTCCTCTTTATATTCGTAATATTTTCAATATTTATGTTTTTTGTTCTAAATAATAAAATTATTTTACTTTTACCTGTATCAGAAAAACCAAGAATAGCATCAAGAAATGATCTATATTTTATTTATAAAATTTCTCTTGAATTGGTCCTTGTCGAGAAATCAGCGCGGAAACATGACAAAAATCCCCATAGAAAAAAAAATAGAACTGCTACAATGATGTCTAACAATCGTTAATAATCCTTCAAGATAATCCACTAATTCTGCATGCTTTGATTTGATGGTAATTAATTGGACTTAAGTAACTTTAGTAAATAAAACGATTTAATAAAATCAACAGAAATCATACTTTAACAATAAACATTTCTTCGTGGTGGTGGTATTTAGTACTTTCAAAAAAAAAAAACTGTTTAAGGAAAATAGATTTTAAGTTCTCTCAAGAAATTCTGGTTTGAACTCATAAAACATTTAAATCTACAAAGTAAATGACTAAAAAAAAAGAATAAAGCCAGAGTATAGTTAGCTGAAATTAAATCGAATAATTGAATCATTCTAACAAATATTATTTTCAGCCTACTCTCGTAGGAAACTCAGAGCCATTATGTCAGTTATTTTAATTTCTACATGTTTTATGTCTTTGCCTCCCAATTAAGCAGCTGGATGGATTTTGTTGAAACTTGGTATGCATAATTAACAGCTCTCAGGTGCCTCAGGTGACTTCACACCATGCTGAACAGTCAATATGAGACACATATTTCACGTTTGACATGCGAATGTTAACCTCCGTCCATGTGTCACATACTGCTCAATCCCGATAAATGGATTCTGCACCTCATTTGCATATTCAGACAACTTCAATTTTCGTGTCATTTGCTTCTCTGATAATATTGTTTCATAAATAAACTCAAATTTCTCCCTTTATTATATTTATTCCGTGATATCCCCTTAATTTTGTGATCACTGTATCTTTATATTTTTTTATATAGCAATATATATTCATTATGTGAAATAGAGAAATTAATCATGACGTTCAGCTCTGTTTGTGTTTTTCAATTTTCCAATAAAATACGAATATAATAATATTTAGAAAAAAATAAAATAATAATTTAATGAGCGTCTGATAAAATCTGTTCCATTGTAAACCATGCTACCTTTAAAGAGGAAAAACAAAGTAATGTATTTGAAACATCTTATTTTCAAATACTCCAATATAAAAGGGAAGCAACTTGCATAAAAATGTGGTGTTTATTTATTGTATTTATATGTAATTGCTTTACCATTAAAATTATATTTTCAATTGAAAGTAAAATTGGCATTATTCTTGGCAGTTCTCAAAATAACTCATTGCAAATTGAAGGTGTAATAATAAAGTAAATATTTCGACCCCGAAATATTATTGAATTATTAAAAGTATTTTTATTTTAGCTTCAAACAAACATTAATATTAAGAGTTAATTAAAAGATAAATTTATTTGGAGTAAAATAAATCACATCGTTCTGTGTTAGTGATTTAAGAATTATAATTATGGGTTAGTCCCATTACTAACCTGGACCCTTAAGTTGAAATGGAAATAGCCGCCAGGTTAACCATATGACGTCAGGCAAGAACATGTGATGTGTCAGAACTCTCAGAACTCGGAAGAGAGAATTGTGGATCGCCGCTTGTACGAAACTCAAGCGTGGCGGTGAGTTTAAATTAGACAAATTGCTCCAAATTAATACTACAGGATTTGCGTAAGGAATTCTAGGACAGAATTCGGAAGGAACCGACAGCGAAGGTAACGCTGGAGACAGGACAATTAAGGGAAGGAAACTTAATTAGACTGAACGTAAAAACTGTAAGTGACGAAATTATTTATTTTCTATTTTGGATTGGGAAAGACTAAAAGGAGAAACGGTCTGTGTATTTTAGTCGACGGAAGGAAATAATTGCAACGAGTGTATTAACATTGAATTGTTAAGGAGGATTACTAGAAAATTATTAATGTGATTGAACAAGAAATTATTCGAAGCGTGAATAATTTTTAGTTAACAGTAAAGTAATTAATCAGCGAATTAGCCGAAGTCAGCCTAATTCAAGTTAATGATTAGTAAAGTTTCAAGTCTGAGTGACAAAGTGAACTTAAGTTTATGCATTCTAGTAAACGGAAAGAAATATTATCGTACGCATTAAGCAGTAATGATTCAAGGAATTCTTAGAAGTTTAAGAACTGAGCCAATTTCATTTAGTAAGGAATTGTTAAATATTCATACTGGTGAAAACCATTAGGTTATCGAAGTCAACTTTAGTATTCACACAGGTGAAAGTCATTGACGTATTCAAGTGAACTTTAGTTAAGCATACAGGTGAAAACCATTAAATCGAAGCAGCGAACTTTAAAGGCCCAATAGTGATAATTAATTTGGAAGTTATATCTGCTCTGCTGGAACTTTTATAAATATAGATATTGAAAGTAAGCTACTATAAATATTTTAATAAAAAAAAAAAAATACCCTGGTCGCTTCACTTTTCACAAATGAAATGATATATGTTAAATATATCGGAAAATTTAACGTGCTGTGTCATTTAAATATATCAATTCATGCTTAATTCATTCTTGAAATCTACCTTTTTTAAGAGATACTTTAAATAAAAAGTCAATGCTATAATTAAGATAGGAAATTACTGAAATATGATTTTTCACCATAGGGCCCATAAAACTCGCCCAAAAATTATAATACAATACAACAAGAAATATCGTTTGGGGCCTGGTTTTTGTGCTCCATCCTCGACAATTTTATTTGTATTACGGCTAATCATTTCAACTTTTTAAAGCTTATTTTATTATAAAAGAGGATATTAAGATAGTTGTTCCGATTTTGCTGTTGAACAAATTGATTTTTTTGAATTATATCTGTTACTGAGAATCTTGCAAGAATGACAACTCAAAAAGTTGTTAACCGCTTTAAATCAACAGTAATATTTATGAGTTTTAGTGTTATTATTTAAATCTGATTAATTTTGAAATATTATATTAACAGCCTCTTTGCACAAAGGCCAAAGCAAAAGCTAACATCTAAGATGTTAGTAACTTCTACTCTGTCCAAAGGACCGTGAGCCCTGGACGATTAAGCCACCCTTGCACCACCATGCCCACAAACAATCACACGCGCGCCCGTCCTACCTGTCGGCAATGGTTCTTCCCTGAGTAATCTGTTGAGCCTTTTTCTACAAAACAATGTTTTTTTGTTGTTTTCTTTAAACTGTTATCTTTACTTAATTTTTATTACAATTCTATAAATTCTATATATCATTCCTTGGAAAAAGAGTCCAAACACGATGCAGTTGTTATACTTCTAAGCATTATAATGGTCACTGGGTTAAAAAATATAAATGATACAACATAATTAGATAAATAAATAAAATTTAATAAATTAGATATAATATAACGAAGAGTGTTTACTAAGAGTAAAATAAAAGGTAATTGTAAAAGTCATTTTTTATTAGGTATGTCATAAAAAGTGACCCTGTAAAATGACTACCTTCTTCCTTTCATCGACTTTGGCCAACTATGGACCACTGGCTACCCCTACCTGACAACGTCATGGTGAGGCTAGGAAATTCCAGAAGGGAGACCAGATTCACATCCCGGGTCCAGAATAACCCGGAGATAGTAAGTCCCACGGGAGAAATGGACGAAACACAGAAGAAGAAAGAAGAAACATCCGTGCTCTCGACCGGGATTTGAATCTGGATTTCAACCCTAGTACCGGCACACAGAGCGCACAGCAGACAGACGGCTGAGACGGCACGACCAAACCGGCCACGGCAAAATGACTACCTTATTTTTATTAATTGATTTTATTGTTGGTTTTTTGCTCGGAAGGTTACTGTTGGAAACGAGGGTGACTTCCAATTCTGTTTCACGTTTTTCTGGGTTTGTTAGCGTCGAAAGTGGATCTGGATGATGAGTTCCCCCAATAAGAACGAAAGAAAAGTTAAGTTTCTGTTGAGAAACTCAAAGGCGAGATTTTGTTTATTTATGTACAGTTGTTAGTTTTCATTGATTAATCAATTTCTTGTTCGTTAAATTGCGCTCTTATAAATTTTAGAAAATAATTATTGTTAAAAATAATACTGTTAAGAGTTAATTTATATTGGATCACAATTTTCCGACTAAAAAGAATGTTTTTAAAGAGATTTTAACTTCGTTACTATGCAAAACCTTTTCGAAATTCTATTTACCTCAAATAAATTTTGTTAAAAGAATATCAGAAATGATGCAACAGATTTTTGTGGACAATTTATTATCTTTTTTTTCAAATTCACTAGGCCTATTCGCTTTGTCATTTGGTGCCAGATTAGATAAAAAATAAAAAAAGACATTACGCAATTGGAGAAAAAAAATGATATAAAACTTGAATTTCACCATAAAAAATGACCAATCAACCGAAAAAATCCAGACTGTAATCGCGGAATATAATGACCTTCAAACTTTAGTTTCAGTATAATGATATGTAAATTACTCAATCGACTTAAGCATTAATGCTGACAGTTGAACGCATGCATGGAAATCCATTGTTTAGCTTCTATTGCTTTTGTCACTTTCTCGAGGTAATTTCTCAACAAGGATCCACTTGAGAAATATTTGAAATATAAAAGGCAGATTCTCTCTATTTGTTAATTATGCATACCAAGTTTCAAGATCATCTATCCAGCGGTTTATTTGGGAGGCACAGACATAACACAAATACAAATTAAAATAACTGATTTGATGAGTATCATTTAGCTAGGAAAGAGATTGAAAACAATGTTTGTTAGAATGCTTCAATTATTGGATTCTATTTCAGCACGAAATATTCAAAATGTTTATTTCATTGCGTTAGATAATTTACATAAAAATTGCAATATTAAACAATTCGAGTAATAAAAAGTTGTTGCACGTTTGTTGTGGTACTACATTTTTTTTCCAAAACATACCACAACAGAAAAATAAAATTTAAATAATTCAATGACAACATCTGACAACAGCGCTGTACTGCAGTTTGTGTAATGATAGTTTATGTAGCTCTAAATGTATCTACATAACAAAATCAATTCTCCTGAACATTATTCAGGAAGGCCAATTACATTTCTAAGCTATTGTCACAATTTAAGTTAAGTTATTTAAGTTACAATTCGATGAAAGCATTAGTATTATTGATTGAATATATCTGAAAAATTAAGTTTCATACAATTTGCACACGATGTAATGGCATAAAGAGAATTAGAGATCCTGAAGTTCCTAATGGTCTCACCTTAAGAACTTTAAGCCACATCTGCAAGGAATGTGATTTCTTTAAAAGCAAAATGAAAATTAATATACTCTTAGTTACCAATATAAAATAATACTCGTTAATGCGAATAAAATGGCCTCCTTTGAAACTAAAAACTATGTGATTTCCTTGTATGAGGCTGGGACAATAACGAACCTTTTTGTGAAACGAGAGCAATGTATCTTCTTTATTTCCTGAAATTCAGCAATTACTGATGACCTTAAGTTTTCATTGTTCAAATAAAATGCTAATATAATTCATATTAAGAAAATAAATAAAATCACAATTTAATGAGTGTGTGATAAAATATGTCACATTCTGAACCATGCTACCATTACACAAGAAAAATAAAGTAATATATTTATAATATCTTGTTTTCAAATAAAAATTTTTTATTAAATATTCAAATATAAAATGGAAGCAAATTTCATAAAAAGGTGGCATTTTGATTTACTTAATATATTTATATGCAATTGGTATAGCATTAAAACTATATTTTCAATTTTAACCAAAATTGGCATTATTCACGCCATTTCGCAAATAAGTAATTGCAAATAAAATGATACATGTTAAAATGTTAAATTAAAAATATTGAAATTATTAAATTCAATGCATATTTACATTCCTCCTTTTATAAGAGATACTTTAGATAAAAAGACAATATTATAACAGATATAGGGAATTACTGAAATATGATTTTCATCTTAGAGCACCACTGTAAGATTCACGGATGGAAAATTATGGCCCACAAACGAAAGCACCTTACGTTGTCAAAACATAACTTTCTAAAAGACAGGTAATTTTTGGAACCCCGACATACAGGGTATGTCACATTAAATGTAGTAAGAAAATAAGACATCGGTCTTTCGACTAAACGCAGACTAGTCAGAGCCATAGTGTTTCCTATTGCATTGTATGGTTGCGAAAGTTGGACTATGAAGAAAGCTGATTGGAGGAGAATAGATGGGTTCGAACTGTGGTGTCGACTATTACGTATTCCATGGGCAGAAAAATTTACAAACAGGGAGGTTTTGAAACGCATAAAACCTGAAATTTCACTTGGCGGGGAGATAAATAGAATGCAGCTAAAATATTTTGGACATGTGTCACGATCTGATTCACTTGAGAATACAATAATGCTGGGAATGATGAGTGGGAAAAGAAGGCGTGGCCGACCGAGGATCACATGGATAGACACGATTAAAGCAATCACAGGCCTAAGTTTAGAGCAGTTAAGAAGGAAGGCACAAGATCGGAAAGAGTGGCGAGAGATGACCCGTAGAATCACCAAGAGTCGGACACGGCTAAATGGTTAAAGACAAGACAAGAAAATAACCAGGCAATTCAGGAAGCGTTCAAATCGCTGCATAGTAGGCAACGCGATATCTTCTATTTGAGCTGACGTCACATGGTTGTAACTTAAAAATTCTCTTCTATTCAAATAATGAATAGTGATTTATTTAAAAAAAAAACACACAAAAATGTTTTGAAAATTACCGAAATAATATTTGAAATATTAATTTTATAACCGCTCTGACATTAAAATAAAAAAATAAGTAAATAAATGAAAACAAGGAACTTTTCAAAGATAATACTGAGACAGAAATTACAAAAATCATTGTTATTTTCATCAAATACTAGTCGGCTACCCGTCGCTTCGCTCCGGAAGCCTCCCTTATGTAACGGAAAACAATTTTTTATTTATTAAAAACACAAACACACACACAAGTTACATCAAGGAAACTAAGAATAAAATTTTTTAAAAGCTTTTTTTTAAATTTAATTTTTAATGTCTATATTCTCTCAATCTACGACTGCTTTTAGAACCACCTTGTAAATCATATATCTATGATATATTTTTATTTTTTACAGAGATTACAATGTAGGCCTAGTGGTCTAATGGCTAAGACGTCTAACTTCTGAGCAGTATTCTACCTAATAGAAATAGTGCATCTTTCTTTCTTGACTATCTTTTTTTTATTCCTATTGATACTTTTCAGTGGTTTTCGAGTTAGAAATAGTGATGGTTTTTGAGTTACAAATAGTGATTTTTCAGTATTCTACCTAATGAAATTAATACTGCTTCTTATTTCTTGACTTTTTTTTTTTCTTTTTATTCCAAATGATACTTTTCAGTGGTTTCTGAATTACAATAGTGTTCAGTATTCTATCTAATAGAAATACTGCTTCTTTCTTTTTTGAGTCTTTTTTTTTTATTCTAAGTGGCACTTTTCAGTGGCTTTTGTGTTCCAAATATTGATGGTTTCTGAGTTACAGATAGTGATTTTTCAGTATTCTATCTAATAGAAGTATCGCTTCATTCTTTTTTAATTATAATTGTCACTTTTCAGTGACGTTTGAGTTACATTTATTGATGGTTTTTGAGTTGCAAATAGTGATTTTTTCGGTATTCCTCCTCAAAAAAAGAGTGCTTCTCTCTTTCTTGACTCTGTTTTCTTTACTCCAACATCTGGCGTGTACACCCATATATTTTTCAATATCACATAGGATTTGGTTAAGTAAGAATATTTAAAATATTGCAACGTTTCGGCAATTATCGTTCTAATTGTCAGTTTCGAATTACAAATAAACTGGCTGATGTGAAATAAATAAACAATCTTGAGATTAAAAAAAAAAGATTGAATATATTCCTTTTTGATGGGGGAAAGGAAAGGAGATATAAGTCAAAAAACCATATGAAGAGAGTTGTAGTCCCTATGGCCTAATGGATAAGGCATCTGACTTCGGATCAGAAGGTTGCAAGTTCGATTCCTGTCGCGGATGTTTCATTGTAAAAATTATTTCTATTTTCCATTCTCTCAGAAAATTGCGCCGGACAGACACACAGACAGACAGACAGACAGACAGAGAAATAAAAGATTTTAGTAATATAGATTAGAAAAAAAAAAAAGTTTTTAACTGTATTGTCTTCGTTTTCAAGAAAAATTTAACCTCGTTTTCAATGAAACTTAAAAGAAATGTAATGCTAGCAAAGAAATTGAAAAAAAAGAAAAAAAAAGAAAAACCAATGTCTGTAATAATTTTAAATTAATATAAAATCACAACTGGACAGTAAATATGCCTTCGCACACAAAGCCATTATCAATAGGAATCCTGAACAGCTGTTTCATCCTTATTAGGAATCATCAGCAGAATTTACCTTTGATGTTTGGCTCAGACTGCCCGAAAGCTAAGAAAAAAGTTGATGGAATTTTTTTTTTCTTATTTTGTCGAAATAAGTGATGTTTTACGTGAGTTGTAATAAATTGTTGATTTAAATGGTGAAAGGAACTTCCACAAAAACTTCCTCAAACAAACATTAAAATTAGGTTAAAAATATTCATAAATTAAATTGTTTTTTGTAAATATGTTGAAAATAATTTGAAGTTCCTTTTAAGTTCCTTTCACCATTTAAAAAAAAATGTTATTTTGTAATATTTACTAATTTGTTAAATAGTAAAAATGATATTCTGGTCCGTGAACTTTTAAAGATTTTATTTTATTAGTTCTTCTCCGATATTTTATACAAATTTAATATATGTCAATCTTAAAAAAAAACAATGTCGGGCTCAGAACCTGGGTTATTTTAATCAATTTCATTTAGTTGATTTTTGAACGAGGAATCCTTGCATTTTCATTGAAAGAGAGTTTAGGTTAGAAAAAACTTCGAAATTCCTTATAGTGGAAACTTTTTCATAATTAGATTCGATATTTCGTCAATGAAATCTTTCTCTTTTAAATACATGAATAAAATATTTACAAAGAGATCTTTTAAGGAAAGTAAATTTGTGTTACCATTAGAAATAAAAAAAAAAAAAATTCATTTAAAATTAATATTTTTTGCAGTTGTTTTTCTAAATTATCGTAAGTGATTGACAAAAAATAAGATATCAATCGGGAGGAAATTTAAATACTTCAAAACTTTTAATTTGAGTTAGAAAAAGTTATTGGATGGTACACTAAAAATCCGAGTGCTCTGCAATCCAACCTTGCATCCATCTGAGCAATTGAAACCGTTTTCGCGGCGGAACCAATGATCCTAAATAACCTTGTAGACAATTAAAAGTGAAATCAAAAATATGCAGAATTAGTAGATTATCTAAAAGAATTATTACCGATTGTTAGACATCATTGTTAAAGTTTTAATTTTATTCCTATGGTAGATTATGTCTTAATTCCTGGCTGATATCTCGAGAAAGTCCAACACATGAGAAATTTTATAGGTGAAATATAGATCATTTCTTGATACTATTCATGCTGTGTTACAAGAAGATCCTTTCAATGTTTCTAAATTAACTAAAGGATACACAAACATTTTGAGACAATTTCAGAGATTTTTTGAAGAATTAATTTAAATTTTAATATAAAAAGAATTTTATAAATTGAATAATCAGTATAAACATCTAAAATTCTCTTTCATTTATTAAAAATACTTACGAATACTTTGAGTTTTTTGAAGTGATTAGGTGATATTGTTGATAATTTTCTTTAATAAATCAGTTGATGGTTTTTTTCTGCATTACAGTACAGTTCTTTCATGCAATACATTGCTTCTTCTTGATTATTATTATTTAATCTATATTACTAAAATCTTTTATTTCTCTGTCTGTGTGTCTGTCCGGCGCAATTTTCTGTGCGAATGGAAAATAGAAATAATTTTTACAATGTAATTTCCGCGACGGGAATTGAACCTGCAACCTTCTGATCCGAAGTCGGATGTGTTATACATTAGACCATAGGGACTACAACTCTTTTCATATTGTTTTTTGACTTATATCTCCGCAATTGTTGTGTTGTTGTTGTGCCCCAATGTTAGTGCAACAATGGAAAACGGTTTTTCATTTTTTATTGTCACGAGGAAGTCGACAAATTCAAAATGAGCATTATTGAACTTCAAAATGTTGCGTTAACTGCTTTCTTTGGAATCGAGTTTTGTTAGATTATCTTAAATTTTATTTTCTTATTATTATTACTTTTAATAATTGAATTGTACCTTATTATTATATTTTTGTAAAAACAACTAAACTTATTGATTCACGTGTTTTTGAAATTTGTTTAAGCTTCCAACTATTTTGTTTTGTTGTACTTATTCCAATTTTATTATGCTTGGAAAAGAGATGGCTTGAAAAGAGTCTTCAAAACTTCAAAATGTTGCTTTAACCCCTTTCATTGGAATCGATTATTCTTGGATTATCTCATATAAACCATCGTTTTATCATCGATAATCAATTAGTATCGAAATGGACAACGAGAGAAAGGATGAGATCTTTTCAAAGAACTGTTAATAATGTCGTAATTTCGGCCATTCTTGACTACAGGTAAAATTTGTCTGAAGTCTCCGCCAAAGAGGAAAATTTGTCTAGATTCACAAGTCATCAGAATTTGGTTATCTTCACTCGAAGGAATAGTCACAATCAATTCGTCGCCAGGAGTATCGTATATAAGCTATGATCTTCATTTAACATCTATATCAACCAACGTCCATCTAAATAAATCTCTTCTTCAAATATCTATAACGAACAATCTGTACACGGGAGATGGCCTAGTTACTATTCAAAAGCAATTAAAAAATGACATTTCAGTTTTAATAACAATATTTTTATTGATTTTTTAATACTGGTAAAAGTAGTTTTAAAAATAACATCGATTGATTTTTTATTAAAGAATTGATTTGAATAAATAATATTTTAATAATATGATATCCTTCAAGACAGATTAAAAACAGAAAATTTTTATGGACTGTAGTTTTCACTTTTCATTCTTTTGTTTTGTTTTTTTATTTTTTTCTGAGTTTCTTTTTAGTTAGCGTTGAAAATAATTGAAACCAAAAATGAACGACCTGTAGATATATTACGCTGTCTCGGAAATCAGGACAGACGGAGAGAAAGTATGATGGGAGAAGTGCAGGGGAAATGGGAGAATCCCGAGAAAGCCTCTCGAGCGCGGATCTTCCACCATCACGAAACCCGCAAGAGAACCGAACCCCGGTACTCAGATGTGAGAGGCAAATTTCTTTGTGACATCGACAACCGCGCGGCCTTTAAGTTGACTACAGTGATCCCTCTCTATTTCGAGCCTCAAGTCTCGCGGCTTCACTGCATCACGGGTTTTTCAAAAATATTCATCGAAAAATAAAAATTCAAAAATACCGCCATTTCGGTGGCCGTATTGCGGAAAGCAGCGCTGTTTCATCGTGATGCGCGAGAGAAACGGCTTCCTAGGTTACAAAGACAGAGAGAGCAGCTCTCTCACAGGCTTGTACATACCCATAGGAAGTCAGACAAGATAAAAATCCCAGCTACATCGTCAGTGACTCCAGCAGAAGAGCATCCGAGTGAACCTCAACCCTCTACGAGTGGGAGTGAATGTATAATATTAAAGTTTTATAATCAAAAAGATTTAAGTAAAATATACTGTATATATTTATACAGTGTATACTGTATACTGAATGTACAGTATAATATATATATTTTAAACCACACACATACGAAAATTCCTAGGGCTGACCAATCCTACTTCGCGGATTTTCACCTATCGCGGGGGACTCTGGTCCCCATTAACCGCGATAAACGAGGGATTACTGTAAATCCATTTACCTTTAATGATACTGTATTAAGAGAAGTGTTGATGACTAGTTTAAAGAAACTTATTAGTTCACAAAGAAAACAAGAGCTACATGGCAAATAGTAATAAATTAATTATTCACTGTAACTAAGTGTAATCTATTGTTCAAAAACTGGTCTATTGTACAGTGTTCTGTATAATCGAAACCGCATGTTTCACTCTGTATGTCCATGGAATGTTTTGACGATTCGTCCAATAGATTCCTCGCTAAGGGGCTCTGAACACTTCACCACCCGATTATATTATGTCCACCCGATAGAAGAACAATGTAATGAATTATAATATCTTATTTTCAAATAACATTTTAAACTCCTGTAGTAAATAGAAGCAAAATACATTACAAGGTAGGGGTCGCGATTAGCAAGCCAATTACAGTGCTTCGCAACGGCTTCTGAGTCACCTTTATTTTAGAATAGACTACGCCGAGATGATCTAGAAAATATGCGCGTGAATGTCTTTGCGACCTCATGCTATCTTATCTAACCCTATTTATATGGAATAATCGTCATTCTTAACTCAAACCTTGTTAATACACTGAATTCCTAATAATGATTTAAAAAAAAAAATTAGAAAATGTGAAAAGATTTAAAATGGGGAGAAAAAAAATGAAGAATAAGAATTGCCCATAAGGGGATCGAGTCCACGATCTTCGCATTATTAGCACGACGCGACGTTCTAACCAACTGAGCTAACAGGCCACCTACAATATTAAAAATAAAATAAAACAGGCGCTTTTTAAGTATATAATTTAAACATTGTGATACTAATTTTAGAGAAAATAAAGTAGTTATCAAAATCCCAATTCTAAAGGATCACATAACCAATATCTCATAATGTCATAAGTTGAGAACCTGTGAAAAGATTTAAAATGGGGAGAAAAAAATTGAAGAATAAGAATGGCCCATAAGGGGATCGAACCCACGACCTTCGCGTTATTAGCACGACGCTCTAACCAACTGAGCTAACAGAGGCCGATGCGAAGCATTGTGGGATATGTTCCACAGATAGACAGTCAAACCGGGGATATAAGGCGTCTTTCAGAAGCCAAAAAAAAAAGTACAGTAAAACCTCGTTAAGTCATCACTCAAGAGACAAGACATTTTTGACGACTTAAGCGGATTGACGACTGAGGCGAAGTGGGAATTGTTGAAAAAAAAAAAAAAAACAAAAAAAAACACTGAAATACAGTATTTTCATGAATTTCTATAGTAGACCAGTCAATAAAAGCATCGCAAATGCGCATGTATCTACGATTTTTTTATATGTTGTTAGGACCCCTGAGAGTAGTTTATACCCAAGTTTGCAACCCAGAAAGCCCAGTGCTACTCCTGTGGTGTTCGAAAAACTGAGAAATTCAGCTATCTGTGTCAGTTTTATCGAAAAAACCACGTGAAGTAAGCGTTTATCGGGTATCAAATTGTATAGCAAAAGAAATTTGCTACAATTTGAGCCCAATTCGAGCTGTTTAGGTCTATTGGTTGCGGAGATATAGCCAGTCAAAGATGAGCAAGTTTTTCCAAAAAGTGGAGAGTGATCGGTAGGGTCAAGTTCCAAGACACGTACAGGCTAAACTAATAGTTCTAGAGAAAGATCATAGAGAGGAAGTTGTACAGAATTGATTTAGCTGCCATTTGATTCCAAACTGGTGCCTGTAGGCCTCATAGTTTTCTCAAAAACGAAAAAATAGTAAATCATCGGAATTTGGAAAAATGAGGAAAACATTGTACTGAATCATGTTGGTAAGTATTTCTCTAAAAACACGTGCAAGAATGTGCAGTTAACATTGTAGATGTAATATATGGCTTCAAATAAACATACACTAAACAAATAAACGTAAACATAAAATAAACAACGGAAACATAAAAGTAAACAAGAGAATTCTAGATATACAGTCAAGCATAAACACCGCAGTAGTTTAGAACTTTCGGCCTTTTGGAAGGGCCGGGTCTCATCCAGTCTGGATCAGTGGGGGAGGGAGTGGGAGGATGGACGACGTTTTCTGGAGGTGGAGGCGGGTCGTCATATGGTGTTGGGTCGTCCACATCCTCATCCTGGTCGTCCAGGTCGATAGGGGTAACGTTTGTGCAACTGCGCTCTTGGCAAAAGGAACATAGGATAGAGCACTTGAGCCCTGCCTTTCTGAAAGTGCACGACTCTAATCACCCTTTCTTGCATTTGCAAGCCACCATTCTAAGCAGCGTCTGAGTAGCGGGCTCTGCGCACATTGTGATGGGCATGAGACCTTGTTCGCTGGTGGCCCATCCCCAATCATAAGGGTTTTTGTCTACCCCCAACCATTTTTGCACTTGGTGGTAGGTCCTCCACAAATGATATTTTGTAACCTCTGTGGTGGGGGGGGGGGCAAGGTTGACTTTGGCCGTTGCTGTTGATTTTAAAAATTCTGAGTATCACAGGGTGTTCAGCGTTCCCGCATCTCCGTCGTGCAGGTTCATCAAGATCTTCTCGCCAGCATTTCCTACTTCGTCCTGGTTGGAGTTTCGATCAAGAAAAATGCTGGTGAGATCTATCCAGTGTTTTTTTTTTTTTTTTTTTTTTTTTTTTTTTTTTTTTTTTTTTTTTTTGAGGACGTTTCACCACTTCATCTTGCCTTGCCAGAAAAGGGCAGAAGTTGTGTCACACCCACTGATGACATACAGGAACACAACCATCCCTCGTGGAACCTTCATTTTTCCACATGTGAAGGAATTTGCTGTACAGTGAGCGCACTCTGACCCACCTCTTTTCTGGAAGTAAAAGCGTTCGTCTGTCCAGAGCTGAAGCCGTTGAGGAGGACCAGTAGGTCGACGTCCTCCCCAATGATGAAAACTTGATCGAACGATGAGCTCTTGGAGAGTGCAGTCATCACTTTATCAGTATCGGCGTCTTCTTGAGATTCATGTACCTCGATACCCTGCCTCTCAAATTCAGTACGCATCATGGTGATCAAGCGGCGTTTGATAGATTCATTGGAGACCAGTTCTGCCTGGGGAACTTTGATGGGTGTTGATTCATCAAACAACATGTCACAGCAGGAGAGAGAAGCAGAGCGTCGCAGGTGTTCAGCTGATTTAGTGCTGCTCATAGATGCATCGTGTGGGTATCCATCAAACACCACAGCTACGTTTGTACCAGAGTGGTTGAAAACGTAGCTAACGTATCCCGCCACAATGGCTGTGACTGAATCATTGTGATACCTGATCACCTTTAAACAATGTTGGGCCAGATTACAATGTTAACTTCAGTCTTGCACGTGTTTTTAAAGAAATACATACCAACATGATTCAGTACAATGTTTTCCTCATTTTTCCAAATTTCGACGTTTTACTGTTTTTTCGTTTTTGAGGAAACTATGAGGCCTAGATGCACCATTTTGGAATCAAATTGCAGCTAATTTAATTCTCTACAACTTTTTCTCTTATGATCATTCTCTAGAACCTTTAGTTTAGCCGGTACGTGTCTTGGAACATGACTCTACCGATAACTTTCCAGTTTTTGGAAAAAGTTGCTTAAATGTAACTGGCTACATCTCCGCAAGCAATGGACCTAGAGAGCTCATGTATGGCTCAAATTCTAGGAAATTTAGCTTGCTTTACAAAAGTATAGAGTGACGATACCCGAGAACCGCTTCCTTCCGGGGCTTTTTTCGACAAACCTGACACAAGTGCCCGAATTTCGCAGTTTTTCGAACACCACAGGAGTAGCACAGGGTTTCAGGGTTGCAAACATGGATATACACTACTCTCAGCGGTCGTAACAACATATAAAAAATCGTGCGCGTTTGCGATGATTGGCTTTTTTTGTGTCGATATTGATTGGCCTATAGGATACGGTGAGAAAAACAAGATTTTCAGAAATCGATATATGCAAATTAATGAGTGGAAAATAAAAAAATACACTTTTTGTAGTTATCACATTTTAATCCTTTTAAAAGAAAGGAAACGTCTATCTTTGAAACGTTCCATCCAACCATTGATGCCGATGTTCAAATTTTCAACGTTCAGCTCCTTAGCAATTTCCATGGCCATTTCTTTGAGAATCACGGCAGAAATCGGCACATTTCGCGATCTGGGATGTTTTAGCCATCAAACTAAAACCTCCTCGATCAAACTTCGATTTCCTCATTCTCTTTCTTTTGTCTTTGGAGTCAGCTTCTTCAATTACTTGTTTCGATGAAAGAATATTGTTTAATGTAGTCCTGGGAATATGATGTTCTTTGGCAATAACTGTTTTCGAAACATTTGATTTTTCAAAAAGTGCAATGAAGTATTTTTGTTTCTTTAAAAGATAACAAGGTAAGTTTTCGTTTCCCTGGCATGTTAAAAACGTAATTAAAACATGAAATTGCAAGAGAAAAATAGCTGTTATAGCGGGCTTTACTCGCTATGAAATGAAGTCACACTCAGGAGCGGTCAAGAAAAACGTCTACAGTCGACAGAGTCGCAGCGAGAAGCGTGCTTCGAATGATTAGCAGCGAGATTCCAAGAACCGAAATCCCCCGAAGGGATAGGAAAGAAATGAAGTGACAGGCGTGATCGAAAATTCCCCGTAAAGGCTTGGTTTTTTTAAAGTGAAGGGGCGGGGCTGAAAAGACAATACAATGACATGCAAAATGGAGAAGGAAAATGCTTTTGGTCATTTTTGAGGGTGACGAGTTATCCGGAGTAAAATTAAATTTGGTGACGCATAAAGGAGGGTTATTTTACCTTATTGTCTATGAGACCTTGCCGGGACCAAAGGAAAACGACGACTTATCCGGATGACGACTTAGCGAGGTTTTTTAACTGTATTTGATTGGCATTTTATACTTTAAGCCAGATGTGCATGGACTGTGATTTCTTAAAAAGCAAAATGGAAATTAAAGTACACTCAGTGACCAATATAAAATAATATTCGTTTATGTCTGTAAGTGTCCTACTTTACAGTTTGAAACTAAACACCATGTGTTTTCCTTGTATGAATGTGGGCCAAAGAAGAACCTTTTTATGTAAGTAGAACAATATATCTTATGATAATACGAATGTGACAGTTATTATTAGAAATAAAAACAACATCTTTTCTTCTTCTTAAACGTAGTTATACATTATAATTACAATGTATGATTTTAATTACCATATATGATTTTTGATATTGTTAATATTCAATTCATAAATACTTTTTTTATGTTTTTATGAAGAACATTCTTTTTATCAATAAGCCTGAAGAAGCAGATAAAGTGTCATCTGCGAAATATAGATATGTTTAAGAAGAAGAAAGAATATTGTTGTTTTTATTTCTAATATATCTTATTTATTTTGTACCTTACAGTAATAGTTATGACCTAATCTCTGGCCTTACTTTTACACTTTTATAATAAAATACGAATATAAATCATATTAAAAAAATAATTAAAAACTAAAACTTCAGTTTAAAGAGCCTGTAATAAATTTCACATTATAAAGTAAAAAAGTAAAAGAAAAACTGTAATATAGTTGTAACAAATTTATTATTTAAATAAATTAATAAATAAAACTACAATTTAACGTGTCTGTGATAAAATCTCTCCCGTTATAAAACATGCTACCATTAAATGTAATGTAGAAAAACAATGTAATGTACTGAAAATAATTTAAAGATCTATTATTATTTTTTGAGAAATTAAGAAGAGATTTATTATTTTTAAATTATAGAAATAAATCTCGTAATTTGATCATTTAATTTGGTATTGTTAATTAAGTTTTTAAGCACGTGATAGTTTCACGTTTCTCCATTGTTAACATAAGTATTATTTTAAATTCTTGATTTGTATTTCCATTCGTTTTTAGTGTTTAGAAATGGCTGGATTATGGCTAGACAAAGTTTTTGAAAAATAAAACGAAATATTGCAGATGTGAAGCCTAGTGAAGTAGTAATTAAGTGTTTATTATGTATTTAACGGCATTTTAAGAAGAACAATGTAATGTATTTTTAACATCTTATTTTCAAATAACATATTATACTCCCTCTAGTAAAAAGAAGGAAAATACACAGAAAGGAAGCATTCTGATTTATTTATTTTATTTATATGTAATGCCTATAGCATTAAAACTATATTTTCAATTCAAATCAAAATTGCCATCATCCATCGCAGCTCAAAAATACCTCACTGGTAACAAAATGATACATGTTAAATTGAATGTTAAATGTTAGTGTTAAAATGAATTTCTTGAATATATACTTAAACTCTTCCAATCATAAAAGATAATTTACAGAAAAAGTTAATGTTATTCTAGAAAAATAGAATTATTTAAATATGGTTTTGATCATAGGGCACCACTGTGGGGTTCACGGATTGAAAGTAATACTGCAGAAACGTCAGCGTTTTATGTTACAAATTCTAGGTTTTAGAAGTCCAATAAATTTTTGGAAACCCCAAAATATGGGGTAGCTCAAGTTCATTCAATTAGAAACTAACTAGACAACTGCAAATGCATTTACATGCAAATATAACAAAATACGTAATTAAGCACCCGCGTTTAACGTTTTCTTCCTCCTTTTCCTTTTCTATTGAAAATTTCTCTTCGTTCAATGGCATGTTTTCAATTCATATCTTATTCTTGGCAGATCTTTGCCTCTTTTGCATTGGTCATTAAAATCGATCACTTAAAGACATGTGCGATCAAGAAACAAACATAAGTGCCAAACTACAATGCCTTACTGAACAGACATCCTTAAATATTGGCGAAATGATAAAAATTTTAAGTTTTTCTTTTCGTAAGACACCGGAATACCACCTTTACTAGCGCAACTTACAATTTTGCAATGAAATGCATAAAAACAAACTCACTAGACTAAAATATTTAAAACATTATTTTAAAAGGTTAAAACAAGTACAAACAGTTTCGTCTCGATTATCGACGAACTTCTACGGTAGATGGTAAAGGCAATCTACAGAAGTCACAGTCAATATAAACTGTTAGTCTTGTTTGTTTACGTTTCTTTAAAATAGATTCTATATAAACCTTTACTTAATATAAATGTTCATCAACAAATCTTTTTAGTCGGATTATAAAGATCTAAGCAAAAATATTGATTTCAAGAATGGAATTCCAAAATTGTAAAAGAAAATCTTTATTAAAAGTCAAAATATTGGAATCAACATCAAGAAGAAGGAGGTATCAGTAAATATTAGCGACTATCAATGTAAATGGAGAAATGAAGACCAGTAGTGGCCCCTTAACCCTTAGGAATGAAAAGTTCATTATTGTTGACAATAATAATGGAGATTGCTTGGCGGGGGAGAAGAAGCTAAAAACTTCTATCAAGTATCCCTTTTTTGACTCCAATCCTTGCTGAAACTGATCGCCTGAGCTATCAAATTCATCATACTGTCTAAAAATAAAATATAAATAAATTTTAACAAATAAAGTTTAGTCAGCACATTTTTATCATAAATAACTCAAGAACATATTAAATACAAATGCATTATTTATTAAAAGAGGACGTGAAAAAGTTTAGTATGCTCTGAAATTGCATTATTCACATTCATATTTAAGATTAAATTTACTTAGCACAAAACAAGAAGTTTCGAAAACCAATGAATTTTGTAAGGTTCTTTTAATAATTAACAATTGCGAAACTAATTTACGTTCCATTTATCAAATAATTTCTACAGATAATAAAATTTATATTAATAAAGTAGGATACTAATAATATAAAATTATTCAGCAAACATCAAAAGTAATCTTTTCTTAGCGTAAAGTCTACTCAAGTATACTTTATACCTTATTCTTGATATCTTCAGTTCAATTATACAATATGACACCATGTATATCTTAAAAATCTTTATTGTTTTGTTAATTTTAACATCATTGCGTAATTTTAGAATTTTATTCTACCATAATTTTGGCTTTATTCCTTTATCTTCTTTGCCTTTCCCTTTTATTTTCCTTTGGAATTCTTGGAAACATTTGCTTATGAAAGGTTCCGGGTACTCATTAATCCTTAAAATTTCTGTGAAGTTTGCTGTTTTTTCTTCCCAATTTGCGTTGTTTTTAGTATTTGTTGTTATCCGAATCAACGTATTTTGAATTACCCCTTTTGTAATTTTCACATTTTGAGCTGAGTTGTAGTTTATAAAATATCTACTCTGGAAATCTTTGTTATACTGTTCATTCGAAATTTTTTCTCTTTATTCTCAAGTGTCAAATCGAGGTAGTTAACTTTATTGTCTATTTCTTCTTGTTTGGTATACTGAATGTGTTTATTAGCTGAATTTACTTGTTTAAAAAAATTTTGAAATTGTCGTTTAGTTCCTTCCCATATTATTATTACATCGTCTACATACCTGAAATAGCTGAATTTGTTTTTGTCCAATTTAGTATGTTCTTTTTTTCGAATTCCTTCATACATTTGTTACAAAGTAGTCCAGGCACTGGGCTACCCATTGGGAAGCCTTATATTTGTTTATATAATTTTTATCCGAATTTAAAATAACTATTATTATATTATATTTCTAACCCTTCAATAATCATCTTAGTATGTGTCTCATTTAAGTTATTTTGATCTAACTTTCTTTTTAAAATTTTTATGGTTTCTTCCACTGGGACAGATGTGTACATTACTATTATATCCATTGTGTACAGTCTTATTCTATTTTGACTTTCTTCCTTATTAAAATTTTCAATTAATCATTTGGTTCTTGATAACATTTTCAAGTGCTCTTGATAACATTTTCATTATTGTCCATGTTTCTTAATATGTTGTATATCCACCACGCTAAATTTTGCGTCGGAGAACCAAACGAATTTATGACTGGTCTTTTTTGTGCACTTTAGGTCACTTTGGGTGTTATTATCATGTTTTCTGTAATTTGATTATATTGTATTTTATTTATTATGTTTTCTTTTAACATACTTGCTGTAAATGTTTTTGTTTATTTATTGAACCTAACCGTTGGATCTTCTTGAATTTCTTTTTATTCATTTTTGCCTAGCATTTCTTCCACTTTATTGTCATAATCTTTCTTGACCATAATCACAAGATGTTTTCGTTTGTCCGACTTCAAAATTTTTCTTGTTTTATCTTTTTGGATTTTATTTAATACTTCAATCTCTTTTTGATTGATATTAATTCTTCTAATGTTCTCATCTTTGTTGGCACTTAAAATGCTGTAAATTGGAGGTTGTCTTTACATTTATCCACTTCAGTCAATTTATTTCAGTTGTAGTGATTTAGAATTCTAGTCCTTTATTTAATTTTACTTCCTCTACTTTCTTTAGCTGTTTGTTGCTTAAATTAATCACATACTTTTTTTTTTTTTACAAATTTATTATACTGTGTTTCCATCAGTAAATCCCAACGTCTTTATTTTTTGCCACTTCATTTCATTAAGCTTCTTGCTCATATTATCATATATTTTGCTGTTAGTTCTCATTATATCCAGATAAATATTTTCCTCAAAAACCTTTTTTATACATTTATTTTTTCTTTTAATGAAATACATTAAACCGGATAACAACAAATACTAAAAATAAAGAAAAATGGGAAGAAAAAAACCAGCAAACTTCAAAGAAATTTTAAGGATTAATGAGTACCCGGAAGCTTTCATTAGCAAATGTTAAGCACTGTACTGTACTTCCTGTAATAATAGTTTATAGCTCGAAACTTTTTTTATCTAGGTAACAAGATCAATTCTCTTTTAGAATAAGCAGGTAGGCCACTGAGACAATTTAAATTAAGAATTTTTTTTGAGAATAATTTTATTATTTTAGTTTTCATTAAACACTTTTTTGCCCAAAGAATGTTTCATGAAAACTAATAATTACTTAATAAAGTTTAACATGCTGTAAAAGGGATTAAATTAAATACAACAAGAAATACTTTTTCAGCACAAATCTAACCAAATTGCCTTTCTGGTTCGATTATCGGGAAGGAATCGGGAACGGCCGTTTCGTCCTACTTGGGACTCATCAGCCCGATCTACGCCTTCCCCGATAAAAGACCCAGAAAGGCAAGATACTTAAGTGGAGGTCACCGTCACACCTGGCAGTGACCCTCGCAAAACAAAAAACATCAACAATAAATGTTGTGCTGATTATCACAACCAAAAAACCTCTTCCTAATACTGATAGGACTGTAGGTTATTTAACTATAAAGAAACATAAGTTAATAAAGTTTAACGTGATGTAAAATGGGTTAAATTAAATACAACAAGAAAAATTTTTTTAGCACAAATCTAACCATAATTATTTACTTGTGCCAAAAATACAAAAATAAATGGAAATACTGATAAATTTCTTTTTCTCTTAAAAATGGATCTCTTTTATAAAAAAAAAAATTAAAGATTTCCAAATTTTAATCATATAGTTTTTATTATATATTTCTGATAAATAGTACAAAACAAATGAAAATCCTAGCTATTACTATAAAAAACAACTTTCGTTTTATTTGAAAACAGCCAAATTACAATAGAGCCCCGATTATCCGCGGAATTGGGTGGCAAGGGCTTCGCGGATAACGAAAATCGCGGATAACCAGAAAAAAAAACCCAACTAAAAATGAGGTGTAAACACGAAAAAAAAATATTTCACTATTAAAAATTACGTTTTATTGTATAAAAAACATAATTATTGTAAAAACTTTTAAAATATGTACAGTACAGTAGAAAGCTTTCTGTAGAGTAAGAGCCAGCCACTCATCCACAAATTCCGAGAAGGCCTATAGGATTACGATGCAGAATAAACTGTCGGTAATTTTCGACCCTCGCACTGTAGGGCCAATTGTATTTTCCCTGTTGTTGGCTTGGATTAAAATTTTTTTTTTTTTTTAAATTCGTAATTAAAAAAATTTTTGCAGCTCTCGCGGATAATCCACACCGCGGATCATCCGCTCGCGGATAATCGGGGCTCTATTGTATATGGTACGGTATATCATTTTGTTGACGAACGTTGCATTCGATGGGCGCACTAGTGTTACTGATTGAATATGATTGAATAAAAAAAAATTAAGATTAAGTTTTCTAAATTAAGGTCATTTTTCCAATCATACAGGGTGATTGACGAAGATTTGCAGAAACTTCGGGAGCTCATTCTACATGTAAAAGTAAAGAAAAAAAGTTATATAAACATAGATCCGGAAATGCTTCGGTATCGAGTTACGGCTAGCGAAAGATTTCGCCCATAAAGTAGAACAATACGCACATGGACTACACCTCAGTTGTTAGCTCTCAAATAAATCAAATCAATGCAATTCACATTATTGTTGAACAGCTGTTATTGTGTTGCCAACTTTTTTGAAGGTTCCACGTGGAATAAGCTTCAAGCCACTGGGAGATACAGTTCTGCGATATGTTTCATTCGATTTGTCAGGTCAACAACCATATGAAACCACTGATTTCGCCTCTTAATTTACCTTCCCAGACTTCCAGCAAGTCTTCATTTCACCCGGGGTATTACATTATGGGCGGAATCTTTCGCTATCCGTAACTCGATACAGAAGCATTTCCGGATCTATGTTTATATGATTTTCATTCTTTACTTTTACATGTAGAATGAGCTCCCGAAGTTTCTGCATATCTTCGTGAATCACCCTGTATAATGGGATTCTCACGTTTATCATGGTCTCACCCTGCGAACTTTGAAGCACATGTGCAAAGAATGTAATTTCTTCAAAGACAAATAAAAATTAGTGTACTCCTATTGAACAATATAAAATAATATTCCTTAATGTCTTCAGAAAGACCTGTTTTATTATTGAAATTAAAAACCAAGTGTTTTCCTTGTGTGAGACTTCGATAAAGGAGATCATTTTTATGAAAGGAGAGCAATATATCTTTTTTTTTTTTGTGCCTTATAAAATAATCATGACCTTAAACTATGATTGTAGTAGCTTTACAATATACAAAAATATGTATATAATTCATGTTAATAGAATAAATAAGGAAAACCAAATATGTAAGAAATACAGAAAAATAAATAAACAAATAAAATTACAATTTAATGATTCTGTTATAAAATCTATTCCATTATTAAATAAGTTGCTATGAAAGTGGAAAAACGAAGATATGTATCTGTAACTTCTTATTTTCAAATAACGTTTTTTTTTTGTTCCTACATGAAATGGAATCATATTACATTAAAATGCAACTTTACGGAATTATATTGCATTAAAATTTAACATTCTGATTGATTTATTATATGTATATTTAATTTCTATAGCTTAAAGCTGTTACTGTTATAATTGACATAGGGAATTACTTAAATATGGTTTTCATCATAGCGCACCACTGTGAGATTCACGGATGCAAAATCAATGGACCAGATACGAAAGCACTGTAATTTAGTAAATCATCAGTAAATTTTTGGGAAATCGTCAGTAAATGCGGGGTATGTGTAAATGAGAAAGTATAAATTAAGAAGAAGAGTTCAATAACACTTTCATCTTTTGTTATGAAAAGAAAGATTTCCTCAGAAAGTGTATTTAAAACTCACCTTTGTAAAATCTAAATACTGCGCTAACTTGTGAACGAAGCTTCTTCGGCAAAAATGGTTTTGAGTTTCAAAATCAGCGTAAAAAACTAAGTATATCAAATTTCATTAAAATCGGTGCAGTGGTAACAAAATTATTTGGTTTTGAACGTATGTTTTGTTAGAATTTCAGGTAAAATTTCATGGAACCAACATGGAATGATAAAATGAACTAATATTTTATCCGATTTGATTCAATGGTACCATTGAGAACCTTGGATCTATCCTTATAGCTTAATTATATCGAGTTACAGACAGACAGACAGACGGACAGACAGACAGACGAAATTAGCAAATTATGTAAGTTTATATTTAAGAAATAAAGATTAATTTAAACTGAGAAGTTTTTGTTTTGTAACTAGGTTTCTACGGACAAAATTTTCCGACGATTCCGGATACGAGTCCAGCAAACATTGGAAAGTGAATTTAGATCCCCTCCACCTATTCCTAAAAATATTTTTTTTTAATAAGTCTTGAAATCAAAATAAATGAAAAAATTATAATTATGATATCTATTAAAGAAAAACATTATTTTTTTTTCTATTTTCTAAAGAGAATATTAAACCCTCCTTTATTTACTTAAAATGATTTATGAGAGCTCCTTATACAGGGTAGACATAAAAAAATGCTTGGTTTCAGAGACGGGTATTTTACTGCTTAAGGAATACAGTCATGATATCTCTCAATTGGAAGTGCAACTGTCCAAGATTGGTGTACGTCACTCAGTCCCTCAATATGGGCACCTTTCGTCACCCGGCACACATCCATCTGACAGTTTTATTCCTGCCAGACATAATGAAGCATGTCCAATGTGATGGACTCCACAGCATGGCTGATCAGTTTCTTAATATTACTGATGGGTGCTTCACTGGAAATGCTTCAATATCCAGATCCATCACTGATATTTAATATGCTGTGGAAGCCATCACAGTGGACATGTTTCATTGAATCTGGCTGGAATTAAACTACCGCTTGGATGTTTGTCGGGAAAGGTGTTCATACTGAGAGACTTTGAGTGAGGCACATCAAACCTGGACAGTTGCACTACCAATTGAGAGATGTCATGACTGTATATGTTAGCAATAAAGAAAATTTAAAAATGTTGAAAAACTGAAAAACTTTGAAATCACACCATTCTTCTATACCACTCTTTATTTAATCATATCAAACCGCGCATAATTCATTTACGAAATAAACTATTTAATACTCATTGTTAGATATAATGGTTTATTGAGTTACTGGGAAGTGTTTTCATTTTATGACGTTAAGTTTATTAATAAGGACCCTCTGAAAAAACATAGATATTTAGCAGTTAAATGTTCATAACAATTTCAAGAAGAACCATCGAAAATTACTAGGTGAACACAATAGAAACATAAACAGACTGACCGAATTGACGAGCTTTACTTTCCTAGACTCTAAAAACTAACGTTATCCGCTGAAACTATACGCTAAAAACTAACAATAAGCTTAAAAACAAAATTATTACAATATATTTCTTAGAGTAAAGCAAATCTATGTGAATTTCAAAAATATTCATTGTCGTTTAAAATTAATGAATTTATAAGTAAAAAAATATGTAATGAATAAAACTAAAGTTTTGCTTTAAGTTGCAAGAAAAACTTGGTAATCTACAAAGAATTCATCAAAGTCAGAATCTTAGTTTCGTCAGAGTTCAGACATAAACCTAAAACAAATGACTTTTATGTTAAGATTCGATCGGAACCAGAAACAATATTTAAATATCTTCTGAAAATCATTTCGCAACACGATCAATCATCTTATTTTGTTTAAGAAAGCATTTCCTCTATTTTTATTTTTATTCTATAATCAATAGAGTGTAATTTTTGCTTCTCGAGTCCTGACGCCAAGAGTGTCTTTCTGCTTTCAATGAAGCAGAATGATGAATTACTACAAAAAAAGCATCGCCTTTGAGACCAGTTGTTGCCTATCAGACAAGCAGATATTCAGTTCTCAGCCGACTCAGAAGAAGTCCATTTGTCAAATAGAAATAATATGCTTTATAACTCAGAATAGAATGTGCATGTCTTCTGTTTTTATTGTAATCCATAAGAGAATTGTAAACTTATTTATAAGTTTCAAATTGTTTGTAAATACTTATTCAGATATTAAAATGATCATTAATCAGACGAATGAAATTAATTCATTTCATAACTATTAATAATTTTTCGTGGATCAAGTGATAACGAATTGATTGCTGGCTGAAGGAGCCAAGTTCGAACTCCTCTTAGTCGAAACTTTTTTTTCTGTTTCCTTCTTCTATTGATAGGCCTAAGTCTTACGGTTTGCCGTAAGTGCGGGGAGCCATTCTTTAGAGAAATGAATTAATTTCCATATAGATTGAAGAAACATTAGATTTAAAATCCTCTATACCACAGGAAAGGCAGAAGGAACCATAGAATATGAAAAAAGAAAAAAAAAAAAGAAGGAACACGACATCAGCCTTTAATGCATGATAGCAGCAGCCAAAAAGCGGGAATCACCCACACTGTTTCTGTGAATGTAGATGTCACGGGATCACCTTATGGCATCCGACAATTAAAATCTACGGAATAACCTACTGTATCAAGGACAACATCGAGCTGCAGAAAGGAATCATTCCAGGTTCCCAAATGCCAAGGGAACGCACGGTGAACGCACAATGCTAATCTCGGAGTAATTCGTCTGCGTAAATTGCGAAGTGTGAATCGTTAGCCAAAGAAGTGACCAATGACTTCGCAATTTTTGATGCTTCAGGCTGTGCGAAGGCTTCGAGTCGGTTATCGATGCGTACAGCTAAGGCAACAATGAAAACGGATTGCTGACGCACCTGTTTGAGATCAGTGGAAGCAGCCAACCTTCCACAATCCCTTGATTGTCGCCAACGACGCGGAAAGAGAAATAAGACTCTTTACGAATCCGATCCACAAGGGCATTGTGGCGCCGTTGAAAGACAACTTCATTGGACTTAGTGTGATTTGTAGAGTTACCTCTATTGAATAATATCGACTGTAGGTCTTCTAACCTATTATATTACAATGAAAAGCATTTAAGGAGAATTAGATATGCAAATAACAACATCCCAAAAAATATTGGAGAATCTTATTTCAACGAAACTCTGTAAATCTGTTTAAATGAAGCAGGCATTAATTTTTATTTCCTTATTTATGACTCAAGTCATCTTGTGAATGTGTTCAGAACTTCTTATTTAATTTTTAAAGTCAAATTCAAATTTCCTTACAATCTTATTCCCTAAGATTACTTTTTTTAAGTCGTGAAACCATAAAATTCCAAACCGTTCAGTTTCTTTTAAGATTTTAATATCTGTTGAATTTATTTCCATTTTCTGAAAAAAATTAATTAAATCTACATTACTTTCTTACATTGACAAAACCAGATTAATTTTAATCAAGAGAAAATATTAATAAGGAAGATAGGTTAAAAAATACATTGTTGAGATACTAATACGTTACTTTGGGAATTTTTGTGGCTTTCTAGCTTTAATTTCTCGACAGTAAACTTTAGATCGTCTCAAGTCTTTCAATTTGCAAACTTAGTTCAAGAAATTCCCTCTAATGGTTCAAAAATTATTAGGTTCACAGACACACACACACACACACACACACACACACACGCAAATACACACAAACACTGATTGATCTGAAAATAGGATAAAACGTGTATTACTACGATACCATAAAATACAGCACATTAAATTACAATGTATCCGACGCATCAGTGCTCTCCGATCTTTATAGAATCGGAAACACCATTCAACATTAAGTATTATAAAACCCTCCACACCTACAATCTTTAATAGTTAAACATTTTATTAAAAACACAGACATTATACTGTATAGTTGAGACAAAATCATGAAGGACTTTTTACTGTAAACCTTCACTTAGGAAATGCTGAGAAAGTGCAGAAATGTGCTGAGAAAGAGCAGAAAATTTCTGATCTTCTTTATTGAAAGCGTAACAATTCAAGCAAGCATCCTAGGAATTCATCAGGAAGAACAACTTATTTTAAGGTGAAAAGAATAAATAGGATACATTGGTTCTAGCTATTCTTTGTCCTCCTGAAAATGATCGAGTCTTCAATGACTGGGAGACTGTCTTTAGCACTTGATTATTTTAATTTTAACTAAACTTTTTATAATTTCTCGTTTTATATTTCAGAAGATTAAAGCTATTAAATAAACCTGCCCCAGTAGTTCTTAAGTTCAAACAATGTAAAGTTGTGTAATGAGAAAGTTCAAACGTATTCAGGTTAACAAAGTGTCATTCTGTGAAAAAAGAAGAAAATGTCTCCTTGATGAGGCTTAGTCATCAATAAATTTTGTTTGAAAGCCCAGCGCTTAATAATGAAAGCATTTACTTGGCGCCCATTCAATAGTTAAGATAAAGATATAAAAATTCCAAGTTTTACTTAATAGCCATAAATTCAAATGAACTTCAGAATAAGGCTGACGACAGAATCCTTCCTTGGTAAAGAAATTAAGCAACAATAGTCTTTTAATACAGTAAATAAATACATTAAATCAAATGGCAAATGTATTAAATATAACTAATGTTAAGACTTGAAAATTCTAATGAAGAATGGCCTCATTAACTTTTCTTGAATGAAAATGTTGTTCTGTCTCAAGGATTTCGGACTTTGTAGCATCACACTAACTTAATAAAAAGTAATGTTAAACTTTTGAAGAACATATAAAACCTAAAAAAGGAAAAGCCTTTTGCGTCAAGCTAAAGCTTTTGCTTGCTGGGTAGCGCTGGCCAAGAGTGCAAAATAAGCTCGAAAGACCCTGTCCCAGGGTCTCAGCTTAACTCAAAAGGCTTTTCCTTATCATGATTTATTTACTTTTCCTTTAACCCATAATTTTATTTTATTTTATTTTTTAATTTTTTGTTCTGTTATCAAATTCCTTTTGTTGTAGGCGTTTAGCTACATTCGAATTTGAATTCCGTAGAGTGTTTTCATTTTCTTCATCTTCAGTTTCTGAGGGGTCACCTGCCTCCTACAAACTTTTAAATACTATCTGATCTTGCATTCGATCGTACAGCTGTTTCGTCAAAAAAGAGCGTTAACATTAAATATCTTGAATTTACAAGATTTCTGTTGATTTGTATTATATGTTCTCTGTTTGATTTACACTTTCCTATTAAAAAAAGTATGGAGAAATACAGATAAAAACAAAACTCAAATAAACGATGCGTAAATAAAAGTAAATCTATATTTTAAATAAAACTATAATTAAATATTAAAATTATCGATATGACTGTTAATTGTAAATAAGACCTTTTAAGTCATTTGAAAACTTAGTATTTTCAAAAAAATTACAAAAAATATAAAGAAAATTTTTTAACGTGCTTACATATATATAAACCAAAAAATAAAAAAATACATATGAATCCAAAGATTGTGAGAATCATTGTTTTGTTTCATTGGCATTTTTCATTTTTTGATTTAATAGCAAACAAATTGCTGTCTTAAATTATCTTACATAGGCATCTATGAATATTTTATACTACGGCCGAATGTAATTGTTAAACTGTATAATGTAAAAATTTAATGTAATAATCTAAAGTCCCTATTTGATTAATTGTCGTAATTTAGTTAACAAATAGAAATATTAATTTGTATAATAAATAAATTCATAATTGCTTGATTGTTCTTATTCTAAACGGAAAATACATTTTTTTCTCTACAGTAAATATTTATGCTTAGAAACATGAAATTTATTGATTGCGAAAATCTTGATAGTTTACGTCTAATTTTAAACTTTACAATATGTTGCTTATCAAATATGATTCGAAATTAGCTAAAATGTGTTTTTACATTTCCCCTTGGAATAAAGTTTACTTGAGTTAGAGTTTTAGTTTTTTTTTTGTCGCGAAACTGTGAAAACAAAGGATGGAAATGAAAATCTTAATCCTTTAATGTTAACTTAATTAGTTCATGGAATGAAAAGGAGATTAGCAAGAAACATTTTAACATCACAACAGCAGCAATGAAACATTTTACAGGGCTAGTCAAAAGTCCCAGGAAACCCTTATATTTCGGAAACGGAAGGGAAAATGAAATATCTGAAACATGACCTAAGCAAAGAACAGGTGGGAGCGGGACCGACATTACAGGATTTGTTCGAAACATGGCCGTTATCTTAAAGTTCGCCATCTTGAATGCAAGTCAAAATTTTCAAATGGGAACAGAATCACGTGACCGTCGTGACGTATCATTTCAAACAAGAAAACCCTAGAAATTCAATCAATTTTTATGTAGCATTCTCATTTTAATTTTAAGAGTGTTCAAAAGTAGAAATTCATGGCAATTACCACAGCAGAAATCCCATGGGATTCAGCCAACATGAGGCTGAAAATTTAACCAAATCATTCAAATAAAATAGAGAAGATATTATAAAAAGAGAATGAGGAAAAAATCTGAATTCATTTTATCACTTATTGTATCCAAAATAAACGGTGAATTTAGGTTCAATCAAGGGCGTATATAAGGGGGGAGCCGAGGGCCCCCCCCTCCCGAAATAATGAAGGTATGTCCCAATGTTTTTTTTTGGTTGAACAGATAGGTTTTCATCGGTTTTTTTTTTGGTTGAATAGATTTTTTGGCCAGGGCCCCTCCCCCCCGAAATAATGAAGGTATGTCCTCCCAATGTTTTTTTTTTGGTTGAACAGACAGGTTTTCATCGGTTTTTTTTTTGGTTGAATAGATTTTTTGGCCAGGGCCCCTCCCCCCCGAAATAATGAAGGTATGTCCTCCCAATGTTTTTTTTTTTTGTTGAACAGATAGGTTTCTATGGGGTGTCTACTTAAAATTACTTAACTTAACCTTACATTAATCTTGGGCCCCCCCAAAAAATATATTCTATATTCGCCACTGGGTTCAATCATAAAGATTTCATGAAGAGTGTACATTTTATTTTTTTAACTTGTTAACTGATGAACAGCAGCAGTCTATAAGTTGCCTTTAGAATCGTACATCAATTAGATTGTTTGAATTTTAATCACGTTTTATTTTTAAAACAATATTAAGGTCATTCAGAATTTAAATACGATGGTTTATATTCTCATACAAACAACTAGACTCGACTGATTCAATTTTCATGAAACTCGGTAAAAACCAAACTCAAAGAGTCCAACCCAAATTCTTATCGCATTCGAAGAAAAATTAGTTATTTTGTCCTGATTTCTTTAATATATCCTTTTTTTAGCAATAAATTCAGCTGTAACTAATGTATTTTCCTGCAATTTCACTTCAGTGTAACATTTAAACCGTCGAATTTTAAAAAATGTTGTTAAACTGTCATAGGATTGAGTTACAATCCTTTGTTTTTTCAATATACTATATTTATTTTCTAATTAATGAAAAAATTCTCCTTCTTCTTTTTCTTTTCTTCTTCTTTTCTTTTTCTTCTCACTAGGAAGAAAAACAACACTTCTTTTGCAAATGAAAGAAAAAAGCTCTTCCATAGACTAAATCTTATTTTTATTGAATCTTTTAATTGGAGTGAGGAAACGAATGTTTAATTTTACAAAGATGTGCTGAACATAACTAAACCAATGTCAGGAATTTGTCTTACCATTGAAGCAACAAAGGCACATTTTTATTGACTTTGGTTCCCGTCAGGTGATTTTTTTCACGAAAAAGAAAACTATATTCGTTTTATATGAAAAGATCATTTCAACAAATCTTTAGGCTTCAAGCTAATCTGAACAATTTTCAAAAATATTTAATTGAGATTTTTGACTGAGAATCTACTTTGTTTATTGCTAAATTAATTTAGCATACTTTCTAAGGACAGTAATGTATTAAAATTCATCACTGTGCATGTTTGTCTCATGTTTAATACTTTCTGAAGCAGTAAATAGATTTTAAACTTAGTTACAGGCAACAGATGATCTAATTTTTGTATTTGATTTTTTTTTTCATTTGGATCCCGTTCTAGAAAAAAATCCCATGCACGAGAAATATTCAATAAATTTCTTTGTTGTCTAACATTGCATATTATTTAAATTTAGTTGTTTATATTGAATCAGTTTAATTAATTGAACTTCATTAAATAAATTTAACGAAAGCCTGCGAACGTTCTGTTTTATTGATAACGTTTGGTTAATTATAAACAAGATTTTAGGATATTATTGATAAGACTTTACAAAATCCAATTCTATTTTTTATTAAACATTAAAAAAATCAAAATATTATGGTGTATATTATGAAGTGTATACTATAGTTAAAATAATATAGTGTGTAATAGATATATTATTCTATTTGCTATCAGGACTAAAAGCTCTAAGTTGTTTAGGAATTTCTGCTTATTTAATAATTTCAACAATTATTAATAATTTTTAAATCGTTCTTAATAATCTTTAAAACAACATTAAAGACTCAAATTTATTTTGGAAAGATTTTTCTAATCCACGCTAAGCTCGAGTGAATTTTTAAATCATTGCATTAATGGTAGATAATCTTCCTTTGACATTTCCTCTTTTTTGGTGGGACGGTGACATTCAGATCGAGGGATTACGTTAAGCGAACAAGAGAATGCCTCAGATCTAATGAAACTAATCAAATTTGTTCAACGAAGCGAAACAGCTCTGTTCAGATTTGGTAAAAATCGAGATAAATTCAAAAGACTGAGAGATTGAATAGATTATGATAAAAAAAGAGAGAATTACGATGAAAACTATAATGAACTAATAATGATCTATGCCTCATTAAACTAACTTGATTTATTTGATGTTTTCTCTAAGAAAAAAACCTGGCTTAAGGTCTTACAGAAATTAATAGGCTTCTCAATATTTTTTTTCGTAAGTACTTCTAACAGTTTTAAATCAATTAGGAAGATCTTTGCAATTTATCAAAGTTTCCTTTAAAAAAAATCAAATAACTATAAATCATCTTTTTAATAGAAATTAGATGAAAGTTCTAAAAAACTCATATTAGCTCTATGTAGGTTAAATTGTTTATGGATTTACAGTTTAAAACTTATTAAGCTGTGTTTTTAATTTTAAAAATTTTCTTCAAAATAATAATTTTGATAATCTTTATTTCTAGGAATATAACAATTAATAAAATTGTATGTTGAAAGAAAAAAAAAGGTTACGTCCAAAGACTGAAATCAAGCTAGTTCTTATTGATTTTCAAAACACACTGTTTCTTAAAAAAGCATCAGTCCAGGGAGAATAAAATCTGAGAATGGTTATGAATAATGTACGGTTATTATTGTGCCCAATAATATCTTACAAGGAGATATCACAGCCTGTATGTTTAGAATTCAAGTGCCCTTTTGTGAGATGAAAGTACATATCAAATACTTCAAAAATATATATATACATCTGGGGGCCAACGCTCTTTAGATTTCGAGATATTCGGCGTTATTTCGACGATTTTCAAATACTGCCTTATTAACTCACTGATGTCATTAGAAAGCAAATGGGAGCCTGGAGTAGTGGTTAGCACAGCGGATTTTTACATCGACGGGTCCTTAGATCGATTCCCGTTAAGTTGGAAGTAATTTTTTTTTTATTTTCATTTTATTTTTCATGTCATTTTATTTTTAATTTCATTTTGTTTAAATGAACAGTAAATGTTTTACTTTATTTTTCTGAATTAAAGTACTTCTAATTAAAAACCAAAATTAACGAGAATGCTAACTTTGTTTGCTTTTTTTTTTAAATAAAGAAAACTAAAATTCAATTAGTGAAGTATTACATTTAAAACTCTTACATAAAAACTTAAAATAAAAGCACAACTGAAATAATTTTAAATACAAACAGTAAATGAGTATCATCACCATATGAGAAAAAGTTAATTAAGTTAACTAATTAATTAAAAAAACATAGTTAACGAGAAGATTATTTATTTACTGCTAATCTTAAACTGGTTTTCTGTTTAATATTCATAACATAAATGGAAAAAACTTACATTAGGCTATCATAAAGAAAAAAGATAAAAAATAAATAAATAGAAAAACGATAAAAAACAAAAAAGAAAGTAAAAAAATAAAATGAAATTAAAAATAAAATGAAAATAAATTTAAAAAAATTACTTGAAACTTGACGGGAATCGATCCAATCACCCGCCGATTTGAAATCCGCTGTGCTAACCACTACTACTGGCTCCCATTTGCTTTTTAATGACATCAGTGAGTTAATAAGGCAGTACTTGAAAATCGACGAAAATAATGCCGAATATCTGGAAATCTAAAGAGCGTTGGCCCCCGCATGTATATATATATATTTGAAGTATTTGATGTGTACTTTCATCTCACAAAAGGGCACTTGAATTCTAAACATACAGGCCGTGTCGACTCCTTGTTAGTGATGGTAATGCAATAATGAACTAACTTTTGGAAAACAATTATAATCTGTATCACGCCATTTATTGTTTGAAGAAACAAAAGATGACAGCACATTGCATTCATGATCACTATCTGGAGTGTTTGTTTTAAAAAGAAAACAATCACGTAAATAGCAACGGAAAAATATGGAATTTGAAGTTTGTTTCGTTGTAGTTGCCTGGTGATGGGGAACCAGAAAAAAAAAAGAAAGTTTTTTAGTTTCGAATCGTTCGACGGGAAAGCTTTGGTCAAACGGCTTTTATTCAATGATCATATTCTATATGAGAATATGATTGACTTGTAAAGTATACGTCTTGAATAAGGAATAATTTATATTCGATCTTGGAATTTCATTCAACCAAGACATTATTGTGAACATTACGGAAGAATCTCTACTCTTATTGTATGTTATAGTTTTCTTCCATAGAATAGCCGGAAGCTAAATAGATCTTCGACGAAAAGCGTTAATAATGGGAAAACCGATGGAGTTGTCGTTTTCCAGGAGACTAGAAATAACAGATGAAATATTCTACGAGAACAACGCATCATACGACGGACTGCAAAGGACCTTTTTTGAAGTGCAGCGTTTGCCACTGCGGATATAACTACCAAGGTCTGCCTATTGTGTGATAGAAGATTTAAAGTAAGTGTTTTTGAATTTTTAATACAAAGGACATATATTTAAAGAACAGTTCAGAAACACTGCATAAAGAATCAACTTGAGAAGAAGATATAGGATTTGATTTTGAATTCTTAAGTGAACGTTGTTGTTTTTTAGGGTAATATAGCAGAACTCATTCTTCTGGTCGTAAAGCGTATGATAGTTAATAATAAATAATTTTCAAATAATGTTCTACAAAAGAGACAAACACGACACAATGGAAAGCACCTACATTGGGTTTAAAAGATGATAATACAAGATAATTCACCGAATGAGCATTACAAAACAATGCATTATTTTATTTTCTAAACATAAGAATGGTAAAAATAAATATTTAAATCTTTATAAATATATTTCCAAGAAAGCAGACGACATTTACACATACTCTGCTGGGCTTTTAATCACACCATTTCTTTTTGACAAATGGATTTCTTCATAGATAAATGGGAAGTGGGATAAAGCAGGAACCGGCATCGAATGAGACGGGTTTTTTATTATGAGTCATCATTTACTCTTCAGCATGGAAGAACTAAGCACACATACTGTGAATTAAAGAAAGGAACTATAAAAAACAGAAATTCTTTCGTAAAATCCCAGAAGAAACAGTGGATATCAAATGATCTTTAGATCTGTCAATATTCTTTGCTCAGCTGTTTCGAATCTTAATATAAAGAGAATTTTAGTTTTTGCACTTTTAGCTTTATCATGAAACAGTTGTTTAAATTTATGTTTCATTTCTGACTTAAACGAATTGTCTGTCGATTATCAAGTTCTCACAATTTAAATCACTCGCATATTATTTTTCCTAATAAAAAATACTGAAAACACTAAACAAAATCTTAACCTGCGAATGAACATATTTTTGGAATCTATTTAATTCTGTTATTCTCTAAGAAATATGGTCTTGAAAAGTTTATTTTTAAGTTTACTAATGCGTCTTAATCTACAAATCTAGGAAAGGCTCATCAAATCATTTAGTCTTTGTGTATCTAATACTATTTGAACAGTTGGATGGTCTTCCTAAACATGTTGTAAACATTTCAGGAGTAGAGAAAATCTCACCTCTACATTTGAGATTTTTTCGAAGTGCGTTGTTGCCAAGAAATTAACGTGAAAGGTTGGCAAAAATTCTGAAAGAAAAGTATTGTAAGTCAAATAATGATAACTAACTGTAAATATTAATGACTTACGAATTCTTCTTAGGAAAGAAGGATAAAAATTGCAGATTCCACAAGTGTGTTTGTGTGCGTGCGTGTGTGTATGTGTGTGTTGTCTCCAAATAATTTTCAAACCATTAAGTAGTTCACTTCGAAACGTGGCTTCCATACTTACTGCAAAGTTTACAGTGTTGTTCGCTTTCGGAAAATTTTGTGCATCGATTTCAAAAATTCCTATAGAAAAGAGTTAGAAGCAAAACGTGGAATTTCTAACGAAATCTAACAGTAAGTAGCAATCACTTTCAGAACTTATTGCCATTGTGCTTGCTTGGAAGTGATTGAGATTAATTGTACGTATGTAGGCAAGTTAAATATCGGGTTGTTGCAGATGAAATGTCGGAAAATGGATGGAAATTACCGGCAAGTAGGGTGGGTTAATTTATTAATCAAAATAATCGGGAAGTGATAGAAGAAAGATCTGGTGAACAGGGCGGATCAGAAAATGTTTCGTAACTTAACTGGTGCAACTTCTGGATCGTGCCTGTCTCACAATATCATAGAGAAGTTTGGGCCTTGTTAGGTAACTAATGCCGGCTGTTCGTCGACAGTTTTCCGTCCACAATATAAAGGTCGGGGCAATTTGTGGGATCCATTTAGTCATCATCTTCATTTTGTCGTAGCCGCTAAATGTCTGGATACTATTGAATAGAATACTCACATTTTGTGGCCAAATTCTCGAATTGCTTGATGAGAACTTTCGATCAAATCCTTCAGCTTGGCATGTCGGTAGCACTTTTGGTCTACCGCTAGGCTCATTAATATCTCAGATAACATCGCTAGACCGGAATTTAGTAAATCAATTTTGTGTCAATCACACATTCACTCTACCTTCCCAAATGTTATACTGATGTTGGGAGCTGACTCTGCTGCATGGTGCCCCAGTTTAAACTCGTGGGAAAATGGCAAGGAGTTGATTCGGATCAATTGTCGACTTCGAAGGATTTGAAATTGATGTCTCAATTTACATAATCACTGTCTTATATTCAATACTTTTCCGCTTGAAATTTGCATATCAAAAAGGTATCTGGCGACGTTGTAATTTCCCCAAAAATACGTACCAACTATAAGATGTTGCAAAACCAATCTTTCATCTGCAACATACTGAAAAGTAAAGAAAATTTAATGAATTATTCTTCAATAACGGAAAATTCTATTTGTTTAAGATAGATAGAATAAAAAAAGTAAAAGTAAATGGTTAGGTTATACTTCTTTCCCTACTTAAAAATAAATAACTAAAATAAAAAAAAAGGAAGAAAGTAGATTTTTTTTTCAAGATCTTATTTTTTCTGGTGTTGATGCTTTCTCCTTTTGTTCAGTTTTTATAAAGACACTAGACGCCTGATCGTCGCTTTCCTTCGAAACCTCTCGTGTGGAACCGAAAAATTTTATTTATTCACAAAAACATTTTACTTCACGTAAACTAAAATCTAAAACTAAAAACTTAAACTAAACATATATCAAAGTTTAAATTTTAAAAACAATACAAAGCAATAAAATATTGAAATCTATTTGGTAACAGATGGAAATTTTTTGTCTGGCAGCGTGTGTGCGAAATTCCATTGCTGCATATAGGATTACACAAGCACACTCTTGTTGCCAGGCAATGCCCGTGCGAATTGTTGCGAAATTCAAGTGTTGGTGGACTTATGCATGGAAGCGGGACTTATAGACACCCACTATTTTTTAAATAATAAGATTTACTATCATCCGAATCTCTTTCACGAGATATCAGATATTTTGATAGTTATAATTGAAAATTATTTTTGTATTGTTCATTTTACAATATACTTTGCAACAGCGTGACAATTAGTAACACAGAAATGATTCCAGGTTTCTCAACAACATCTATTTGTGAAAAGCTGTTAAAACTGTTTGCGAATAAATATAAAAGTAAGTCGACCTTAATTAAACTTTTAACTTAATGAGAACGAGCTTAAAGGATTGTATATTAAAAGAAAATAATATAAAATATACTACCGTTTTCGGGTTCACTTAGATCTGGTTCATTATTGTAATTCATTTTATTTTAAAGGCGTTTCCATTCTAAAAGAGAAGGAGTTGATAGAAATAGTAAACTTCTCCGCCCCCAACGCAATGCCCCATTGCATTCGAAAAATGGAATAAATCTTGGGGTTGTTTTTTTTCTCTTCCCATTTGGAATTTTTTTTTTTTTGGTTGAACGGCTGTAATTCCTCTCATTGCAAATTTCTGGGCAGGTTTGAGGGTAATCATGCTAAAATTGTTAATTAAAATATCAACTTAATTAAATATTTATTCACTAATTATAAAATAATCATAAGATATCTTAAATGAAATTGCTTTCACTGTTAAATTTTGGTGTTCTGTAGAAAAGCATTATCAATTAGGCACATATTCACGTATGTTTTGTTTTATTATTTATAGAAAAGATACAACGGAAATATACCCAGTTACAGTATCTCTAAAAAGAAAAAGCTGAACTAACATCTAAGGAAATAAACAATGTACTGTGGGTGGCATTCCCAATGTCACATTGCGAAGTAGTGCTTTCCAGCATTGCTTTCCTTAAACTAGTCTCACAGCGGAGAGGTGGAGGCATGCGGGGAAGCATCGGGCAGCTATTGTGACATTAGAAATGCACCCGCAGTACATACAAATATAGGCCTACAAATGTTATAATGTTTTTAAACATTATAACATTATTTAAAAATTAAGGGTTGTACCATTCATAGTTTCGATATAGTGATAAAAAACAGATATTCGAAACATTTGATTATCTTTAATAACAATAGAATATTATATAAAGTGATACTTTAATGTTATATGTGTCTCATTGATAAGAGCTTCTGTTTCTGTAATTCTTTTAAAATGTTTGGATAGCTCTTAAAAACTATTTAAAAAAGACAATGTAAGTTTTATGTTTAAAAATTTACTCAATGAGTGGATCCCTGTCAAGAAATCAGCGAGTGAAGATACAAAAATTCCTATAGAAAAGCTGTTTAGACTTTATAATATTAGATTTGAAATAATGATGTCTTCCAAGACTAATTCTTCGTTCATAAATTAAACTGATTTAAACAATTAAAGCAAATAATGTGGAGTGAATTAAAACTTTAATAAATATGAAGAATTTTTACATTTTATATTGATATTAACTATTTATTTACCTGAGAACTTTTTGTCTCTGGTTTTAATAAATTTAAAAACTTAATAAATAAAAGAAATCAAACAGTTTAAAGAAACTAGAATTTGAATTCTTTCAAAGACTTCTCCTTGTCAAGTAATACAACGTTGAGATTTATCTAAATTAACAAGAAGTAACTGGAATTTAGTTATCTGAAATGAAATCGATTGATTAGGAATTTTTTCATGTTTTGAGAACTTTAATGTAAGTCCTTTCATTAAATTCCAAGTCTTTAAAAAATTTAAATGTTATTTTAAATTACGTTATTTGAATTTAAGTACTAAAATGTTGGGCTTTTTTTTTAAAATTAGAAATGAATTTTCTTCTACATATGTTGTGGTTTGGTATTTCCTGTAAGAAGCTCCAATGGATCATTGGGCTCAATGGAACCTATTTGATATTTAGTGGTCAGATCTGTGCTCTCAGCCTTTATCATCGAGAAAAAGAAATCCAGTTCCGCTTTACAGAGAACTGGAAGAATTCTAGGGCTAGTCGGGAGGCGAAATAGCCTAGGAAATTTCTTGACCTCCAGTGGGGATTAAACTCATTTCCTCCCGCCTGCAATCCAGTGCCTAAACCACTGGCCCACCGTGCCTTCTTACTTTTAAGTATTTGCGAAAGATTCCTGCGGGAATTTTAAATTTGAGATTATCATTTATAATTAGTGTTCAGATGAATAAATCTAAATACTTTGACAGTAAAATATCGATAGTTAGTGAAGGGAAAAGTTTTCAGAAAAGTTTAATTCTTTATGCGAGTTCAAAAATGACAAATTTTCTGGGAAACTACACAGAGGTCGATAAACTTAGAAGAGTATCACAACCAAGAATCTTGGAAACCAACCAAGATAAACATTTATTGAAAGAGGGCGCTTGTCATTGCAGAAGAACCCGAAAAGAATGATGAACTATCGCTATAAATCAACTGTTCTATGACATCAAAAAAGATGTTGAGAGAAAAAAAAATATATATGCTTGTGGCTTGTATGTTTACTTTCTCATTATTATGGTATAGAAAAATTATAATTGCTTTTTTAAAATTAAGATGTTTATTATTGCCACAACTGCGCTTTGTTTCAATAAGTCCTGAATTAAGTTTTTTTTTTTCTATTGCAGACCTCTGTTCGTTAAATGACTCCAGTTTCGTTGATCGTAAAAACCGATAAAGTTTGCATAGACAATATCTGTATGGTTCGAAATTTGTTACTGCTGTTTTGGTTTGTAAAGTTTTATTATTCATTTGGAGACGATACTCTTTTAGTATTTTGAATCCATAATTTGAAATTCTGAATTAGATCTACAACTGATGTTTCTATAATTTCAAATTTACTTTCTTAAATTATTTTTTTTTAATTTTTTTTTTATTGATTTTGGATTTGTTTTTTTTCTTTAAATATTTGTAAAACGAAATTCTCATTATAATTTATTTATTTATTTTTCCATGATTACTGCACTCAAAACTAATTCATACCCACCCTAGAGACCTTCTTTTGTCAATTTGCTGACTCGTGTCTCTTTGTCGTCAAAGGCCTAATTGGATTATAGAATTAGAATAAAATGGCCTAATTGGATTGTAGAATTAGAATAAAATTATGGAATCTGGAAGTTATGGAACCTATTGAAAACTAAGGAAATCTTTCATTTCTATATTGATGTAGAAAACCGTTTGAACGTAGGATTCCGAAACGAATGTATTTTGTATATACACATTTAATGTTATTAATGTGTTATAACACATTAAAGGTAATAAGAGAAACGACACACAAATATGTATACATAAAAAATATGTATTAAAAAAGATATAATTAAATTTTGGACAGTTTCGTCAGGCGGTTTTATGTCATGACTTCATCAGCATATATAATCACACATCTTTCAAGAGCTTAGGAAAACAAGTGTGTGATTTGACATTGAAAGGAATCGAGGACATGGGATTCACTCACATGACAGAGATTCAGCATATATAATTTTTTCAAAAACACAGAGTTCTTATATAAGGAAATATAGAAAGGAAATTTACAAAGAGATTCACATAGCTATTACATTTTATTTGTTGGAAATGCCATTACAGAACTTTTATTGCGAACCCCTAGACAATTTCGAAAATCTCCGTAATTTGAATTTCTAAACTAGAAGATGAGAGTACGAGTAGACAAAAGAATAAGAGAGAAAAATTTTTACTGAACTATTTGTGACGATCGCAATTTTTGGTTTTGTTAGTTTTTTTTTCTATTTTTTTTAATTAGATACAAAACTGATTTAAATCAGTTTCTTGTTCAGTAAACATAGATTTTATCATCTTTCACACTAAATCATAGCTATGATGAATATTTCGTTTAATTAATGACATGGGCATCGAAACTATAAAATTCAAAAATGTTTTTATTAATTAAGGAGGTATGTAATCCTGTTTTAGTAACATGCCAAGACATTCCGTAAAATTTCCAACTTCTCTTCTTTATGATCTAACTTAAAACATGAATAAAACATGAAAACAAATATTCAATAATTAAAAGTATTAAAAGTGAAATAGCGGATATTAATCAATTTTAGTAATTCATTATTTCTGTGTGGGTTCATGTATTTAAAATTAATCTAAAATTCTAAAAATCTAATCAGCATTTCATGTATTTTTCCAAAAACTAAAATTTTTTAGGTTAATATTAAGAATTTATTATAACTTAAAAATTAACAGAGGCTTTTAATTCGAATTATTCTCATGATTTTAAAAATGAAGGAAAAACAGAAAATGTTTAAAGGAAAGGCTGTTTTAAATTTTTTCCGGAACGTCTTTTTTTCTATAAATAACACTTCTTGGCACGTCCTGCTGTTTTCGTCTAAAGACCTCCATTCTCAGCTTCTTTTGTTCTTGGCTCAAATAAAAAATGGGTTTTCTGCTGCTGAAGTGTTTTTTTCTCAAGAGTCTCACTCAAAGAACTGATTTTATTGCCACAAACAACACAAAAACATCAAAAGGAAACCTTTTTTTTTATCTTTTACTGCTCCCTGTTTATTTACTTATGTCTGATTTTTATTTTTATAAATTTCAATATCTGATTCAAATTGAACTGGGAAAATAAAAGAATTATTAATGCAATTCTGAAAATACTGATATTAAAAATAATTTTTGTTATTTAATGGCTAATAAAAAAATTGATTAATCACTTCAATAGTCAGAAAGTTTAAGTTTTCTTAAACAAATAAAAAAATGCATCAATACAGCGCAACTTGGATAATTCGAAGCTGAAAGGACCACTACAAAACTTCGAAATAAACAAGTTACATCTTTTAACTTTAATTTCAGGTCCAATAAACGCTTGAAAAAATTATTCTGTCAATAAGTAAATATTTATTCAGAAAGATAATGGTATAAAAGACTTAAACACTATATGTATGTAAATAAAATAGGATTTATATTATGTAAGTACATATTACATTCAATACAGAAAATTATAGTTTTTCAAAAAATTGTGCAATGTCTGATTGTTTGAAGAATTCAGTCGCTTAAGGTTAGGAAAATCATCAAGCATGTTAGTGAACGGAAAACAGCTTCACTTACGTTGGATTGTCATTCTATGTACCGACGAAATTCGGCGCTATACCGTACTCGTTGGCGATTTGGCATTTCTTCTTCACACCCTTTTCCACCTCGTGAATGACCGTGACCTTTTCAGCGAACGTTAAATTCTTGTACACGCGTGATTTACTGAAAGACATGGTGAAACTGACAGCAGGAAGCTCGAATGGCGTCTGAAGCGTCACGTGTCGAACGGTGGCGGGAAGGGGATTTCAGTTGTCACGTGTCGAATTTCTTAACGATGAAACGCCGAAAAGTCGTTATGGTTCGAAATATTTTATAAAAAACTTCGAATTAGGGAAGTTGGACTTCGAATTATCCACGATTTTTTAATATTGAATTAATAAGAAATTCAAGGGACTAAGAGAAATCTTCGAATTAACCACGATTTCGAATTAAAGACGTTCGAATATAAAGTTGCATTTATATCTTTATGTTTACATTTCATTGAAATATTTAAATGAATTATAATAAGGGGAAATGCATGAGACTGTTGCTATATTTTAATATACTTTTCATAAATTTAAAACAGTCAATAAACAACAATAAATTCATTAGGTAGCATTTTCCTAGTGACAGACATTCAAAGTACTAAATTCCTTGACATCTCCTGAAGAGGCTAATGGCCATATCTCGTCTTTTCCGTAATTCTCATGCAAACGAGATCGTCAAGTCCCGTCTGTTGAACTATATGCTGTATATGGTTGTTAATATAAATTAATTCATTTTTATATATAATTTTAATTACCTCAAAGAAAAACTTTAGAAAACACACGATAACTAAACAACAAAAATTTCACTGAGCTGATTTATTATTTATATGCTAGATTATTTGCTGGGTACCGGAGACGGCGCCGTTTCGGGTTTCAATACCCTCTTCAGCCCTACTAAAATCAGCTCAGTGAAATTTTTGTTGTTTAGTTATCGTGTGTTTTCTTAAGTTTTTCTTTAATGTTTTAACAATGTACGCACGTTAATTTTGATTTCATTTTTAAGTCCCTGTTGATGCGATTCTTTTGATTCCTGACAGGAGTGAACAGTAGAAAGATTAATAAAAAAATATGTAAAAATGGATAAGAGGATATTATACTCAGCTAAAAGACAATCTAATTTTGCCTTTCCATATAGAGCTTTATTGAAGCTTCTGAAGGGGACAAAAATTCCCATGCAAAAGCATTGCAATGGAAACATTGGATTAGACATACGGCTTTGTTTGTATCTGAGAGTGTTTTGATGATTAAAATTAATTGCATTTAGGCAACTTCAGTTATTAGTGTGGTTATGAATCTTTTTTCAGAAAATAAAAAAAAAATATATTATTTGCAATCGTTAGTCATTATAATTTAGAAATATACGGAGACTTTTCGTTTGAATTATTTGACGTCTTTCAAATAAGAAAAGGACAACAAAAACACAAGCAAAATAGGCTCCAAGTTCTTTACCAAGGCTTCACATATACATCATTTTCCTTTTTTTCCTGAGATGATTACCTCTTTCTGTGATCAAGAGATTTTTTTGTCCATCCACCAAATCAATTAGTGTTCTTACCATTCTTTGAGAACCCATTGTTTCTTCTTTTTCTTTTTTTTTTGTGCCGTAAAATCGATGGCAACAACTAGCAACACAATTACGACATCATAAACAAAATATATAAGTATTTAGTCTTAATCAAAATTAAGAATTAATTCTTCAACTGTATTCCGAAAATGTATTGTCTTATTTTTTCTTCTTTGTTTTTGTCTTTTTTTAACGGTCAAAAGGCCAAAATGTACTATAATTTTCATGTTTTGGAAAGAAGAGAAAAAAAAGGTCAAAACAGCAAGTGGATTTTAGACTTCAATTTAATCACTAATTGAAGATATTCATATATTTATCCTAGAAGTTGAAACATTAGTAGTAGATTCGGATTCAATTTCGATTGTTATACTGAGATCTGATGCAAAGCATTGATAAACCGGTTTTCTGATTTGTACCATTATTACATTTTGTAAAGTTACAGTATATATTAAATTACGCAATAATATCACTTGGAAGACCTCATAATCTTTTTCACTATTATAACATTGAAAATGATTATAAAAATTACATTACCATTGTAAGAAATACTAAAAAATTGTTGAAAGTGTTATCTTTAATTTCAATAAAGATGATTCGAAAGATAAGAGGAAATTCTAATCTTTGACGTAAACACCCAGACAAAAGTAACATGTCAGTTGTAGTATATAAAATAACATGTCACCGTTTTTTGCAACGTAGGTTTTTGGGTGTCTGTATTCCATTGTTTATTGTGGACATCATCATTACTGATGTGAAATTGTTCTCGCACTGTTGAATGGGCATCCGTCAATTTTACGAATGTCATTTTCCAATCAAAAGTAACATTTTAATTAGCGATCCATTTGAGAAAATAAAATTTGAAGAAAATATTGTGCTAGAACCACTATAGAAAAAAATGCAGTTTATAAGTTTCCTGTAAAAACCAATACAAAACAAGAAACTTCTGAAAGAAATTTACACAAAATTTCTTTAAATCTTTGTTTTGTTTTTTTTCTTTTCAACTATAAATTTCTAAAAATTCGTGAAAATTCATTGGAAATGTTTTATTTATCAAATCTGCTGAATATAAAGAATAAAAGTGTTTTTCATTTTCTGAAAAAAAAGTTGAATCCGCACTTATTTACTTAATTACTGAATCCAATTAATTTTATTTATATTGCAGTTCGAATTATATTACATTAGGAGGACTAAATGACAGCTCTATCCTTTGTTTCAGACCACGATGGAAATCCATTGTAATATCGATTAATGCTATTTAAGAAAAGTTTGTTACCTTCCCTCGCTATTTTCTCGACAAGCATCGACACAAGTAAATAAACGTTTGCTAGATCATCTCTTATCCTTAAATATACATTGCAAGTTTCAAAAAGATTGATCCAGCAATTAAAAAGTTATTACGAACGTACAGATTGCTGATAGGAAAGTAAGCAAAAAAAGTATATAAATACGATGACATTATTGATAATCGGAATCTCCGTACAATGAAAGAAGTAATTTTTTTAATAGCTCCAGCTTTGTGATCCCAATTATTCTTATTACATGTAGGTTATTCCTTTGATAGGAAATTCAAGTTTTTAGTGTCTGTCTAAGATTACATCAATGACCTCTATTCACAACTGGTTTTAACAGACCAAAGAGCATTAGAAGCGTTTTGACTTCTAATACATTTTCTATCATGACAAGCACGTCTCAAGTCAAGCACAGCAGACACTATTTGCAATTTTAACTTCTCATTTTATCAGCTGAATGAAAATAGAATTGGATTAAAGATGGATGAGATCAGGAATAAAAAATACCAGATTGAAATTCAAAGAGCAGACTGGTACTGAAGGAATTGAATTTCACTGCTATGATAGTTTGATTACCGTTGAGCTCTGTTTTCCCATTTGATTAGCTTCGAGAAGCCTCTCAATAAATTGAATGACTTATTTGCATTGAGGAAATAAAAAAACAGAGAAAAACTTTTGATGACTTTTAATTCTTTTTTTAATTACTTAAATATAGACAAATAAAATAACTCAAACTCATTTGGAATGTCAATTTCTATAGTAAATCAATTTTTTCCTTAATATTAACGTAGAAATCAGTCTTTGTTTATTTAAAGATTTAATCTCTATAATCCAATATTTATTCATCATATTCTTTTTCTTGTCCGGTTTCCTTAGTTTTCGATTTCTTCCATTGAAAACGGTTATTCCATTTATTTTCTTTCAAAATAAACTTCTCTCATTTTATTGTTTTATTCTGTCTTCTCTTCTATTGCCTTTTTTTCCATTTTTCTGGGACGAAAGTAAATAAAAATTAGCATTGTATACTTATATTATCTAAAGTCACTGAATTTTAATCATTTTAAGAATCCATATATTAATAAATTACTAAAAAGGAAGAACGTGCATTATTAAGACATTGATAGAAATTCTTTATTTCGGTCTATTGTTTTTTAAGGAAACTTTTTTGTGCCAATTTCTCGAAAAGAACAAAAAATTTTCAAATGCAAATCAGATTGTTCTACTCTGAGTGCGCAGGCCAAATGTATGGAAGATCCAATCATCGGTTCAACAAAAGAACATGGAAACAAAATATACTGACTATACACTAAACATAAAATCAGAAACTCACATTCGTTAAAACTGAGAATGATTTAAAGGATTTTTTAAAAATGTAGTTCCTAGTTTCTATCTCTCTTGCGGAGATCATCCTCAAACTCAGAGTTTTGTAACAGGTATCGTCTTATATTGGAAAAGATCCACGTAACTAGCAAGCAGAAAAAGGACACAACAAGATCTATTATTAGACAATAGATTTAACGTGCTTTAGTACATTTTTACAGTGAAATAAAACAAAGAACGCACATAACTAAACAAAACACAAATTCACTGAGCTTTTTTTTGATATTTGTGCTGGAAATCGGAGACAGTACTGTTTCGAGGCTAATATCAAAAAGTTGGCTTCTCAACGTTGAAAACATTGTTGAATTTATTAATTTTTGTGTGTTGTATTTGGTGTTATCTTTGTTAGCTTTGTGAGAATGTTCTTTTAGCCACTTTTGGCTAATGCTCTAGTTGATGCTCTATTTGCTTTGCTTTGATTTAAAAACAAGGATGATTGCAGCAAAATATATCATCGATAGAACTACTGTATCAAATATGGAGGCGGTGTTCCTATTGGTATAAGATATAAGAAACTCCTATACAGTTACCTGTGGTCCACCAATTAACATTTTCATGAATACTTCTAATAGTGTAGTAAAACTTAGGTATCGATACATAAGATGTAGGTTTCGGAGATGTAGGTGAACTATGAGGATTATATATAGCTTTTAATGGACGTGGTGTATTGCGATGGATGAAATGCAATGGGTAAACTTTTTTTAGTAAAATCCTCGTGAATTTATCTATCTATATTTCGCATAAAGTAACTTGTGCTTTATGTAGACAAACACATAGACATTGTAAACATTGCCTATATTTGTTAGCTTACATTACCCTATGTTTACTTAAATTGCTGTGTGCAAAATTAGAAGAAAAGTTATGTCTGAAGAGACATTACTTTTCTTCTAATTTTACACAAGCAATTTAAATAAACATAGGATAATGTAAGCAAACAAATATAGGCAATGTTTACAATTATTGAAATGCTTCATCATTTTTACAATCCTTCGTGAATAGATCTCTCAAAAAATATTAAAAAAAAATATTGTAAAAATAATGAATCATAATAATTCATTTACTTTTTAGTATTGATACTTATTCTTCTGCACTTAATAAATATAGCAAATATTTTATAATATCAATACTAAAAAGTAAATTGATATTATTTATTTATTTTCAGCTAAAAATTTTGTAGTCTCTAATAATTTATTAAAAAACTAACAATTTATATAAAATTTGATTTGATGTGCGATTATTAGCTATTCTTTAAAATAAGGCAGAACAGTTTACTAACATTAAGATTAAATTGAAATTAAATCATTTAAGTGACGTTTTCAATCTGATGACGAACAGTCAATGTTCGAAACAGTCACTTTAATCTACAACGTCACGTAAATGTACAACAATACTTCAATATTTATCCGCTAATGTTACTAAAGTGCGCTGCTCTATTTTATACACTTTTTATACCTTAGTTTATAGTTTATTTTCTGTTATGAAAGGCTATAAGGATTTGGAGCCATTATGTGAATAAATTGGTTTGAATCCATCGTGATGGATGAGCTCTTCCTATTGAGCCAATTATCATGGGAGGAACATACATTCCTGCATCACTCATACATACGATAATAGTTATCAAGGACCCTCTTTCGGCTGATGTCATGGATGCTATTTGTTTGTTTTTTTCCTTTACGAGCTATGGTTTTTGGTATCTTGCTCTGGACTACGGAGAGTCCGCTATCATCAACATTAAATACCCTTGGAGCTGGAAAATACTTTTTAGTAAGGACGTTTTCGAGATTATCATAAAATTCGTCCATTCTCTCTTTAGTAAACCATTAGCTCTGGCTTGTGAGTTCGGGGGACTGTCGTGTGGACAATATTTCCTGGTTTCTTCTCAAAAATCCCTTCAACCAATACATCCCAGCGTAGCCATCTTTAAAGGGATTTTTGACATCGTTCTTTTACTGTAAGTTGATATGCCAATCGTCGCAGATTCAGTCAGGTTAATATGTTAAAAATTTATTTCCCATTGCTACGATTTTTTAACAGCTGATTTTCAATATCTTTCCTAAATACAGGCCTTCGACCAATTGCTTTATGTGTTGTCTATTCGATCGATGATTCCTTCTCATTCGCAAGTCGAAACAGCATTGACCTAGGATCACTGAAATGATTAGCCGTCTTCAAGTATTGCATTTTTTTTTTTCACGAATAGCGGTAACTGCTGCGGACTTTCTTCTCTACTCTACTTCTTCCTATTCTGGTATTTATTGACAATAGACATTTCTAAAATAAAACAGAAGATAAATCAAGAATGCTTATGAAAAAAAATATGCTCATAATTTGGAATATTCCAAATTCTATTCACCCTCGGTATTCCAAATTAGCATCACGGCATCCTAATCTAAAATCCCAATTTATTCTTGAAAAATTCGCCAAATCAATCCGAAACCATAAAGTAAAGGCCACTGAATAGTTTAAATTATTACTATAAAGTTTTGATTTGTTAAAGTACTGATTACAACGGATTGAAATCTTAAGGAAAAAGTAATGCAAATCGGAGTTCTATTCTCCTGTGACTTGCGTCGGAAATGTCAAAATGGCGGTTTATTCTTACGTCCCATTGGTCGGGTGGTCTTGTGATGTTACGGGTTATGGTGTCAAAACAAAGATGGCAATAGTAGTATCTGATTAACTGAAGTATTCCAAATTACCTGCTGTAGTCCACACATGCTCCACTTCTTCTACTTGTGCTCTTATTTAAAAGTGGTTCATTGCATGGGTTTATGTATGATAAAATTTAATAAAATTTGCAGAATAATTGTAAGCTTTCAATTGTGAAATTACATAAAATTTATTTTATTATTCATTGAGTTACTTAAGGGTAAAGTATTTGGACCTATTGTGAAGAGATACTTTAAAAATTGCTTTATTTGTAGGAAAATAAAGTTAGAAGCAGTGGGTTCATCGCATTAAAGGATTGAGGATTACAGCTGTACGATCAGTTCGAGAAATAATAGGGATACTCTTATTTTAAGTTGGGCGGTAACAATGGTTTAAAATTTTAAATTTAAAAGCTGGATACCAAAATAAATTTTTCTTTTAAATTGGGCGTAAGTCATTTACAAATTTTATGGAAATTCATCCAATCATTTTACAGTGATTGGCATAAAAACAGAAGTTTAGACAAACGGATAAATAAAGAAATAAGATATAAAGAAGAATACAATTGAAGTACTAAGATTTCGCATGCTTATTTAACAATGAAGTAATGCATATATAGTAATTTCATACATTTTTTTTAACTGAAGCAATGCAATTGGCACCTACTAAGCCTTAAAGTTAAAAAAGAAGCCATTATGTTCCTACGGATGCTTAGAATACGGAGAGGTCTTCATTTCTTTTTTGGGTTTGATACATACACCGTTTGATTTTGACAGCTTCTTCTAAGCAATGTTTTTTCCTCATCATTCTTTTTATAAGAATTACCAAGTATCAATCTAATTAGCTATTTTCAGAATATTAAACTTACTTTGTTGTCTTTCTTACTTCAACGTAATTCCAGCCAACTCATAATAGAGGTATCAATTAAATGAAACTAATGAATTCATTTTATTCCTGCTTCTGCCGAATGGATAGAACAGCAGTCTAGAAATTACGATTCTGAAGCAAAATAGAAGCATCCTTAAAGCCACGATCTCACTATCGATTCTAATGAGGAAGTTCGAAACGTCGTGCAATTTAATTCATTACACTTGACCTCGATGTCTCATTTTATGGGAAATCAGACGAAAGTCTAATTATTTCCTCAATTAGACAACAGCAAATAATTGCTATTGAGGTTAATCAAGCATCCCAAGTTAACAAATTTATTCATTTTTCTGTTACTATATGGGGTATTTTTGAAATGTAGCTTTAATAAATGATACATTTTAACGACACATCTTTAATTAGGCATTTGTCTTTTATTTAACAATTTTCATATTTGGTTTCCTTTAATGTTTTCTTCCGATTTTGAAATTTAAAGGAACATCGTTTTTTAAGAAATAAATTATGTCTTTAATTTAAGAAATAAGTAGATACTGTTTATATTTTGAGTTTATATTTTTTTTGATTCGCTAATAAATTGGTGGTAAATATCCTGAAATTCAAGAGCACTTGACATTTTGAACCATTAAGCTTCAACTGGCTTCGAACTTAATGATTCAATTGAATGATTGATTGAGATCATTGACTTCATTAACTATAAAAGTTTTTATGAATATTTATATTATGATTACTTTTGGATATTTTTGTATGATAACTGCAAAAAATTATTAATTTCTCCTAAGAAATTAAATGTAATTAATGATATTTATTTGAAGCCACAGTTAAAAACGAACAAACAAATAACAACAAAGAACAATGAAATCTATATGAACTGAGAAAAAAAAACTATATTGAAATGTAAATATTGTTTCTTCCTTTTACAATTTAATATTTTCTTCGTAATAGTTTTTTTACGTGTGGTTAAAATTATTTGAATAAAAATACACACACATTTAAAAATATTTTAAAAATATATAATTGAAACATTAAAACACAATTAATTTCGACAGTATGTCCAACTGTCTTTGTCAAGTGCAATAGTTACATTAAATGTGAGCACTAATGTAACTATTGCACTTGACAAAGACAGTTGGGCATACTGTCGAAATTAATTGTGTTTTAATTATATATTTTTTAAAATATTTTGAAATGTGTGTTGATTTTTATTCAATTAATATTTTCTTTTCCGGGTTAAGATATCGAAGATAAAAATTGTTTAATGTAATGCTTTTCATCTGAAAAATCAAAGTATTGTAAAAGAACCCTTAATTTCTTCTTATTACATATAAGATAGAATTCTATTTTCTATTGAGCATTCCTGTTTGTTCTATAATAGTGTCATATACTCCGTTGACAAAAAAGGGGATTTAATTGTTATTAAAAGTAGGGGATCTTTGTCAATTGTCAATTGAACCTAATGAAATTTCACAACTCATAAAAAATTGAAAAGCAAATAAAATACTTAGCACCCTTTCAGCACATTAAAAATTGTAATAACTACTATTTCTAATACTATAAAAATTATTAAAATTTAATTTGTAGAACATTTAGAGGCTCCTCAGACTACAAATTTACGCAAAAGTCATTTGGGCAAACACCGATAATATAAACATGGATAAACTAACAAACTTCCTCTTAGTCTTATATTTAAAATAATTTCTTCATACACATCTTTAATATCTACAATATTTCGTTCTTCGTACCGAAGAACTTCTGCAGATTACATAAAACCTTCTTTTTCCTCAAGTAAAATTTGTTACAATACAAATCAAATTTACAATCTTTCAATGCATGTTATCACTCAAACATGTACAACAATCATTAAAGTATGTTATAACAAAATATTATAACAATTCAAATTCTTAAGCATCACATTTTACATTCAAATAATGAATCCAATCTTTACAAATTTTAATAATTACAAAAATCTATTCGTATAATCACAGCATAACCATGACCCTACTGTGAATATTTTATTTAAAATCGAATATGAGAGAGAAAGATTACTGATAGTCATATATCATTAATTGTTTTCCTTTTATAAAAAAATATATAAATTCGTAACCCTTGGATTCATTATTTTAATGTAAAATGTGATTCTTTGAATTTGAATTGTTATAATATTTTTTTATAACAGACCTTAATGAGTTTTTGTAAATGATTGAGTGATAACATGCATTGAAAGATTGTAAGTTTCATTTGTTTTGTAACGAATTTTAGTTGAAGAAAAAGAAGGTTTTCTTTTCATCATTTAATGCAACCTTTTGTTCTTCGTTAAGAAAAATAAAGTATCGTAGATATTAAAGAAGATGCTTATGAAGAATTTATTATGACTAAACTAAACGAAATACAGAAAAAAGAAACACTTCCAGAAAAGGTACGTAGTGCCCTTCCTGCCTTCGGCTCGTCTTGGCGGGGGCACTCCCGTGCCCCCAGATTCAAACAATTATTCTGAACAAAAAATCTGGAATAATAAAGGAAAAAGAATTGATGTGATAAACAAGTGAATATAATTTTGTGGTAAAGCATAAATTTAAGGGCGATCCATAATAATAACAAAATTTAAAAATAAGAATTAAAAAAAGGAAATACATTAACGTAATGGAAAAATAAAAAAAGTTAGGAAAATAAGTAGGCCTAGATGTACGGATCGAACCAATAACCTCCAGCATATGAGTCCGAGACCTTAACCATCAGATTGTAGCTGAAAATTGAAATGAAATGGTTGCATTTCTAACATTTAAGCTAATAGTGCAATGAAAGCAATGCCAAATATCTCGAACATGGAGGAGGGATGTTGACCTCTTATTCATACGTTATTTGGGCCTCAGAACAAGATGGTGAAGTGCGTTTGTCGATCCGATCTTCAATTCGGGAATTGTTAGGGGGATACAGTGGCAACAATGCCAAATTTATCTCTGGCATTGGGGGGGGGGGGGGGGGGGGGGG
>JAFIDM010006943.1:77062190-77083608 GCA_023159025.1 Thereuonema tuberculata
TATATTTATAATTAATCTAACTATTTGAGTGACTAAAATTATGGCTTAAAATATATAAATTTCAGTCATTTCAGATAAGAATCAAAAATTATTAAAAATGAAAGTATAAAGTAAAGATTTAAACACAATACGAATACTGCTGCCTACTGCTAGCCAAATTCAAGTTTTAATATTTGACTGACCTAAAGGAAAAACTGAAGGCAATAATCCTTTTAGAAAACAGAAGTTATTATATTTTTTTTTAAATTAGTTAACTTAATATTGATACTGACATTTCCCATTTTAAACAGAAATATTCTCTCAGAATCAGTTTACATTATTAAAATTCTGAGAGGGTTATCTATATTTTAGCGGCTAAAAAATCTTCGAGCGAATTCGTAATATCCTTTACTTACTTCTAAATTTCTGGTTTCGATGTTTTAAATAGATAAAGCAAGAAGGTAATTTATTGGAAAAATAATAAAGTTAATTACGAAAGTAATTCACTTTAGTGAATGGATATACCGTATTAGGCCTTTAAAACTAAGATAGATGACTGCAAAACTAATGCTCCAGCCGTAAGACTGTTTAACATCCTATTGTTAGCTTTGGCATTTAACATCCACTAATGCGATATTAAGTCCGCATCTCGCAACTTCGATTTGAGGAAAATCTTTACCTACAAGTTTCAGAAGATGAAAAGATTGATCCCAAATACAACGGTCTTCAACTCAATATGGCGCTGTACGGATTAAAGTAATCTGGTCGACAATGGTATGACATAATCAGAAAGAGACCAATCAGTCAGACGTTCAAGAAGTTACTTTCTGACGTATGGTATTTACCAGTTCAATGACTGATGTAACCACAGGTAAATATGATTAAAATATGTGTGTAATATATATATATATAACCATAACTAAGGTAAAAACAATAACTATATTAATTAACAGTCTCCCCGGGGAGACTCTGTATCCTTGGCAAATCTACGGTCATTCTTATCGACGACTCCAAACTTGGAGGATCAGTTTTTAATTTAGGAATATACTTGATAAAGGACCCTGCAATAACAAGATGAGGGTTTGAAACGTTGTATATATTTTATGCTTTTAATTAATGGATATGTGTTTTTAATCGTTAGCACTGTTAATTCTTATAACGACACGTTAAAGAGATTTTAAACAATAACTATGTGTTACTCTAAAAACATAACTTAAATAATGCAGATACTGTACTAAAAAGTAACATAAGAACTAACGAAAGATAAGAAGACTATATAAATGTATATATTGTCTTCTTGTCTTTCGTTAGTTCTTGTGTTACTTTTTAGTACAGAATCTGTATTATTTAAGTTATGTTTTTAGAGTAACACATAGTTATTGTTTTTACGTTAGTTATGGTTAGCTATTGCTACAGCGTCATCTATTGGCCATTTTTTGTACTTTTTTTTCATTAAACGGCGAGCGCATCGTTTGAAGCATCGGTTGTCCAAAGTTCTTTCCATTTGGAGCCCTTAGAGCCAGCTCCAGAGCCCAGTATGTAGAGAAACTTTAATGTTAACAATCCTGTATACTTTTATTTTACGGATTATTATTCTCGCCGATCATTTGAAATAAGTATCAAGCAAAATCTGTCAAAGGAAAATTCTTTGGATATTCAATGAGAATCCGAGATTACAAAATATTAAACTTGGAAAACAATCGAGTGGAGAAAACTCTAGATGCTTACATCAATGAGCACTTAAAAGGCTCAAATTTGATTAAATGTTCGAAAATATTCCCCCGATGAGTACTTAAAGAAATTTAGAGATACTTAAGTGATAAAGTAAATGATAATATTTGAATGATGTCCTGGAGAAAAATGTTGAAGAAGTGATCTCGAAAAAAGAGAAAGATGACGATATAGATAAATCCACTTCAATATTCAGTTCTTAAAAATACAGTAACGATTAGAAATTTGCTTTAAAAGATAGAGATAGGAGCCAAGAGTGATAGAAACAGCACGAAGGATACAGATGAGACATATATGGGTCTAAGAAGTAGAAGAATAGAGAAGTAGAAGTAGAAGAATGGGTCTAAGAAGTAGAAGTAGAAGAACAAGAATCCAAAATGCTATAAATGTAAATTTGAAGAACCCAATAATTATTCGGAGGCAGTTGTTAGCATAGACAACCATAATTGGATAAAAGCTTTTGATCATGAAATACGAAGCATTAATGAAGTTAATAAATGGATTCCTCTGATTGTTCCAAAAACATGCTATACTCTTAATACCCAGAGGATTTTCAAGAGAAAACACCTGCGCATAAAAAAATGAAACTAAGTATAAATCCAGACTTGTAGTGAATGGATATACCAAAAGCCGTATGTAGATTACTGCAAACTTTATACACCAACATCTAGTTTGACCTCCGTAAGACCACTGTTAGCTTTCGCAGTACAGAAAAATAGGCATTTCCACCAATCGGATGTTAAATCCGCAAATCGCAACTGTGATTTGAAAGAAAATTTTAACATACAAGTTCCAGAAGGTGATAACATTGATTCCAAATACAACGGTCTTCAACTAATAAGCCTCTGGGGGATTAAAGGAAGCTGGTTGATAATGGTATGGTAAATATGAGAAAGAAACTAATCAGTAACGAATTCAAGCCTTTACTTTCTAACATGTCTATTTACCAGCTTCAAAAACTAATGAAACCGCATGAAAATATGATTAATATAAATACATTTAAGTTTCAACTAAAGATTTAACTTACATCATCTTCAAACCCGAGTACGAATTGTATTCGAGTTTTAATTGATTCACACATTGCGCCTCTCTTTTAGTGAATTCTTTAAAAGAGCATTTCATAAAGCCCATGGATATGTAAAACTAAAATTAAACAAGTATTAAGATCTATATTTCTTCCTAATCTCTTCTCTTTTAATCGTCATATTATTATAAATAACCACATCTTACACCAATAATATTTAATAAATGTATTTTATTTCATATATTTTATTGGTGTAAGATGTGGTTATTATACGTGACGCAAAATAAGAAGACATGGTGAAAACGGGAATAGGGGGATCCTTTAGTTATTCCTGGAAATACTGAACACCGACAGTATCAAAAAACATGGCGGCATTGGAAGAACAAGTGTGCGTTAGTAAGAAAGGTCTGACCTTACACAGCCAATCCAGAGATATAATTTTGAATGTTTTTCAATATTTTAAGAGTGAGGTGCGATGGAATATCTATTCATGAATTAATAAAAAAAACTGCTATCGCAACAAATTTGTCAATTTCGACTGTATGCAGAGTTGTAAAGAGGAAAAAAAGAAGATTGATGGCAGCATTTCATTTTCAACGCCAGGAAAAAGAAGACCACACCCTAAGCCAATTTTGGAATTAGATGAATTTTATTTATCTGTTGTCAGAGCCACGGTGAATGAAATTTTTCAAGAGAATGATTATCCAACAATTAGTTGTTGATTATCCAACAATTTCAAAATTAAAATCGAAAATTGGATTCACGGGAGGCCAAACGTCGTTACGAACAATTCTTCGTGTGAAACTGGGAATGAAGTACGGAACAATTGACATGATACAATTTTACATCGAAAAGCCTGATATTGTAGCCCATCGACACAGATACCTAAGGCAAATCAATCAGGTACGTTCGGAAGGGAAAACAGTTATTTATCTGGATGAGACTTGAGAAACACCAGGAAAGACCGACAATGGCACAGCAATCAGTGCGGTATCGGTGGACGGAAAATACCATTTGGCAAAGAGCAGCGGCTCATTTTATGCCACGCTGGAAGCAGCAGCGGATTTGTGTCCAAGAGTATGCTTTTGTTTCGATCTCGGACAAATTCAGTAAATTACCACGATGAGATGAATGGCAACGGCTTCAAAGAGTGGTTTGAGAAATAATTACTACCAAATATCCCTTCCAATTGTGTTATTGTAATGGATAATGCGTCATATCACTCCGTGTAAATTGTAAAGGCCCCAATAAGCAACAACAGAAAAGCAGAAATGATTGAATGGTTAGCTCGTCAAGGAATCCCCCATGACGCAAATATGTTGAAAGCAGAACTATACGACATTGTAAAGCATTACAGAATGGGCAGAAAGCAGTATGTGATCGATTCCTTAGCATCAGCTCACGCACACACAGTATTACGATCACCACCGTATTATTATGATCTCAATCCGATCGAGTTGACTTGGACGCAAGTAAAGGATTATGTACGTAAGTACAATACAATCTTTAAACTCAGTGATATTGAAAATCTCACCGCAGCAGCTGTACAAAATGTATCATCAGATAATTGGATGGTAGCTTACAATCATGTACTGCAGGTAGAAGACGCCTACTGGCAATCAGATCATCTCATTGAGAATCGAGTGGAGCCCCTTTTCATCGCTACTTCCGATTCTAGTGACGAAAGTGATTTCGATGAAAGCTTTGAACCTCTTTCAGATTAACCTCTGTATTGGCTGTTTTTTAGAATTCACAGAAATAATAAAAAGGCCCTTTTCAGGGCCACTAAATATGCGGAAGAGACCAATTTGTTTGATTCAATTTCTAACATTAAAAAAAGGTGAAATAAATCCTTGATTACTGAAATAAATAAATTTAAAAATAAAAATATAATTAAAACACAACTTATAAATAAATTTAATAATAAGATGTTGGTAATATAAAAATATTATTAACAATAAAATAATATAAAAATAATGTATAGACAGTTTAAAGATACAAGATTAAAAAAAAAAAAATTCGATTCTACTGGACATCAGAAATATTGGATTTAGTTACAACATTGTGCGACAGATGGCGCTGTACTTAGGAACATACTTGAAAGTTGTAATCGATAAACTATCAATATCTTCTTATTTTGCGTCACCTATAATAATAAAATAAAACAATTTTTTCTTTTCCAAAAGAAGTTACATGAACATCAACGTAATTCTTTTTATTACGATGGTATTATGATAGTATTAATGATGGTAATAATGAAATCCATGGGGTTATTGTTTCTGTAGTTTGGCCCTGAAGGAGGAGTGAGACATGATACTTTATAGATGCTTTTTTTTTTTTGAGGGATTTCCTCACTCCAGGATGAGATATTATCTCGATATTTCGGCCGGTGCCTGTAATATCGGAATTGTAATGGCGCTCCCATGCTTACATGATTGTACCATAGAGGGCGCCAGTTGATAAGTAGTCATAAAGTCAGTCTGAGATGAGACACCAATGAAGTCAGTCATTAAAGTAACATGTTGTTAAGTTCCATCTTTATCTTTTGTCACTTCTTGATGTTAACATATTAATAACATCACATGGTGTCAGAAGTGGGGTCTGATCCATTCGTTGAAGAAAGATCAAACGAATCCTTTTAGTGACGAAGATAAATTTCCTACCAGAAAATAATTAGGGTTCCAGTGGGACGTTGAAGGCAGTTACCGATCGAATACCAAGATTGCGGATCGTGAAGATCGTATTGGAATTCAAGGCCTAAGAGCTCCCGGTCAATTATTAATCACGACAGATGATATGAAGAATAAATGGAAGCATTGGTTACAGCAATACAACTGGTGGTCTATTGCAACACAACTAGATAAGAAACCTGTATTCATACAAGCTGCAACATTTATGGCAACAATAGGTCCTGAAGCTGCCGTCATTTACAACAACTTCGATTTATCCGAAGAACAGTCAAAGGAAGTGGAAATTATCAAACAAAGGTTTGAAATGCATTTTAATCCAGTCCAGAATGAATCCTATGTGAGATTCAAGTTTTTCCGGATGAAGCAACAGGTAGGAGAGAACTTTGACACTTTCATCACCAAGGCGCGTACAGAAATCAAACATTGCAACTTTGGTAGTTTAGAAAATAGCTTACTTAAAGACAAGATCGTATATGGAGTATTATCAGATCAGGTTAGAGAAAGACTATTGGCTGAACAAGAACTAACTTTAGAAAAAGCTATTATGATTTGTAGATCTAGTGAACAAGCTAGTGAACAAGTTAAAGAATTAAATAAAAGTCAAGATACAGCTTTAGTTAATGCAATTGATAATACCAATATGAATCAGAGTAGAAATAGAAATTACCATAGTAAGCCACATTCAGATTCAATTAGTTGAAATAAATGCGGAACAACGCACGGTAGAAAGAACTGTCCGGCATTTAGAAAGATCTGTAACAAGTGTAGAAAGAAAGGTCACTTTGCAAAGATGTGCAGAACCAAGATCAGTAGAAATAATAATGACATAAAAGAAACTTTAGTTGATCAGATAAATGAATGTAAAGACACATCTCAGCAATCGTTATTTATCAGCGAATATACAACTGATGAAAACAAAATTGACTGGTTCGAAAGCATCATGATTGGATCTAGAGCAGTAAAATTCAAGCTTGATTCAGGTGCTCAATGCAATGTAATTTCACTGGCGTTAGCTAAAAGACTTGGTGCGAAGATAAAGGACTCTAAAGTCAAAAGACTGATCTCTTTCACTAAAGATACTGTAGCTGTGTTAGGTGAAGTTTACTTTAAATATAAAGTAAAAAGTAAGGAATATGAATTGAAATTCATAGTAGTAAAGGCAGAGGTTACCCCAATATTAGGTAAAGCTACTAGCATAGAATTAAACCTAATACAACGTGTAAAAAGCTGTAGTACAGAACCAGACATCCATTCAAATTTAGTTAGAGGTTTGTATGTGAAGAGTTTACATCCTGTTTTAAATGAATTAAAACAAGAAACATCCAAGGATGAAGAGCTTAGTATACTTAGGCATACCATAAAAAATGGATAGCCGGAAGTAACGCCAAACATACCATCTCTAATACGAAAATATTGGATGTGTCGTGAAGAGCTTTCTGAAATTGATGGTATATTATTCAAAAATAAAAGAGTAATAGTACCAAAGTCAGTATGTTTAAAGATACTGAAGATTATTCATTTTGGACATTCAAGACTCACTGCGTCCATTAAGAAAGCTCGAGAGGCTGTATTTTGGGTTGGACTGACAAGGGATTTAGAGCATTACATTCATTCATGTAGTTATTGTAAAAGAATGCATACACATGAAACGGTCAAAATGCCACAACAAAAGGGTTTATTCTCTTGTCCATCAAAGAAACAACCAGAAAAATCCAAGTTTCACAAAAGTGAAAAGCCTCATATGGTTCACAAAAGTGAAAGATATAAAGAGTTTCACAAAGGTGAAAAGTCTCAAATGATTCACAAAGGTGAAAAGCATCAAATGTTTCACAAAGGTGAAAAGCCTCAAATGATTCACAAAAGTGAAATATAAAGATTTTCACAAAGGTGGAAAATATAAAGTGTTTCACAAAGGTGAAAATCATCAAATTATTCACAAAGGTGAAAAGCCTACATTTCACAAAATTAAAAAAGCCTAATTCGATGATTAATCAAAACTAGATTTTAAAACACTGTACAATCAAAACCAAATGTTTTAAAATTTTGTTTTGTTTTATTTTCTCTTTTCAGCAAATAAAAAAAAAAGGGAAAGAAGAAGATAAGAAGGACTTAAGGACTTAAATAAATAATGAGACAAAAAATAAGGGCTGAAGGACTCAAATAAAAAAAAAAAGAAGAAGAAGATAAGAAGGACTTAAATATATTTAAATAAGATAAACTAGAAATGTAATTTAAAGATATGTAATTAATGAATGTAATATAATGTTCAGAAATGTAATTTAAAAAAAAAAAAAAGGGAGATGTAATATCGGAATTGTAATGGCGCTCCCATGCTTACATGATTGTACCATAGAGGGCGCCAGTTGACAAGTAGTCATAAAGTCAGTCGGAGATGAGACACCAATGAAGTCAGTCATTAAAGTAACATGTTGTTAAGTTCCATCTTTATCTTTTAAAGATATCCTTATCTTTGTCACTTCTTGATGTTAACATATCAACAACATCACAGTGCCTCGGACCTTCTTCGGGAGATGTATAAATATCAATCACATCAAGGTGAGCGCACAACTAACAACTTCCGTCGTTAGTTTCTATTTGGAAGTATCTTTCAATAGAGATATGTTGAGAGAAACGCTGAAATTAATCTCTAAGTAAAAGATCGGTGCATCTATTAAGCAGTTTTGAGGAGACAAGCTATCTAATTCTGTGAAATGCCAGCAACAAAATTAGTATGTTTCGTATGTTAATTTTCTGTGGAAATTTTTTGATAATAGAAAGGGTCAACACTTGTGTTTGATATTCATGGTTTTTATAGGCAGATTGATTTGCTTTTTTGTCTCTCGCACATCTTACATCATTAATTTAATGGGGACAAAGTTGAATAATTGTTTGCGAAAATGACGACTGTTTGTCACTATTGAAATATCAATTTCGAATTGTGCATTTACTCTTTAAGTAGTAAAAGAACCAGTAACCTTTAAGCCTCGTACATTCAAATATAAAGTTGATTTCTTCCCTTTTTTCTTTCAAAATGTAATAGTATTGATTACACTTTCCAAGTAAAAAAGAAACGAAATCGACATTATTTGTAATACTCATTTGCTGTACAATTCTTTTTCATTACTTTTGGATTAAACAATATTAAAAAAAAAACAACTTGATACAAAAAAATATCCGTATTGTAATAAAGTATACGTTTTCAGTTCATAGTGAATTTGAAGCAAACTCCATATCACGAGAAAAATGTTCAATTCCAGAAGAATTTCTATGATGACACTGTGGAACTCTTTTAGAAAGTTTTATGGGTTTTTTTTTTTCCAGGAAGGGTAGCAAGCCGCAGATTATCCGCATAATTCTCTGAATGCTGACAGTCGTAAGAGCAAAGGTCAGTTTCTGGGTGATTGTTTGCTAAGAAGACTTGCGAAGATAGGCCCTACAATGTTTATTTTGTGTGTCCTCGCCGCAGTGACACTGGCCATAACTTAAATGACGAAGAATTTCGAAAATTTTATTGTCATATGTCACTCGGCCACTATTATATCTTGTATCTGTCCATTTAATGGCCAAAGATAATGTCAGCGTCAGGTTGATGTCAAATATTGATTACCAGTTGATCATCTCTTCTGGTTCTGTTTTCCTTTAGATAACATTTTTATTTTTTTCATTTATAAATGGCTTTAATGAACATTGTCTTTGCGTTGAATGATCTTAAGAATTAAATGATTAAAAATGAAAATCAACTCTGCTCAAGAATAATCAAACTAATTCATTTTCAAAAGAAGTAATTTATTGATAATCCCTTGGTCTTTATGATTACCATTGAGTTAGTAATTCGAACATTTTTCTACTTTGTTTGTCAATTTGTCTGTTTATCCAGGCATCAGGAACGGCTCGAACGATTTTCATAAAATTTTATACTTTGCAGTTCAAATGGTTCAACTTAAATAAATAAGCAATTTTAGTTTGGTCCTGAATTCTCCGACGTCTAAAACAGACCCTAGAAATCTCTCGCATAAACAGCTGGACAAATTTCTTTCAAAAATTAAGTAAACCTAAATAAAATTTTAAATTTGTAAATATTATTTAATACATTTCTGCGACTGTAGTCTTATCTATCAGATAGGTGCACAAAATAGTTGAAATTTTAAGCTCCTATAGTTTTTGTAAGAATTATAAAATTATAAATATTTCTTAAAAATAAATCAAGATAAATTAACAACCTGATTGGCATCTGGTATTTACTCGTATTTCAGTAAAGTAGCAACAAGTTTACCTGTGTAAATTCAAACCCGTTTCATGGCTTATTTACCAAATTTTGTTACTGTGTTTTACAAAAGAGAAAATTAGAAAAAAAAAGTAAGTGAAAAACTTAATCGTAGCTAATAATGTGATTAAACATTACTCATTGAAAAAGAGTGAAGACACATGTTAAATGTTGACACATGCTGACACTTTTATGAAGCCCGTTGGTTAGTTGTAAAAATCATCATTTTAAAATATAGAATGTTTCATTTAAAAGAAGCCCATCTACATACAGTATATAAAAAGAAAAGTCCTGACTCACTCAGTGACTGACTCATCAACGCCCAGCCCAAACCCTTGGACCTAGAAAGCTGAAATAGAGGTTCTCTGTATGATGTAGACAAGCAATAAGGCCGGATTTTTCGAAATTCCCATGGGTTAGGGAATAAAGAGGATTTATAATTTCGTTTTAAACTTGCCTTATTGATATATAGCTGTGTGGTGCCAACCCGCAATACATCTGAGTTATCCGGAGAAGGCCACAATTTGCTAAATAATTAGGTTTTTTTTTATGCTATATATGCAAGAGTTCCGGGGCGAAGCGACGGTAACCGGCTAGTTTTTTATAAAATTACATTGTCATGGATGGGTCCAAAAATGAATGCATTAAGAAGAAATAGATTCTTGAAATTGCAATGTAGAGAAATAGAATATGTAGTAAAAGTTTGTTTCGTTTTGAACGGGCTATTTGTCTAGTGGTAATTAATATTAATTAATATAACAATCAACTTATATACTTGGCTAAGTTCGTCTGTCTGTCTGTCTGTCCTTAACTCGATATAATTAAGCTATTAAGATAGATCCAAGGTTCTCAATAGTACCATTGAATTAAGGGTACTTAAATTGGATGAAATATTAGTTCATATTGTCATTCCATGTTGTTTCCATGAAATTTTATCCTTGCAGACCTAGTCAACTGGAAACATACGTTCAAAACGAAATAATTTTATTACCACTGCACCTATTTTAATGAAATTTGGCTAACTTTGGCTAAATTTGGTTAAGTTTTTTACGCTGATTTTGAAACTCAAAACCATTTTTGCCAGTAGCTTTGTTCACAAGTTAGCGCAGTATTTAGATGATACAAGTGAGTTTTGAATGCCTTTCGTCGTTATGAGTCAAAAATAATAATTATTCTTTAGATAAATTAAACTTTATTGGTATTTCGTTTTTCTTTTTGGGTGGAAAATGATTCTTTAGATTGAACTCTCAGAACCTATATTACAGGTGTAGAGCTAAGAAGTACACCTAATTGCTTTGATAAACATTAAAAAAAGATTCAAATCAAATCATCAATCGAATCAAATATATATATACGTATAAATTGGCTAAGTTCCTCTGTCTGTCTGTTACTCGATATAATTAAGCTATTAAGATAGATCCAATTGTTCTCAATGGTACCATTGAATCAAGGGTACTGAAATTGGATGAAAATATTAGTTCATTGTATCATTTCATGTTGTTTCCATGAAATTTTATTCTTGAGAACTGACCTCGACAACTGAAATTCTAACAAAACATAAATAATTTTGTTACCACTGCATCCATTTTAATGAAATTTGGCATACCTACTCAGTTGTTTACGCTGATTTCGAAACTCAAAACCATTTTTGCCGTAGAAGCTTCGTTCACAAGTTAGCACAGTATTTAGATTAGATTTACTTTATATTTGATAGTTGATAAAAAAATGATTTTTCAGATTTTTTTATGCTTGTCGTCCGACAGGCTTTGTTGCTAGTAGGAAAATAAAATACAATTAATAACTGTCGAATTGTTTTCTTAATCAATACAGAGGCTTAAGTTATGTAATTATTTATTCGTCTTGTTAGTTTACTTAATTAAAAATGATGGTGTTCATATGTCATTAACCCTGACCTTAACAATCTTAAAAAGGCCAATGAACGTAGCATTTCTTTTCCGCTTAGATCCTATTTTCATCTGAGCACCGAAGCAATTCAATTTGGTTTTCTTTTTAAAAATTTCCTTTTTATTCATGTTAGTGAAATTATTAGCATTTTACACAAACAAAAAATCCGTAGGTGATTTAATTGCCATTGTTTACAAAGATAAGATCCCGACGGTGAGTCCATTGATACTGCACCTGGTGAGAGGTCACCACTACCCTTGCTGCGGAACTGTGTCAACTGCAGTTTTATTGGAGATTTCTACTTTTGTTCTTCGACAATCCTTAGAAAATGAAAACATCCTATTCCTGAATTTCTATTATTTATTTTATTCAATTTTATTCAATTATTTATTTTATCATATAGTTCTTCACATATTGTTAAATAACTTAATTATTTTTTTTATTCGTACGTTCAAAAATTTAAGAAAACGAACCATATTAAGCAAGAAAAAATTACAATTAAGTAATATTATATTAGTCAGAATTACTATGAAATTACTAGACTAGAATATTTTTTGAAAAGTCTAATTTTCAATTTCAAATGACTTTTTATCATTTTATCTTAAAATTAAAGGAAAATTATTTAATAATATCAGGTTTTAAATAAATTAAAAATTTTAAGTTTGAGGATCTTTATTTAGTTGAGTCATTTCTGCTAACATATATCATGAAAAATTCAAAACTTGAAAAAAAAAATTAAAATTAAAAAGGGCCCAATCAATTTCGCCGGAAACACTGCCATGCTTCTTCTGGTGCAGAAGTTAGTGAAATTTTCTGGTCGTTTTGGCAAAAGTGACTCAAGTAAATAAATACCAACTTTTCTCTAATATTTTTATGTGAAGCCTTCTGGATTGATCTAAATCAAACACTTTTTATTACTGATTTCTTTTTGTAATAAATGGATTGTTTTTTATATTAAAAGATGAAAATCTGTGACAGTAAATATTGGTTTATTATGTAATTATAATTTAGGGTCACAACTTTATTTCTTTGCATAGATGAATCTACTTTTCTTTGTGTAACTCATTGAATGGGATTCTAAATGATTAATCAAAACACTTCTCTGTTATTAAAATAATAACATATTTCATCCGTAGTGTTTTCCCTAAAACATAAGTAAGCTTTGGAATTACTTAGGGGTAGGAAGCAATTCCTGCAAAATGAATTCATTTCATTAATCTCAGAAGTTTGATATAATTAGAACCTATGTCTCGGATGAAGTGAAAATACTACTGATAAAAAAACCTTCACTACTTATGTTATACTATACTGAGTTTCTGACTGAGAGCATGACTCAGAACCAAGTTGCACATTATCCGACTTTCTGTAAATATCGTGATGCAAGCAAAAACTTTTAGTTTTGATGTGAAATTATACCGTATCAGTACAAACTGATATCATATCAGTATAAAGTGTTTTGTGAAAAAATTTTCAAACTAGTAAAAATCATTCATGCTATTGATTTTTAAGTTGTGGATATACTTGAGATAATGACTGCCTCCACTAGCTCGTACGTGTATCCTTAAATATACTTTAATGTGTATCATTAATATCTGTGTCTGCGATGTCCTGTGGAACAGATAATTTTAAACATTTAATCAAATTTAAAAGAAATGTTGAAACAGTTGATTGTGGGTGAAGGTTTCGAAAAACAGCGCTCCTCATAGAAGTAACTATCACTTCTATTTACTCTATTAAAAAAGAATTTCGTACAAGTGGAGTTCTACTTTCACCAGGCAGGAATAAGATATAATTAGTAATTTGACTGGCGAGTGTAAAATTAAAATTATTAAATTTGCAATTTAAATAGGATTAGTTAAAAAAATAAAGAAGGAGAAAAAATGACATTTAGTAGAATCGATCCAGGGTGCCTTAGCATGAAAGACGGATGCTGAGACTACGGTATCCCGCCACCAAGGAATAGAGCACGGCCCTCTGAAATACAGGCCTCACAACTGGTTTCGTGACGTCACGGAAGCGGGGTAACTGTTCCAACACTGAGATTTTAACTTTTTCATTCTACGTGCGTTTTACAATAAAAATTTACAATTTAATGCACTTTACTCAGGAATGTTCCCTTTATCCGACGAATTTAATAAAAAGGATAGTAGTCTAAATTAATAAAATGCCAACGGACAATTTTTAGTTTATAAAAGTTAAAAATAATTTAAATAAACTAAAATTTTTATTTTGAAATTGTGGGTTGGCATTTTTTTAAATTTTATCATTTTATTTTACTCACGTTAAAAAAAAATAAAAATGATAATAATTAACAAATTAGATACTGACATTTTTATATAATTTTGTTTTTCAATTTTTCTTATGCTCTGACGTTTCGCAAAATTTTAGATATTTTTTTTTAAATAATAATGAATAAATTAGATGCTAACATTTTTATATAATTTTGTTCTTCAATTTTTCTTACGTTCCGACTTTTTGCAAAATTTTGTATAAATTTCTTGTTAAATGAATATAAGTAATTCTTTTCATTCTGTATTTATTTAAATCAAATTTAGAAAAGTACAAATTTTCTTCTATTAACAATTTGAATTATCAGTTCTTTAAAACAACTCGTATTTAGAAAATTTTGTAAAAAAGAAAAATAACCATTTCATTTTTTTTGTAAATATCAATTTATCGAATCACTTAAAATCTATTAACAAAACTTAATTCCTAAGGTAACTTAATAACAATGAAATAATATCAAATGTTTAAAATAAGTGAAGTAAAAAAGTAATATATAATATTACACTGCATCTAATTGTTAAATTTTGACAATTTCCTTTTTGTTTTTGTTAAAGATGAAAATACTTGATTTTTATTTTTTACATAATTGTTTAATAATATTTTGCCAATTACTACAAAAATCATTTTCCCCTTTCTTCTTTTGAGCAAATATGAGCAAACCAATCCTTTGCATTATTTAACAAATGAAGGTGTTTTAGTGAAATATCAACAATAATAGCCAACTGATTTTTATTTTGAATAAAATTTGTTTCATTTTCACTAGAAATTAAACATTCAAATACTTGAAAACATAAAACAGTAACAACAACTGACCATAATGTTGGCTTTTTTAAACCACCTCTATTTACTTCATCAATTAATCTAATCTCTGATGAGAATTCATATTCCAAATCATCATCATGTAGCATATTAGTTTTACAATAAGAACAATTTATTCTTTTGATCACCTTATGAACAGCATATCCAGATATATAAATTAATATTGGTGCAATGTCAACAGGTAAATGGGAATCAACATCCACGATGTGGAACAATAGGTCCAACAACTGTTGGATAGGCATCTTTCTTTAATTTTATATGATCACGTTTAACAGAAATAACAGTACCTGAAGAATCCGTAAAAGTGTCCTCTCTCACGATGAAATCTTCGTTGAAATGTTTTATGCACACTCCAGAATTTTTTGTTGGGACGAAGTTTTCTCTGTGTATTTTCACAATCCAACGCTGCAAAAGATCTTCTTCTTTTGGAAAAGAAAAAACAGGAACATAACTTCCTGTATTTTTGTAGTTTGACTTACAACCAGGAACAGCACATGTCTTCGGCATGATGAATGTTAGGCCTAACGCCCCCTCAGTTGTTTTCCACAATAAAAAAACAGTGTAATCAAATAAAATACTTTGAAATTACTGTTTAGATATTGGAAAACTGAAAATTAATTCCAAACACTCACTAATCCAAAGAAAGTTGAACAAAATAGCAACAAAATATCCAATGTTCACTGAGACAGATTTCCATGTGCTCACACACGCAATGAAAAACTACGGGGTTGCGCAAAAGCCAACGGTCATCGTTACCCTTCTTTCATGACTTCAGAGATAAGACGATGACGTAGATGGCAGGCCTGTATTTCAGAGGGCTGTGAATAGAGTATGTCTGACGTCATTCAGTAAATTTTTCTGAAACTCAATACAGTACAAAAGTAAATGTATTAGTAAATTACTAGTATACACTCATGACTATTTAAACTGTAGATTTGGTCGTGGATTAGACTTTGGTTTCTCTAGTTAACTTTGGAAATATAAAACACGAAAAATTGTAGATGTGCTTGTTAAAAAGAAAATCAGGACACCTTGTCTCCCCCCAAAAAAATACGTCAATTTTGAAAAATGCTTTTTAGAAAGATTTTAAGAAAATAAAATATCATTAATAACGAAAGCATTTTAAAAATTAAAAATGTTTACAATTAACTGAAAGTTTCTACCAATAGATCTGCCATCTATAAATGAGTGATGAGGGGTTGACAGAAAGGAATAAGGCATTTATAGCAATAGAACAAAATAATTATTGGCTAACCTCAACCAATAGAATGAAGAATATCAATTATTGGAAAATGGTTTTGATTGTTTTGATTTCAACCTGTGGATTGTTTTGATTTCAACCTGTGGACATCCGAAATAAATTGGTAAACAATATGTAATTGTTATGTTGCCATTGAAAGTTCCCCGGAAGACAAATAAACTGAAACAGGGAATATAAATAGAGAAACAGGGAATATTAAAATAAAAATGAAATAATAATATTCATCACTGGAAGTTTTTACAGTAAACAGATTATTGCTGTAACGATGATTGTATTATTGAAGGTGTATGTAGGAAAAAGAACTGACTAATAATATTCGTATTTGATGGTACTTCATTGTTTGTTATCCTTATCACAAATGCCTTCTTCTTTCTGCTAATTAGTTTTTCGCAAAATATCGGATTACCATAATCTGTTGAAAATACCTTTGTTTTTTTTTGTAATATTTGTAATTTTTAATAAATTTCAATATTTTTATTTTTATTTAATTTTTCAAGAAGTTGTAGGCAATTAAATGTTTTTTAGCTTCATAATTACAGTTGATTAAAATTCATCTTGTAGTGGCTTATTCTTTCAATTGTTTTTGTCATAAATTAGCTACTTATGTAATGCTGAGATATCAATAGTTAGCAATTACCGCATTCTTTTCGAAGCATTTCGCAATTATCTAATCCATTTGTTTCTGATATCTTTGTAGGTTCTTACATTCAACACATATTCATGAAATTTGTTATCACTGTAGCAATAATCTATAGATGTTTAGCAGTTTTTCGCTTCATTCTTGTATTTCCTTCTACAAAACACTTTAGTTCACAGCAAGAAAATTTACTTTTATTCAATTTTTTTTTTTTAATATTTAATAAATTTATAACTGATGAATTTGACAACTTTGAAGAAAATAATCAAGAAAACATTTTCAACTTCTTTTTTTAAAAATGAATAAAAGGCCAACACATACAGAAAACTTCAAACCCCAATACGACGTCACTTCAAAGTTTTCCATATAATCTCCCATCATCTCCTGTCATTTTACTTGTAAATGGCCCGCTGCTTCGGGCCGAAACTTTTTTTTAAAATGTCTTGGGTGTTGGCCTTCTCTTCATTTTTAAAAAAAACCTTTAACTACACACGTAAAAAACAAAAAGTGCTTTATTTTCAACTTCTATTTTCAATATTTCCAGTCTAGAAGTGGACTACTCATTAGAATATCAAAGGAACTTGCAAAGATTTTCACTAAATTAAATCTTTAAAGAATAACCATGAATTCTTTTATAGTTATGGATGAGACAACAATTATGTGAATAATCTGGTCTCATCCATTGTTATTTTTTAACGTTTCAAATGCGCAGTTTGATGTCTTATACTTGAAAAAAATTCATTGAGGCCTCTCGTCGTGGCACATGAATTTTTTCACTCATTTTTTCTATTAGTGAGTTTTTCTTTGTGTAATTTATTCCTTGAGGCAGCACTGCGCTTCCGATGTCTTATTCATACTTTTATAATCATGTTACAGAAAATCGATAAATCAGAGAAACAGAAAGATTTTTTTAAGGGTAAGTTTTCCCTTTAACAACATTACTTATCTAAGGTTGAACCTTTGTATTTCTTCTGTTGTAGAATGACACTGTTAACTAACTCACTGATCTTGACATGCCTTGCTTCTTGCTGTGGTTGTGGACTATCATCCTGAAGAGGTGCCTCCACTGCGATTTCTTGCCTTGGAAGATTGTCTTCAGGATTAATCACTTCCACATGGGTTCCACATCCGTTTCTTCACTGGAGGAGTCCAGATTATTTAATTCTGGAGCTGAAGCAGAGGGATCATTTCAATGAAGTGGAGTTGTTTGTATCTAATCAAAATTATAAATTAATTTTTACATTTGAGTTATTAGAAATGATCATATTTCCTTTCACTTAAAAAAGAATTGCATGTCAAAATTCAGCGTAGATATGTTTATCATTTGATGATTAAAAGAAATTGTTCATTAGTCTGCTCACTAAGCGAAGAATTCAGAATTTTCCAAATCAAAATGTGGAACTATTTCAGTGGTTCTAGCTCCTCCAGTGAAGAAATGGATGTGGAACCCATTAGGGAAGTGATTAATCCTGAAGTCAATCTTCCAAGGCAAGAAATCGTATTGGAGACACCTCTTCAGGAGGATAGTCCACAACCACAGCAAGAAGCAAGGCATGTCAAGATCAGTGAGTTAGTTAACTGCGTCATTAATTTACTATTTTAATTATGCATTGTGGTCAAATCAAAGATAATTAAATTATCCCTTCTTTCCATAAACAATATTACAAATCAAGCGAGACAAATTATTAATCGTCAGAAGAAATTAGCGAATACATTGCAAGTTTGACACAAAACTAAAGGAATGATTTTTAGCGACCAATTTGGGAACAATTGCGTTTGTCCTGTCCGTCCGTCCGTGTCTGTCCACCCCTAACAACTCCCGAACAGAAGGTCGGATCGACGAAAGGATTTCACCATCGTGTTCAGTCGCCCAAACACTATAGGAATGGGTATTTTCAGTTTTCGGCATGTTCTTGCTAATAAGCATTCCAATATCAAGTGTGATATCAGGTCTATTGTGATGTATGGTTTTGTTTGTGTGAATGGGGCGGTCCCAGTACAGTTTAAATGAGGGTGACTCTAATACGCTTTGTGGTATGTACTTGTAGTACGGGACCATATTCTTAATAAATGATTGTTGATGTCCCAGTTGATGATGAACGATCGACGCTACCTGATTGTGTCGGTGGAGGTAGTCTGTTTTAGAGAGAAGGAGAGAGCCTGATATTATGTGGTCGATCGTCTCATGCATTGTGTGGCATTTTCTGCACTTATCGTCATATGTGTTTGCATCGTGTAGAATGTGTTTCTTGCAGTTCCGTGTCCAGTATCACGATCATCAACCCTTCGATCTTCCCAAATAGCTCACCATTCGACGCTTCCATGTCGACATGAGGCTGGCTGAGTTCGTAGCGATGTCTGCCATTGAGTTCCTTACGTGCCCATGATTCACGCAGCTGCTGAGTGTGGGTGTCGGGGGTGGTGAGTGTTGGAGAAGAGTTCTCGAGGTTCAGAGGTGTGAGGTGTGTGTCTGCTTAGACAATGGCTGAGTAGAGTAAGTAGTGTTCTGCTCTTTGGTGGAAGTGTTCCCTAAGTGTGTGTATTTGTTTTTCCTGTAGGGTGATGAGATCACTTCGGCCTCCCTCCTTGCGGGGAAGAGTCATCCTTTCCGTAGCGGACTTGGGGTGGTGCATGTTGTGTTTCGTGAATGTAGTGCGCGTTGTAGTGCTTCGAGTTCAGTGTTTGTCCATGAAATTGTGCCGAATGAATATGTTAGTGTGGGACGGCAAAAGTGTTGATTGCTTTAATTTTATTTCTGGAGTTGAGTTGTGTTTTGAGGATGCGTGAACGCGAGCAAAGTATGTGTTCTTCAGTACATTTTTGATTTTTGCGTTGTGTTTGGATTCATGGCGAGGCAGAACTAAATAGGACTCAAGGAATCTCCCTGGAAAATACCTCTCCTTATGGGAATAGGGTCTTCAGTGATGGAGGCGTTGGAGGTCCGTAGGTGTAATGTTGCGTTCCAACTTGTCATCTTGGCATCCAAGAAAGCAGTGATCTTGGGGTGTATTTTGTAGAGATGAAGAGTGTGTATGAGCCAGGAATGAGGGACCGAAACAAATGTCTTCTTCTAGTCGATGTACGCGATATATAAGTTCTTATTCTTCGCGCGCGCCTGGCGCAGAATTACAGAGTCAATAAGGACTTGCTCCTTACTACCCTGGGAATTCCTGCGACAGCCTTTCAGCTGTTTGGAAAGGATGTTAAGAGTCTCGATGTGTGTGTAGATTTTGTCTGCGAGGCAGGAGGTGAGGAGTTTGTAAAGTATGGGGAGGCAAGTGATTCGACGTTAGTTTTGCACGGTGTCTGTTTCAGTGTTGTTGCTCTGTAAGTATGTGACACGCTGTGTGAGGAAAAGGGGCATATGTTCTGTGTGTTGGATTATGTCAGTGAGCTTGCTTTGCATGCAGGGACGTGAACCTCTTGATCCAGAAGTTCTGGACGCCTTCTGCACCAGGAGTATTCCAGTTGTGCATGTGGATGTTTCAGTGCTGTCTGTATATCTGCGAGAGTAAATCTGTCTGTATATCTGGTTGATGGTAAGTGTTCAGCAAGTTGTTGTTCCTCTGTGATCCTGGGTGCTTTGTCGTTGTGGGGGATGGGATTTGATCACAGAGACGACCAGTATGTATCACGGAGATACATTGTTATTATTGTCTTTAGAACATTTTGGATGTGATATTGCTCCGAACTTTTTCCTAATACAATCTTTTTCATTTCTATTAATGTGACTTTGCTTTAAAGCTAATTCTGTAATTGCTATAATTTTCTCAGAACATGGACAAGAGTTTTTAACATTAAAATAATGTAACATTAAAATAATGTAACATTAAAATAATAATATATAGACAAACAAACGGTATTTTTATGGGTTTACCGATTTCTCCAATCTTAGCAGAAATATCGATGCAATACATTGAAAATCAAGTGTTTACTTATTACAATAATAATATTGCATTTTTTCAAAGATATGTGGATGACATATTCTTGGTGGCGCATAAAGACTCGTAGCCTAAAGTAGTTGAACCATTTAATAGCATAAATTCGGATATACAATTCACATATGAATTGATTGGAGAAAATTGATAATATTAAAACTATTTATGCCATTTATCCATATCATCCGGAAACCTTTGCAATGTATAATGGGATATTTAAGAATACAGATATACAAATCGGTTATTCAATAGATAACAAATTTCAGTTTCCTAAACCTTATTTCAATTCAAACCAAACAAAATCAGAAGACGAAAAAGGTTGTGTTTATTTACTGAAATGTGATAATCAATCGTGTTTTTATATAGGAAATTCAGGCAATAAACTTAGTGAAAGATTTGGCAACCATAAGAGTGCAATAAAAACGGGAAATAAAACGGCATCTTTAGTTAGTAAACATGTATATGATACAGGTCATTGTGTCACATTTAAGGACTTTCTCATTTTGAAAAAAGAAAAAAACAAAACAAAAAGAGAAATTTATGAATCATATTACATTGACGCTTTAAAACCATATAATACGTGGCTTTCAGACTCGAATCTCAATAACAATTTCCGAAAAAACATTGATAGGATTCAAAAATTAATCCAAAAAAAGATTAAAATAACTCAGTGTTGACGATTACTCAAATGAAGTACCATTTCACTTCCCCAAACATGAATGGTTACTCCCTTAGAGGAATAAATAAAAGTGTTGAATTTGATTGGTTAAAAATAACTAATCTATATTACTAAAATCTTTTATTTCTCTGTCTGTGTGTCTGTCTGCCCGGCGCAGCTTTCTGTGAGAATGAAAAATAGAAAGAATATTTACAATAAAACATCC
>JAFIDM010006943.1:77083618-77112789 GCA_023159025.1 Thereuonema tuberculata
ATATTACTAAAATCTTTTATTTCTCTGTCTGTGTGTCTGTCTGTCTGGCGCAGTTTTCTGTGAGAATGAAAAATAGAAAGAATATTTACAATGAAACATCCGCGACAGGAATCGAACCTGCAACCTTCTGATCCAAGGTTAGACATCTTATCCATTAGGCCATGTCAACTACAACTCTCTTCATATTGTTTTTTTGACTTATCTGTCAAACCTGAACTGACTTTGACTGAAAAGTAACAATTGCAATAAAAAACAAAGTCAAAAAAGAAAGAAGCAGTACTTCATTAGTTACAGTACGATTCTCCCGCTGATTCTAAAAGCAGTCGTGGATTGAGAGAATATAGACATCAAAAATTAAAATAAAAAAAAAACTTTAAAAAATTTTAGTTTTATTTTACTTGATGTAATTTGTGTGTGTGTTTTTTTTAATAAATAACAAATTGTTTTCCGTTACATACGCGAGGCTCCCGGAGCGAAGCTCCGTATAGCCGACTAGTAATTTAGAAAAAAAGACATGTTGTTAGTAAAGATATTAAGTTGAGAATGGGTTAGCTGCAAAAGAACCCGAAATATCCCGGAGCGAAAAATTGTTTTTGTTCATGTACACTTGTGTCAAGGAAGGCTAGCTCTTTGTTTTCGTTTTGCTGCTGATAGGTGAACTTCATGTCCTTGTGTAAATTATTGAAGGCAGTAACTATATCTTCCTCCTGATTTTTGTCGCATACGATAAAAATGTCGTCGACATACCTTTGATAGAAATGAATGTTGTATGAAATCATCAGGGTATTTTCCAAATGCTGCATAACAATGGCGGCTAGGAACATGCAGGTAGGTAATCCCATAAATAGGCCCTGTTTTTGTCTAATCACCTGGTCATTTGCCGTGAAGTATTGATTGTGAATTAAGAAATTAATTAAGTCCTTTATCTATCGTTGGGTCGTCGGTGTCCCAATGTATATTTTCTACAGCTGTGTCAATTAGTGAGGGGGTGATGGAGGTGAATAAATCTTTCACATCTATAGAGATCATGGACATATTCTCGTTGTTTTTCAAACCTTTCAGATTTTTGTTGAATTCTTTAGCGTTGGCCACGTATCCTATAGAATCTTTGATGGCGAATTTCAGATATTTTGCAACGTGGCAGAACTAATCACGGCGAAAAAAAAACAGAATCTCTACAACGGTTTTAAAGGCATTCGAAATAAGGCATTCGAAAGAACATTTTAGAGCACACAATAGAAGAAATTAAAGACCTTTTCACATTGAGCGGATACCCTACCAACCTAATCAACAAAACCATAAAAGAAACAATGGAAAAAATTTACAACCCCATAGAAAAGAATAGAAACCAAGTGAATCAAATATATGCAGCATATCCCTTTCACCCACTGCTATTCAAAAATTTAAAAGAATTTTTCAAAAAAACAGACATCAACATCACATACAAACTAGAGAATAAATTACACTACCCCATCAACCCCAACAGGAACAATATTGATTGCTCACAACAAAAGGCATGTGTATACTTAGTCCCCTGCAAAGACTACAATTGTTACTATATATCGGAAACACAGGTAACAAACTAAAACAACGGTTATCGAACCACAAAAGCTGCATCAAAACAGGGAACGCCAACGGCTCATTCATTGCACAACACACGTACAAGTACAACCGCAATATAAACTTTGAAAACACTGTAATATTATCCAAAGAAAGAAATAAACAAAAAAGGGAAATGAAAGAAGTTTACTACATATCCCTCCTAAACCCCTACAACTACAATTTACCAACTAATAACATTAAATTGTATACTGAGAATTTCAGATTCGAAACACAAAGGCAAAAGAAGATTGAAATAATGAAAAGAAAATCAAAGAAATCAAAATCAAAAAAGTAATAGACATTAGTAAAGATCGGCCAGCGGACAGTTCACCTCAACCCCCCTGGAGGGCATTAAAAGAAAATTCCAAAATAAGGGAGCAGCGAAAGCCAATAAAACAACAACAATTAGAACACAGAAGGGAAGGAGAGCGAAGGAATGTAAACAAAGAAGTGAAACAACAAGAGAGAGGAAGGAGGATGACAGTTGAAGAAGAGAGCTGCAAAAGCCCTCGAAAAGCTTCCTGAGCACCATTTAATCATGTAATTATATAATTTTTGTAATCTTTTAACGTTATACATAAACCTATGTGCTTTTAACACTTGTACTATTTACTTTTATTATAAGATATGTAATGTATTTTAGAATTTTAAATTTGATTGTGTGTTTTTTAAACTTTTAAAAAAAAATAAAAATTAGGAAATGGACTTTAAAAATAAGGGGAGAGAAATAAATGTTAAGGGTGAGTGGAAAGAAAATAAAAAAGTAGTAGGAAAATATATTTTTCATATTACTGCTGAGCTGCAATCTTTTGTTTTAATAAAGAATAAATTACATTCGTTGAGTGGCTCTTTCGAGATGTAACTACGTGAAAGTAATTAACGTTTGAAAAACACAATAGAATGTAATGTGCACCTCATAAAGTAAAGTTGGGTGATGAAGCGTCAGAAGAATGCAATTTTGAATAATATAAGCCACAGTTTGTTGTTGCAAATAAGGAAAAAATGACTCTTCCTTTCTTAGTTATTTGTATTATAACATTTTAAAACAAAATTTAGGCAATAATTTGTTCTTTTTTGCTAAACAATGTTTTATTGACTAATTAAAATTTAAAAACACTTTCATGAAAAGTGTTAGTGAGGATTTCGTTTACAAAATGTGTACAACACACTCAAAAATGCTGAATAGGCACTTTTCGTTTTGTCCAATTAGGCCAGTCAATAAAAGCATCGAACATCGCAAACGCGCATGTATCTATGATTTTTTTATATGTTGTTAGGACCCCTGAGAGTAGTTTATACCCAAGTTTGCAACCCTGAAAACCCTGTGCTACTCCTGTGGTGTTCGAAAAACTGCGAGATTCGGGTACTTGTGTCAATTTTGTCGAAAAAAACACCGGAAGGAAGCGTTTCTCGGGTATCGTTTTTCTATAGTTTTGTAAAGCAAACTAAATTTCCTAGAATTTGAGCCCAACACGAGCTCTCTAGGTCCATTGGTTGCGAAGATATAGCCAGTCAAAGATGGGCAAGTTTTTCCAAAAAGTGGAAAGTTATCGGTAGGGTCATGTTCCAAGACACGTACCGACTAAACTAATGGTTCTAGAGAAAGATCATGAGAAAAGAAGTTGTAGAAAATTGAATTAGCTGCAATTTGATTCCAAAATAGTGCCTTTAGGCCTCATAGTTACCTCAAAAACGAAAAATAGTAAAATATCGTAATTTGGAAAAATGAGGAAGACATTGTTCTGAATCATGTTGGTATGTATTTCTTTAAAAAACACGTGCAAGAATGTGAAGTTATCATTGTAGATGTAACATATGGCTTCAAATAAACATGCACTAAGCAAATAAACGTAAACAGAAAATAAACAACGGAAACATAAATGTAAACAAGAAAATTCTAAATACACAGTCAAGTCTAAACACCGCAGTTGTTTAGAACTTCGCCCTTTTGGAAGGGCCGGGTCTCATCCAGTCTGGATCAGTGGGGGAGAGAGTGGGAGGATGGACGACGTTTTCTGGAGGTGGAGGCGGGTCGTCATATGGTGTTGGGTCGTCCACATCCTCATCCTCCTCGTCGAGGACGATAGGGGTGATGTTTGTGCAACTGTGCTCTTAGCAAAAGGAACAAGAGGATAGAGCACTTGAGCCCTGCCTTTCTGCAAGTGCACACCCTAAGCACCCTTTCTTGCATTTGCAAGCCAGCATTCTAAGCAGGGTCTGAGGAGCGGGCTCTGCGCACATTGTGATGGGCATGAGATCTTGTTCGCTGGTGGCCCATCCCCAATCACAAGGGTTTTTGACGACCCGGAACCATTTTTGCACCTGATGTAGGTCCTCCACGAACCTCTGGCTGGGGGGGGGGGGAGGCGGGCAAGGTTGACTTTAGCCGTTGCTGTAGATTTTACAAATGCTGAGTATCGCAGGATGTTCAGCGTTCCCGCATCTCCGCCGTACAGGTTCATTAAGATCTTCTCGCCAGCATTTCCTACTTCATCCTGGTTTGAGTTTCGATCAAGAAAAATGCTGGCGAGATCTATCAGTGGTTTTTTTTTTTTTGAGGACATTGCACCACTTCATCTTTCTTGCCAGAAAAGGGCAGAGGTCGTGTCACACCCACTGATGGTATGCAGGACAAAACCATCCCTCGTGGAACCTTCATTTCTCCACATGTGAAGGAATTTGCTGTATAGTAAGCGCACTTTGACCCACCTCTGCCACCTGTCTGGAAGTACACGTTCGTCTGTCCAGAGCTTAAGCCGTTGAGGAGGACTAGTAGGTCGACGTCCTCCCCAATGATGAAAACTTGGTCGAACGATGAGCTCTTGGAGAGTGCAGTCATCACTATATCAGTATCGGCATCTTCTTGTGATTGACCTCGATACCCTGCCTCTCAAATTCAGTATGCATCATGGTGATCAAGCGGCGTTTGTTAAGATTCATTGGAGAGCAGTTTTGCCTGGGGCACTTTGATGGGTGTTGATTCTTCAAACAAAATGTCACTGCAGGAGAGAGAAGCAGAGCGTCGCAGGCGTTCAGCTAATTTAGTGCTCCTCATAGATGCATCGTGTGGGTATCCATCAAACACCGCAGCTACGTTTGTACCAAATTGGTTGAAAACGTAGCTAACGTATCCCGCCACAATGGCTCTGACTGAATCATTGCGATGCCAGATCACCTTGTACAGAAGGTAATCACCATCGACCACTGTGAACGCACTGTTTCCAGGGATGATATGTTCCGTGACCGGTGTAAATGCTGAATAGAAGGAGGATTTCGTGCCCTTGCTCATTCCTTCTACAGTGAACAAGGACAATGGATACGGTGCCAGCTCATATGCAAAATGCTGCTTCAGTTGTTCATCTGATTGTTTGTGACGCAGACCCTCTGGAATATAGTAAGGGGATCAACATCAACTCTCCTGTTGAATACTTTCACAGAAGTGGTAACTGATGCCAAGGTCTTCACTTTGTCCATTCGTTTGAAAGTCACTTTACCAAAGGTGTTACCAACAATGTGTTTCACTCCTTCCGCTAAACAATCGACCCGACTGCCAGGGACCTGGCACACATGATTTCTATAGAAGGGCACCAGTAAGAAAATTTTATAACCTTTCTCATGCTGTCCTTTTTTTACATAGGCATTGCATACAGTTCTTGGTCTCACTTCTATGGCTACAAATAATTCCGAGAACCACAGCGTCGGGAGCTCCGTCGCGATACTCGCCCATATTACTGTTAAATTTGTGGAGTACCTTCGTGAACTCATCTGTATTCCGGGGTTATTATGTATTATCTATGTATTGTGTAAATTTGAATGTCGGATTATGTATGTACGTTTCTTTGAAGCCATGTTTTCCATCTACCAAGTTAAATTCGACAAACCTGATACAAGTGCCTGAATTTCGCACTGTTTCTAGCATCATAGGAGTAGCACAGGATTTTCAGTGTTGCAAACTTGGATATAAACTACTCTCATGGGTACTAATAACATAAAAAACGATACATGCGCATTTGCGATGTTTGCCTTTTTTTGTGTCGATATTGACTGGCCTACATTTTTTCGTTTCTGAAGAAACTGTGAGGCCTAGAGGCACCATTTTGGAAGCAAATTGCAGCTAATTCAATTTTCTACAACTTCTTTTCCCATGATCTTTCTCTAGAACCATTAGTTTAGTCGGTACGTGTCTTGGAACATGACCCTACCGATAACTTTCCACTTTTTGGAAAAACTTGCCCATCTTTGACTGGCTATATCTTCGCAACCAATGGACCTAGAGAGCTCGTGTTGAGCTCAAATTCTAGGAAATTTAGTTTGCTTTACAAAACTATAGAATGACGATACTCGAGAAACGCTTCCTTCCGGTGTTTTTTTCGACAAAACTGACACAAGTACCTGAATTTCGCAGTTTTTCGAACACCACAGGAGTAGCACAGGGTTTTCAGGGTTGCAAACTTGGATATACACTACTCTCATGGGTCCTAACAACATATAAAAAAATCGTAGATACATGCGCATTTGCGATGTTTGCCTTTTTTTGTGTCGATATTGACTGGCCTATATTTGTTACATTCTCTTCTACTTTAATGTTTTAATAATCAAACTGTCAAAATTTTAAAATATAAATCAAACTAAAAATTTGAACAAATTTTCTAATTTTAAAAGAAAGAGTGAATTGTGGGTAAATTATGAATTGGTTAATTGATTAAATGTGCAAAAAAAATGAAAAATTGAAATTTAAACAAAAGATAACTATTTTGATGGACGCCAACAATTAAAGTGATAGATCGAGACTTGCTCTTTGTGAAGATGAGAACTAAGAATTTTTTTTTTTTTTGGTTCGAAGTGTGTCTACAAACAAGTGAAGTGCAAAACCTATGCCAAGGTCTGGGCATAAACATAAATCTAATGATAATTGTGATTAATGAATTTTTCGAGATGAATCCAGTGAATGTATACATCTTTAAATCAGTGTTTCGATGATGTAGGGCGAGATAGAGACTTATAAAATATGTTGCAGAAATAAGCCAACCGATACGAAACCAGTGACGGAACATTCAGTGTTCGAGAGCAACAACGCAGATAAATAAGCATAAGTCAAGCCCAGACAACGTTTCTTTTACGGGAAATTTGTTCCTGAATTTGAAGATGACAGAAGACGATGAAAGAGAAAAAGATGTTTTCTGTAAAGTTCTGTATGGTATCTGTCCATATATACAGTATATATATATATATATATATATATACACACAGAGAGAGAGAGAGAGAGAGAGAGAGAGAGAGAGGGAGAGAGGAAAGTTGCCTATTATGGGAAGGTTTTTTTTTGTAGCTCGTACATTCAGCCTAAATAGAGGAATATTTCGATATTTTGCGTCTAGTGCTTTTAAATATATATGTTAGATGGTATTGTGATGTATTCCATCTATGTTTACAATTAGTTTTTTTATGTATTCACAAATTAAACAAAAATATGGGCTCTCCCTATATTGGGAAAAGGGTTTCCTAATATGGGGAGGTCAGTGTTCTCAATATGAGGTAATATTTTATAATGGTAAAATTTCGATTATAATTATTTTTTTTTAATTTAATGGTTTTTCATTCTCTTTTATTTGAAAATTTGTAGCAGGCAATGCAATAACATCATTCAAGACTAAGTTGTAAATTAAAGATAAATATGTCATAATTATGATTCTAATTTGGAAAATAAAATATAATTAAATACATGATAATACACACTTCAAGTAAAACAATAACGGAAATACAAAATTAACATATTCTCATTACAGAAAAAGAACTAATAAAGGTGGAACATAATGTTTAGAATTTGCATTTGAAACAAATGAACACTTCTTTCTCGGAATCAGCGCAAAGACTGATTCCACTTGAAACATTTTCTGCATCGTATCCAGTCCTACCCATTGTGGTCCTCGGAAAATAACCCAGCACAATAAATACATTCTGCATTGTCGTTATCTTCAGAGAGGTCTAAATCTCTACCAGAATCATCAATCTGAACATTGAAATCACTGTCAGAATCAGAACTAGTGGCTTTCGGAATCTTGTTTTTGGGAGCGTTTTCTTGTGATGTTATTTTTTTCCAGTTTAATGTTTTAACTAGTTGCGACCCGTGAAATATTGACGGAAGTAAAACAAATTCCACATTTTTGAAAAACACAAGATTAAAAAATACGTTCTAAGCTAATTTTTTTAGAAGCCATGACTTTCACAACAGCCCGAATGTAATTTGAATATCGGCTTATTTGTTAAAATAATATTATAATATTGTTAAAAAAAAAAAATGATTTACCACTTTCGTAGTAGCCAGCGCTGCGGTTTCTCATTACGAAACATATTGGCAACCTGCTGCCCTAAAAGAATAGGCTCGTCGAAATTGAGACAATATTAACGCACAAACAAATGCCACATTTTTGAAATACCCTGAAATTTTTTTAAACACAAGATTGAGAAAGATGTTGGAAGCTCATTTTTTGAAAGTCATGACATCCGCAACAGCCGACAAAGAATTTGAATGACTAAGCCAAATTTTGCTAAAATAAAATAAAATAAAAAAATTGATTTTAAGTTTCAACAATAACAATAACGAATGTCCAACAGCCAGTACCAATAATCCTGTCTGGACAACAATGACGACACTTGCTTCTTCATTGTCCCTACTTGTTGAGTAATGAGCGAGTGGCTACACAGCCAAAATTATGTAAAAACCGAGGTTTTACAAACTCTCTGATAAATTTTGACGCCTGAACTTCATGCATTTCAGTGTAAACTTCATTTATGTGGGAAAGAAAATTCCAATACGCTGATATAATTAGTAATCGCGACTCGTCGAAGTGAAGTGGGAAAAATATTCAAGGCGACATGTTTAACATGGGCATGACGTCATGCCTGACATATTCCAACGCTGCACTGTGATTGGTAATTTCAAATTACAAATTTACAAATTTACAAAGATCGTACAACTTTTGCCTATTAATAGGATGATTGAATGAATGTTATATAATTTCATATTTTATAACAATGTTTACAAGTCAAAAAATTTATTTGAAAAATACATTCTAATAAATAATAAATGTTCCTAATATGGTTCCATATTAGCCACAGATTATCTCCCCATAGTAGGCACACAACATTTCATACATAAGTTTTATTATTCTGGTAACACACGTCATCAAAGATTTTAGAAAAACCACGACAACAAAAGCTTATGAAATCGTGATTTTAAAAATGTAGTTCATAAAATACAATTGCTTTCCTTTCAAAAGAAACGATGAAACACAATAGAACGTAAAAAAGTGTTCTAAACAGCTGTTTTAAAACATCGATTCTCAATATAGTAATGGCGACCGGAATTCGTCTGGTTCTTCATGTATAAGGTGAAATGACGTAACTGTACTAGTCACAACATTCCCCTAAAGAGTACATCTCTTGCTTGGTCAGATATTACACCTCCCCATATTCGGAACCCTCCCCATATTAGGCAACTTTACCCTACATATCTATAATCAGAAACAGGCTGTCTTTATTGCTTATTTTTTATATTATTAATTCTTTTAAAATTTTAAGTAGTTTGTTCGTGGTTTTGTTTTTAATTTAAAAAAGAGGCAAAGTCTTGATATATTGCGTTTTTTTTCTAAATTGTATCTAAACTAGTCGGCTACCCGTCGCTTCGCTCCGGAAGCCTCGCGTATGTAACGGAAAACAATTTGTTATTTATTAAAAATACACCCACACACAAATTACATCAAGTAAAATAAAACTAAAATTTTTTTAATTTTTTTTAATTTTAATTTTTGATGTATATATATTCTCTCAATTCACGACTGCTTTTAGAATCAGCGTGTGAATCATATATCTGTGATATATTTTTATTTTTTATAGAGATTAGAATGTAATCCTTGTGGTCTAATGCCTCAGACGTCTAACTTCGGAGCAGAAGGTTGCATATTGGATTCCAGTAGATAACTTGTAGAAATTATTTCTATTTTTGTAAATTACAATAATTGCACCAGACCGAAAGAGAATTAAAGATTTTCGTGATATAGATACAATTTTCAGTCGCTTTTGAGCTACAAATAGTGAGCTTTCAGTATTCTACTTAATAGAAATAGTGCTTCTTTCTTTCTTAAGTCTCTTTTTTTTATTTCCATTGATACTTTACAGTGGTTTTTGAGTTAGAAATAGTGATTGTTTTTGAGTAACGAATAGCGATTTTTCAGCATTCTACCTAATAGAAATAGTGATTATTTTTTTTTCTGTTCTTTTTTATCCAATTCGAATTGATACTTTTCAGTGGTTTTTGAGTTACAAATAGTGAAAATTATCTATATCTATTAGCTAGGCCATCAGATTGTTCGATATAGATATTTGAAGAAGAGATTTCAGATGGACGTTAGTTGATATAGATGATAAATGCAGATCATAGCTTGTATACGAAATTCTTCGCAACAAATTGATTGTGAGTATTCTTTAGAGTGAAGATAACCAAATTCTGTTGAATTGTGACTCAAAGACCTAAAGTTGTATGTGAGTTAAGACAACGTTTTCCAATTATATGGCAACTTTATTTAGAGTTTGTCCTTGAGCTTTATTGATAAATATCGCATAAAAAGGTCTGATCGGAAATTGTTTTCTTGTGAAAGTGAATGGAAGTAGATTACTGCATGGTTCCATAGATATCCTATGGATGAAAACAAAATCTCAAAACAAAACACAAATCTTTGTGAGTTCTGTTATAATTTCGGTTTCTATGAGATCATTATCGAATGAACAGCATTTAAGTTGAGTTCCATTGCAGTATGCAAACTTGGGATTGATGTTTCGCAACAATATTATTGGAGATCCAATTTTCAATGACAAACGATGTTGAGAAATTCCGCTGAGATTCAATGCGTTCAGACACTTGGGGATATAGAGATGTTCGTGTGATGGATTATCAGAAGTGTCAATTTTATTCGCACTTGTATTGTATGCTGTGTAGTCTCTTCTTGTATTCTTAGACTTATCATTCGATTGATGTTATCGACACTCTCGTTCATCTCGTTTATCCAATTCCAATTGATACTTTTCAGTGGTTTTTAAGTTACAAATACTGATTTCTCAGTATTCTACCTAATGACGTACTGCGTCTTTCTTTTTTGACTTTCTTTTTAATTACAATTGTTACTTTTCAATCAAAGTCAGTTCAGTTTTGACAGATAAGTCAAAAAAGCAATGTGAAGAGAGTTGTAGTTTCCATGACCTAATGGGTAAGATGTCTGACTTCGGATGAGAAGGTTGCGGTTCGATTCCTGTCGCGGATGTTTCATTGAAAAAATTCTTTCTATTTTCCATTCTCACAGAAAACTGCGCCGGACAGACAGACAGACAGACAGAGAAATAAAAGATTATAGTAATATAGATTGTCACTTTTCAGTGACGTTTGAGTTACATTTATTGATGGTTTTTGAGTTGCAAATAGTGATTTTTTCGGTATTCCACCTCAAAAAAAGAATGCTTCTCTCTTTCTTGACTCTGTTTTCTTCACTCCAACATCTGGCGTGTACACCCACGTATTTTTCAATATCACATAGGATTTGGTTAAGTAAGAATATTTAAAATATTGCAACGTTTCGGCAATTATCGTTCTAATTGTCAGTTTCGAATTACAAATAAACTGACTGATGTGAAATAAATAAACAATGTTGAGATTCAAAAAAACAGATTGAATACATTCGTTATTGATGGGGAAAGGAAAGGAGATATAAGTCAAAAAACCATATGAAGAGAGTTGTAGTCCCTATGGCCTAATGGATAAGGTATCTGACTTCGGATCAGAAGGTTGCAGGTTCGATTCCTGTCGCGGATGTTTCATTGTAAAAATTATTTCTATTTTCCATTCTCTCAGAAAATTGCTCCGGACAGACAGACAGACAGACAGAGAAATAAAAGATTTTAGTAATATATATTTTGCCCCTGATAACGTGAAGATAGATTGTCCGTATCTTCATAGAAATACAGGGATTGCTTTATTGTCTTGGCATTTTCAAGAGATGCATTAAATTTAGTCATATATTAATTTAACACCAAACAAATTACTCTGCTTAGTTTGTAATCCGCAGCTTATTTAGAAAATAAAAAAATTTATACTGTTCAACAGATATTATCATTTGAAGATAAACATAAGCTTTTCGTTTTTGCTATTTACATGACTTCGATAAAAAAGAACAAAAATTATGAAATTTTGTGGAGTAACAGTGTAAGGAAGGTAGGATTTACGGTCTTTTTGAAATACCTTGTTACAGCTTCTTTTAGCCATTAGTTTTTAAATTCCGTCACAAACCAATTTGAAAGTAAAGGTTTTTTTTCCCTCCAATTAACCTTTTCACTGTAATTTAAGAAACACAATCATAGCTATAAGAATTTTTCGATGTTATTTCAATGAGGGGAATTCATCGTTTCCATTACTTGTCGGTTTGCTTTGTCGGAAGAGAACTGTAATATTGCTTTTCTTCTGCTTCACAAGAATTATTGCATTCAAAAAGAACACGGGGCTCTTCAACAGTTATTGTTTATATCTGCTAGAAAAAGCAAAGTTGTTGAAATCCTTCAGAGTCGCCTTCAGAATTCCAATTGAGGTGATGAAATACGAGACTTAATGATATGTTAACATCTCGTCATTTTATTATTCTAAAATAGCAATGAAGATAAATTTACCAGATATTAACATACAGAAGAATTTAGAATATAGAAGAATAATGTAATAATCTCATTATTGTAGTTAATAATGGATAAAGTCATTAAACAGGAAATTTTCGGTTGGAAGTAACAAATTTATGCAAGTAAAGCTAATATAAAAATATAAATAAAACTGTCTGATTAACACAATACAGCACATCTTAAATATTTGCAATAATCCTGGTTAGATTTATAATTTCTTTTAATTTTTTATTTCAAATTTATAATATCCATTTTCTTAATTTAAATTTTGATAGCAATATCATAAATATTACTTTTAATTTCTTCAACTCCTCATTGCTTAATCAATGTGCTTTCTCGTTCAGTCTTGACTTCATTCATTTTCCTTTTATTATGGAAGAATTTCATCATTATATGGCAGCTGTAGAATTGATCGTGTAATTTGTTTTTGCGTTTTTACCTCATTTAGTTCTCCTAATTACGATCATTGACACATTAATATGAAAGTTCTGAAGATCCAATCAATTTTATTGACATCCTTATAGACGAAGAAAAAAAAAATATTTTTTAAATGTGACTTAAATTCCTTCAGAAACATCGTAGTTAATTAAACCTTATTACACAACTAAATGAAAACTGGATTCCTCAAGCAAGACTAATTAAATTTCTAATTGCGTTAATGTTCGAATTACGTTGTTTTATTAAAGTTATCTGATGGAGAAAAGTTATGAATATTGTGATAAGAGTGAATCAGAATAATAAGTAATATTATGTAATATTAAATATTTGGGTAAATATTTCCTACTGCAATTTATTACATTTAATTGATATCTCAATAAAATTTGTACAGCATCTAACTACAGATCTTCCTTCATAGATTTGTAAGACAATACATTGATATCTAATCAATTCTTAAATGAAATTGAGATGATGTTATTTTTGTTTTAACATATTTATATTTAATAGTACTAAATTTCATATTAAAAAATTACTAACCCCCGTAGTCAACGGAGGGAACGCTCATGCTTGGATTTGTCATTGTGCAGTACCGTAGCTAGAGGATTGGGGGCCCCGGGGCAACAAGTGCTTACGGTTTCGTAAAAAAAGAAAATCCCCTTTCGTTCGGGGCCCCCTTTGCTCGGGGGCCCGGGGGACTGCCCCGGCTGCCCCGGTGGTAGCTACGGCTCTGTCATTGTGTTACATTCATGTCTGTTCAACATAATGAGAATTACCTTTAAAATCTTCTATTTCAATAAAAAAAAAAAAACATCTATAAGTTATCAATTCACAAAAGTCACCTTATGACTGATTGCAATTTTTTTCTTTAAAAATTCATTTAAGTAGGTCTTTTTTAAGTAGGTTTCTATTGTAGTGGATTAGTTTATTATGTAATTGATGCTCAACAACAAGAACCAGTTACGTGATGAATTTTAAAATGAAATTTTATAATTCACAATTCCTTTATTAAATTCAAAGCGTGCGTTCTTTTGCATTTTTCATTTACTTTTTTTATGATTTAGATTTATTTTCATGTAAGAAGTACAAAAAAAAAACCCTTCTGGTTCTTAATAACAGACAAGAGAAATCCATTATATTCAGTAAAAGAAATAAGTACAAATAAGTCTGCACACTTTAGTAATATTAAGATAAGTATGAAATTAATACATTTAGGCAACAGCTTTAGCATTGACAGTTTATGTTCGAAACTGTCACTAAAATTTATTAATTTCAATATTAATCTTGATGTTACTAAAGTGTGCCGCCTCATTTTATACGATGGCTAATAATCAGACGTTAAATGAAGTTTTACATAAATTATTAGTTTTTCAATAAACTACGATCCCCTAACAACTTTTTAATCAACAATAATTAGCAATGAGTTATTAAATTATTTTCTTATTCTTCTGCACTTATTATCAATGCGGAAGAGTGTAAAGCGCATGCATGAATGTGCAGTCTGCTCTCATATTTCAGTTCGTAATGCAAAAATCTTATATGGTAAATGCCTGTTTGAAAAATGATTGTTCCAGGCTTTCATTGTTGGAAAGTGAGAATGTTTTTTCAAATGGTCTGGCCCGAATGTTCCTTCTATCGAATACATATGGGACTTTTCTGGGGCGACACACACACCAGAAAATGTTCACCTGCTGAATGCGCTAGCAGAGGAATGTTACCCCAAGAACTTATGAACCACCTCATTCCATTTGTTCCATCTTTGGCAGATGCATCCATCTCTAACATGGCAACCAGTGCTTTCTAACCGTGTCTGTATAAACTCCCTTTGCTCTTCTTGTATTCATTGTAGTAATGGTGTTTTTTCTTATATCGTTGCAGCACCTCACGAGATTCGTTTGTTATTGTTCCCATAATCAGGCTACTCATTGACAGAAACTATGTGGAAATCTGGTTAGTTCCTAAGTTTTGCACTGCAGTTTATTTTACATTTTAGAATTTAATACAGGTAAGATTGTAATTATATCTTTACATACATAAATAACGTTTTGTTGGAATATTCGTTAAATTCAAGTGATTGAAAAATTATTTGAATAGCAAATACGAAATCTACCAATACTAAAAAGAAATCAAAATTAAATCCATTGAATTAAAGAATTTTCGTCATGTTGGTGTAAATTCTAAAGACCCTTATAAAGATTAATAAAACCTTTTTTACGTGCCGTTAAATCACAATTAAAAAAGCCAACTATATCGACACACGTAAAAATAAATATTATTTACAATAAAATAACACGTACGTATTCGGAACCCCTATTTTAGGTTCCTTTATCAAGTGAAATGAGCCCCCCTACCTTACAAGTTTAAAAAATATCTTCCCTAATCGGGAGTCGTCAGAGAATGAGAGAGGCATGAGTTAGTGCTTCAGTGAATGATCTTAAATAACGTTGTCCCCTGGCGGACAATCGCTAAACGACTTGGCGGAACTTGGAAATAAAGGAACCTAAAATAGGGGTTCCGAATACGTACGTGTTATTTTATTGTAAATAATATTTATTTTTATGTGTGTCGATATAGTTGGCTTTTTTAATTTAACCCTTATAAAGAGTTGAAAATAAAGAGAAGGAGTGGAAATTTTTTAATTTAGTTCTGTAGGAAAGAATACAAATGAATAAGTAATATATAATCATTCGCTTTATTAGAACAACCACTATTGTAAAGATGGATAAGATACAGTATTTGCTTATTATTAATAGTATCAAGGATTGGGCGAATCACAGGTTGGAGCAGAAATACCGTAGGAAAAAAAAGTCTCCAACCTTCGTCGGGAATTGGACTTGTCTCCTCCGGGCGACAGCCTAGTGTCTTGCTACTGGATCATTGGACTTTCTACTCAAATAAGTTTACTACTATTATTTAGAAAATAATATTAGAAAAACTAATGTAGAATGTAATAAAATTTAATGATCATAACTATAATCCAAAATTAAGCCGGCACATCTGCTTATTCAAATAATTTTATGACAGAAATTCCCATAATAACAGCTTTTGAAAGAAACAATCGATCATAACTGTAACCCAAAAACTAAGCCGGCACACCTGCTTATTCAAATAATTTAAAATTTAAAACACTAAAAATTAAAAATTAATATATAACACGATCTATGTCCAGGCGTGGACATGGCTGTTTGTGAAATATTTCTTTCCTGTGTTTGTCTGCTTCTTTCTCTTCCGGTCTAAATTCATTCCTTAATGATTTCCTGAGGAAGGCAACGCGAAATCACCTCATTGTCTTTCCCTAGAAATTCTATGGGTTCTTCTAGGGGTTCGCCATCTTGGGAACACTAGAGATCCAAAGAACACGGGCTTTGAAGATCGCACTTCGATGCAAATCGCAAGCAACAACAACATTAACACAAACAATTGGTATTTAAAACAATGAGTGACTAATGAAATGGTTAAAAATGAGTCCTTGAACGATCCATGTAGAATCAATTAGCAGGTGTGCCTTTTGCGTCACCTGGCGGTCATCCACTGCAAGCTCCGCACGCAGAACCAAAACAAATGCACATGGCCAGAAGTAAACAAACATCGGGATGGCTTGGAAAAACTCTCTTCTGGCGAAATTTCTTAATTAACGTCAGAACCAAGGAAATATGAGAAATGCCAAAAGGTTATAGCCAGAATCTGAAAAAACTGCAATAATAAAAGGAAGTAATATAATGTATGATGATTTAAAGGAGATTATTATTTTTTTTCCGTAATCTTTATATTCTTTTCTTTCTCTTCTTTTTTCTTTTCATTTTCTTTTACTTTATTCTTGAAGCCCGTATTCACTCATACTTGGAACAGACAAACATTCATTATAAGAGCACTGAAATTGTAAAATGAAATAATAATCTATACATTTACGTTGGTAATGGGATTTACTTGTAGCTAGAACCTTTGGGTTATCCAGTCCAATGGAGTGATTGGTTTCTCTTGTATGAAATAAGATAGTGATTAAGATAGTCATAAAATAGTCATTATTCTTTTTACGTAAAGTCCTGCGGTACTCTGAGCATACAAGGAATAATTTATCTTTAAGTCTAAACTTACTAACATACCATTTGGGAGCTATTGTGATAGCGACCAAAATCGGTAGCTATTGCTTTTATCCTGTCCGGTCTCTGTCCCACCCCAACCACTCTTGAACAGAAGGTCGGATCGACAAACGGATTTCACAATCGTGTAAAGAGGCCCTACACCATAGGAATGGCCTATTTTCAGGACCAAAGCCCCCACTCCCACCCCACCAATGTTTGAGATATATCTTTTCTTTCCTCTCTTAATCTTTTTTTTCTCAATGTCCGAGTGAAAATTTTTTGTTGTTGTTGTTTTTCTTATTTTCCTAATTTTTTTTTATTTTTTCCCTAACTTTTTTTTTTATTTTTCTTATTTAATGTACATCCTTTTTTCATTATTATTTTAAATTTTTTTATTATTATTGGTCGCCCTGAAGTTTATAAGTTTAGCAAGTTTAAAATTATATAAACTTGGTTTTTATTTATGATTCGTCGATCTGTAGGGAAATTTCAAGATCTATTATTTTAGCATTAAATTTAAAATTTCTTCTGTCAATTAGAATATAATACAAATTTTTATGGACTGGACAGGCGATTAGGAGAACATTATACAGGGTAGACAATAAATAAATTCACTATGAAATACTTACAGTGAAGACGGTTGCTCAGAGAGGTTAAATTTTCAGGGACACTGATCTCAGAAGGTCGGAAAATTCCTTTCAATGAAAACAAATTAGTTCTAAATTCTGCTCACAGATGGCGCTAAGCACTTGGATAATGTATTAATCGTCTGTACAATGGGTTCCACATAACCTGACAGCTAAGCAACGGGATGACCGAATCGCCACCTATGTTTTCTTGCTTTCCCGCTACAAAAATGACCCATTCTTGACACGAATTGCGACAGGAGATGAGAAGTGGATTACGTACCGTAACGTAAAGCGTCATAGGACTGTGTCATCCTTCTGATCCGCCTGCATCTACTTCGAAAGCTGAACTTCATCCCAAGAAGGTGTTATTGTTTGTGTGGTGGGATGTGCAGGGAATAATTCACTGGGAGGTCCTGCCACTCAACCAAAAACATCAATGCTGCCTTCTACTGTCTACGGTTAGACAGGCTGCATTCAAATTTGTTAGCAAAGCGGTCAGGTCTCATCAATCGTCCGGTGTTATCCTTCATCACGATAACGCCAGGCCACATGCTGCTGTCATCACTCGCCTAAAGTTTTACCCCAGCCTCCCTATTCTTCTGACTTGGCACCAACTGACTATCATCTATTTCGTGCGTTGAACAATTCCTTCAGTAAGAAAAACTTTGTGATCTTGATGCTGAAAAAACTACCATCCAAGACTCGAAACCGCCGGAATTTTACCGCCGTGGGATTCATCTCCTACCAGAAGATGGCAAGAGGTCCTAGATAGCAATGGGGATTATACACAATAATAGGTACTGTTCATTTTGCGTTTATTTGCTCTTCTTTATGGGTAATAAAAACGGGTAGAACTTTTGCACTCACCCAATAGTTTTAGGGGTATTATCAGCTAAAAGTTACAAAGACAAACAAAATCGATACAATTTGCAAAAAAAGTCATAGACCTGTAAAGTTTTTTTTGTTTTGTTTGTTTGTATTTAAAATTTTGATTTCTTACTGAACAGAATCATTTCAAGAATAACTTTCTATTTTACTACCATTCTCTTTTCCAAAGACAGAATATTTCCTTGACCCGCAGAGATAACTCCTTTAACTCTGAGTTGACTACTCCCTTAAAACTAGATTAGCTAATTTAGTAGTTTCTCCAAATTAGATTGATTCCACTGTACTACTTTAGATCACAGTTGCTATCACTTTCACATCACTATATCTACGGTATGTGCTGTACAGTAAGAGATGCATTCGGATTTATTATCAAAACGGTGGAAATGTTACTGAAGCGATCAGAGCAAATAGGCGTGAAACAAGAGTAAAGCGACACCAATGGCACCGCTGAACTAGGTAAGATGGTGGGCAAATTTCAGAGAACCTTAGCTGTGGACAAGGTTGAGGACGGAAAAGTGTTCCGGGTACGGTTATCGAGGAGATAGCTGTTGCTGCTGCAGACAAAGCAGCAAGTCATGAACATGGTGTTTGCAGCGCAAGAGAGGTGATCTCCCTCTTCGACCTGTCCTGATGGTGATGTGTAAACTCCTGCGTTCATATCCCTATATGATCCATAGGAGCCCCAACTAAAGACAGCCGATTATGACTCTTGACTAATTTTGACTTTGCATTGATCATTCTTCCTCGCAGTGCGGTTGATCCACTCTGGCCGAAAAGTATCCTCTTGCCGGATGAGAGACATTTTTACCTAAATGGTAATGTCGACATGCAGAATTATCGGATTTGGGGGAATAAGCCACCACAGCAAATCAGGGAGATTCCATTACATTCCCCCAAAATCACAGCATGCTTCTTCTTAAAAAAAAGATATTTCTTTTAAGAAGAAGAGCCAAAAGATGTGCGCACAGTAACTGCTGTAGCTATCAGCATATATAGAGATGTTGTCAGCCTATGTCGTGTCGCAACTTCTCTACCACAATATACTTGGCTCCAATACATTCATGCAAGATGGCGCGACACCCATACTGCTTTTATCACAAGGGCTTCCTTATCATGGAATTCTTTATTCTTTTCCGAAGACAGGGTTATTGGTAAGCACTTACCTTGGCCCACGTTCACCGGATCTCAATCCTTGTGATTTCTTTTTATTAGGATATCTTAAAGACAGAGTTACTGGGAGGCGTGAACAACCTTGAAGATCTGAGAGCAAAGATCCGACGGGAATGTGCCAACATCACAGCGGAAATGTTGTTGCAACCATACAGCATGCAGTCCGCAGGTTTAGACTCACAAGGGGGCCATATTGAACAACAATACCTACGTAGCACTTGGCATTCCTTTGTAAAAACACCTGTTTAACATCGCAATTCACTCCTGATACATCTTTTATTCAATAATGAATTATGGTTTTTATATAATATAAATATTTTTAAAGTTTTGTATTACCTGATTAACAGTGAAGTTCTTCCTTTAAGCCGAACAGCACCATTTGTGGGCAGAACTTGAAACGTATTTTTTTCCGATTGCGATGAGTTTGCCGACCTTTTTAGAGCATTATCCCTCAAAATAACATTTTCTCCGAGCAACCGTCTTCACTATATGGTCCAATTCACAGCGAATCTTATTTCTTTTCCATCCTGTACTTATGCATTTGTATATTTGTATTTTTCTCTGTTTGTAGGTGTATCACATTAACTGGATTGAAGGATCTAATAAATGCACTTTTCTTTTGGTCTCTTAACACTAAAAATGACCAATGAAATTGTTACAAAATGTGTAAATCTCTGACAAAGTGGTACTATGATTTTTTATATTCCCATTTAAAAGCTTTAGTACGACGATTCCCCTACAAAGGTATATTTTCATAAAATTAAGACATTACTTCACAAATCCTTTAATGAATTTTTCAAATAAAGTTATGGATTGCTTCAAGATTAATCAAATTAAATAATTTAATATCTCACTAGGAGGAACAACGAAATGAAATGCTGAGAACTCAGTATTAAGAAGTCTTTAATAGGAAAAGTATTTGTTTGCTTTCTATATCGGCAACAATATAATTATATCTTATATCGACAAAATTATAATTACATCTTATATCGACAAAATTATAATTACATCTTATATCGACAAAATTATAATTACATCTTACATTATATCGACATGATATAATTATATCTTACATCATATCGGCACAATATAATTATAAATTACATAATAGTATTATTCCGAATTTTTAAGAACTATTCCTTGAAATAATCTAAGGAAGGTATTAATTTGTCGCTGATTATTAGGAAATTGTCTTTAATTTCGATGGGAAGCCGAGACTTAACTAATAACTCCAAACCATTCAGATACAATTTAAGTGCCTCTTAAAAACGTCTTTAAAATTGCAAATTAACGTGAAGCATTTTCAAAAAATATCAATATGATCATTTTCTTCTTAAATTTTAAAAGCCCTGCATTAAAATCAATAAAACTAATTTGCTTTTTCGAAAATATTTTTCGAAAAGCAAATTCCCAGTAAAGTAGGTCAAAAAATCTGGCTTTCATTTTTTTGAAACTTTGGATGAATCATTACTTCTTCTATTAGATTGCGTTGGAAACTCGACAAATGAAAAAGTTGTTAACATATACAGTAAAACCCCGCTAATCCGGCATCCGATAATCCGGCACATTCAATAATCCGGCATCGGTCTAAGAGTTTTTTTTTACGCTGAATAAGCCTTCCGGGTGCGTTCGGCAGAGTTTAACTTAATATATAATGTCTTAGTACTGTACTATATTACTTAATGTACGAAATAAAGTAACTATACTGTACGTACTGTATTAAAATATAATACTACATAAAAATATATTTTGTTGTTTTATTTTTAACATTTTCCATCATTACCGAAATCAGAGAAATCACAATAGAACACGGAAAAATGGCCTGATACCTATTAATAGCACTTTTGACTCTCTATTTTAGCGGTATTTCCGCTATTCACGCAATAACGGCCATATTTAGACGGCGCTCAGTAATCCGGCATTTTCGGTAATTCGGCACTGCCGAAGCCCCGAACGTACCGGATTAGCGGGGTTTTACTGAATCAGAAAAAAATTAACGGTAAATTTACAATGAGAACTTATGGTTAAAATTGATAAAGAAATAAAAGTAATTTTACGCTTTTCCTTTTTTAAAAAGATTATTATTTTATAAATTTATTTATTTCCATCTGCTTGTTGAACCCACAGTCAATAATAATTTTAATAAATGTTGTCTAAAGGAATTTGAATCTGTTTTTATTTGAGCAATTTATTTGAAGCGTGACCTTTTATAAATCAAATTCGTTTCTCTTTAAATTTAATTTATAATAATCCAATAAAAGAGTTTCTCAAACGCTAAGTACAGAAACGTTGAAGGTGTGAGGATAAAGGAACTGAAATGTGTGTCCAAAGTAAATACTCGACCTTCCATTTCCGTTATTGATCCGTTTGTCATCACCTTAAGCTAACCATTAAACTACATAAAAAAAAAGCTTTACTTAAGCAAAACATCACAACTGGTAAAGTCAAGAAAATGAGTTTTTGTAACAAATTTTCCAATTTTCTTTTGATTTTATATAAATTGAACATGTATACGTCTATTTATGTTTACTTTTCGAGGGAAATATATCAGAATTTTCAAACGATATTACGAACGTGATATCTGGCGAATGTAGAGCCACGAAAAAAAAAAGTAGAGCCACGACTGTTCAAACAGGAAGCTATTAGTTACATAAAGTGATTTTTGACTCGTATTCTTCGAGGATACAATCTATTATCACTGTAATTTTCAAAAATGTCTATTTGATTAACTGTAAAGATGGCGAGAACGATTGCATATGCATTAGGAGAGATAAAAAGACAGGTCCTAATACGTGTGAAAGAACATGAAAGAGCTGTTAAAAAGCGCCTGACCGCCGACCAGAACCAAAAAACGGGGCATACTGTACTTACTAACAAACCAATTGTTTACGCAATAGAGCAGGATGTGTATCTCAGGAAATTTCATGAATCACTCATTATCAGATCATATAAATGTCACAATACGGAGGTCTCTATTCAAAATACTTTAGATTACGACCTAAAATAATTATGCTGCTTACTTTGTATCATTCTCTAACAATTTATGTAATTCTAGTATTTACGATATTACTTGTATTGTTGATTTCCCGGTCGTAAAAAAAGGTTTATGGCGGTTTTTTCAACTTATGTTTTAATATATTTTATTTTATATACATCTGATGATGAGGTAACACCTCGAAACATGTAACGTGGCGTTTATTATATCTTGTTTATAAAGATTTTGTGTGCGTGTCACAAAATTCCACACATTATGAACGATTATTGATTATTTCTCCTTCATGTTAAATATCGGTAAAGATATTTTTATAGAAATCTACTTTTATTTGTTTTGTTTTTTTGTAGGTCCCACATTACTTTCCGATTCTGGATGTAAAAAAGATTTTTTTTTCCATGTTCCATGCTAAACTGATCTTCAGTTGTTTTCTTAAACTTTCATATGGTTACAGAAGCAACTTCAAGGGCCTTGGAATTGTATATGGGAATTTTTTTCTGGCTTTTAAGCCACATCTCATGAAATCAGTTAGTCTATATATATATATATATATATATATATATATATATATATATGCTCCAACTAAATCCTTTTGAATTAATGAATGGATCTTTTTCAAGTTTAATATTCATGTTGACAGATATCATTGTTAGATCAAATAAATTTCTCGATAGGTACTCATCCAAAAGTTTCTTAATCTATTGTATTCGCAATTATGTGAGTTCTTGTCGAGAATTTTACAGTGAAGATTCTTCTAAATGTTAGTTAACTGAACTACAGATCAAATTAAAGAGTCGTAATTAACTCACCAGCCTTTAGCATTTTCAAAGTTCAACAATGTTTTAATAGTCAAAGAATTACAATAGATTAAATTTTGAAGTATCAAAATAAATTTTGTATAACGGTAAATCATTTATTCTTCTTATAACAAGAATTATAAGATCAGGAGAGCAGAGATAAATAGAGAGGCAGGCTGCCTTGGCTTTAAACAGTGGTTGCTAATTAAGCAAACACTGAAATTTATTCAAGACTTGATTTACTTCCTGATTGTGTTTAACTTGCCCTTATTTATTTATCCTTTAGTTGCTTTTATTCAGTATAAATATGTTTTCATTCTTCAATTGGGAAATTTCACACACACAGGATACAAGCATATTAATTTATACCTTTGATTTTATTTTTAATCGGCAACCGCTTCCTCTAATTGAAAAATATAAAGGGATTAGCGGTAGTACCCAGTAAAAGTATTAATTGTAAGTAGCAAATCGCCAGCAGTATCGATTTCGTACTTTTTGGGCGAAAATATGGTAAATTTTGCAATTTTACAATTATACACCTTTTCCAAAATAGAAGGGATCCAAGACCAAAATGCGTTATATCCGAATTCGCGATATAAACAACCGTGTTATAGCCGAGCTTCACTGCATTTATTATAGTTATTTAATAGACCCAACAGATGTGAATCTCGCCTCCTCTTCTTCAATTTCCTAGCCTCATCCTGGCGAAGTCAGGTAGGGCTAGATCGTGGTCCAAAGTTGACCGCTGTCAATAAAAGAAGACAGAAAAGTTAAATTCAGTGCGTTATTAATTTTATCATCTTTTGTATCATCTTCATCTTTTGTATTTTATCCTGTTTTTATTAATTATTATTGGCTTGTTATTATATGATAAATCTTTATTAATATTTTAATGTTGTTAATTCAAGTACTGTTACTTTTACATTTGATATTTATTTATGAGGTTGGTTTAGCGCTTGGTAGTTTAGATTTTGTTCGGGCTGCCTTCTTTGGTGGGTCAATGGGGAGGGTGGGGCCCGAACTGTATCCGCCTTCATGAATAGGGCGATGGCGGTTCATGGGGCTGTTCGGGGTGGGCCCCTGCCGATTATTTCACACTCCTCCTAGGGGGTAGCTCGGGAATTCTCCTTTTATATTTGTGTTTATTAAGGGACTCGATTAATTATTTTTCGTTTGTATTTTATTTATTTTTTTTTATTGTATGTTACTATTATGTATTGTAGGAGACCAAAAATCTGCCTTGTAGATACTGCTCTCCGTGTTTGGTCGTCATTCTTAAGTGAGTTCGGAAAAAATAAAAATCATCAGGATCCATAGAAAAATCAAAATTGATGCAAACATTTTCTATGCTGCTGCCACAACCCTTAGATCGTAATTCATCAAATTTTTGACGAGGCTGAATGAAACTATGGTCTTATTCTTGTTGAAATTCTGTTCTTGTTAATACCTTTCCTGACGATGTCTTACTGTTTATAATTTTTCTGAATTTAAGCTAAGTTCGAGATTTAATAAAGGTAGACATCGCCAGAATGAAACTCTGTATCACAGAAGAAACTTTATCTTCCAGCCCCATCCGTCAAGTTAGACACCATTAAATCTAAAGCCCTGACCGGAAAAAATTGATTACACTCTAAGCCTAATACCATTAAATAGTGAATTCTGCTTCAGTTCCCTTAGGATTACTGCTGTGTAACGTCAAACTGTTCAGTATATCACCTCTAGTATCATAGATAGTAGTGTTTCCAATGCCACAGCGAATATTAAAGAATAATAAAGAACTGAATTTGTCAAATAAAACTTTTCATTAGTTCAACGATTATCCACATACACAGAAATAATACTCGGCATTTCTTGAAATCCTTTGAAGTCATCTCTTATCGGGCTAGAAGAGAAATATATTAAAAATATTTCACTCTGATTTATTTCTCATAGTTTAAATTCCGTCTAGTGTTTTTGTTTTCCTACTATAGGCTAAAATATTCCTTACATCCCTATCCGTACTACATACAACTTCCTACATCTCGACTACATAAATTTGGAATGTATTATTTTTTTTTTTATCTTTTTTTTGTAGTGATGCAGTTTGAGAAATTTTAAATGTAATCACTATTATATGTTTACCTGTATTTTCATAGATTCTTGTAAACAGTTAAGAGGATTTGTATGAATAGTCGTGAGTCAGTGGCAATGCATTTGACTGAGGCCTGAAGAGATCCGGGGAGTTCGGATACTTTTTTTTTTAAAAAATCTTTTTTTTATCGAAAACGTTGAATTCTTCTTTAGACGGGTCGTAAGGTTTACCCAGCCCTTCTAAACTGGGTAACAGATTTCTTTTCAGGGGGTTAGAGGTAGGCGGGCATTGGGCTGACCCGACCTCAATTTATTGTCGTTGCTTATGAAATGCCGGGAGCCTTCCGTCCTGCGACAACAGGTACCTGCATAGATGTAAAAGGGATACTTTAACTTTCAATGTTAATCAACAGTTTATTGAAATTTATTGGGTATTTTTGCCGTATATTGGAATTCCAACTTCTTTTTTAATATTTGTAACGAAATATATTAAATTCTTATTCAATCTTATAAGAGTAAAATAATTTTCGCATGACTTGAATTAATTATTGTTATTCAATTATATAATCTCTCGCGTATTAATGCCAAGGTCTTATTGTATTAGATTATTTATATGAAATCAAGTAATTAAATTTCTACGAATAACGGTATTTTTATTCAACAACAAACTAATTTCATCAATAATCTTTCATCAGATATCATTAACTTACCAAATATTTATTTACTCTTAATATTTATTCTTACTCTTCATTATCGTTTTGAGGGCAAGAATGACAAATTATTTTGAGAGATTATGTAATTAAATAATAATAAATAATTGTAATTGAATTGTACTTTCTCGATACGATAGCAATGGGAAGCATGGTACTCACGCAAGCAAAATGCAAAGACAACTTTTTTATCTATTTCTGACTAAAATCTCGTTATTTTAGTTTTCTAAAAACTTATATATTAAACAGGATATGAATTTAATAAATTCCTTGTCCCGTTTATAAGGAAATTCATATTGTTTGCTCCTTAAAAAAAATTAGACTGTTTTTTGAGTCGTATCTTTATGCATCTTTGTATATGTGTAAAAGATGTTTGTTATCGAGAATTTTTTGGGCGTTGTAATTCGAAGATAATTAACTGATCTGCACCAAACTTCAAATTTACCAGTTTAGTTCTATTATTTAGATCGGATTAGATTACACTAGGCAACAAAATTAAACTTTTTCTCTGTATCTTTGATGAAAATAGTTGATCTTTATGTTCTTGAGTGTGCTTAACATAAAAATGGCCATTAAAATGCAGGCTTAACTCTAGTTTTTTAGATATCTCAACTTATCATAATTATCCTTAAAAGCATAATGCATATATTTACCTTAATGTTTCCCCTCGGAGGAATGTCTCTCAAGACACAATTGCTTTGCCTGCCGTTTGTATTCTGTTGCTGGTGATTCTCTGATGATTGTCCAGCAGTAATCTGCCAAAAATTCTGGATTCTACAAGTAGAAGAACAGCCTTTAGACTTATCTTTGATGAATCTATGAACAATCTCCATTCATCACTTTTATATTCAATTTTCAGAGCTGTCATGAGACCCTCAAAGTCACTGCAAAATACCAAGTTATCTTGTTTGGTGAAAAACGGTACGAATGGAGCGTGGCGTACACGGAACACACCGACATTTACCGAATGTTCAAAACAATTCCACTGCTGCAATCTAGATGCCAACAGTGGAATTGCTTTAACTTTAGGCAATTCCAAATCTCTTAATTCAACAATAAATAATTCAACTCACACTGTGTTAGTGTTGCTGTATAGACTCCACATTACACTGGAAATCAGGATCTTTAGATGTACTAGGTTTAGAAGGTGAGCATTAAAGAGTAGCAACTAGAGTAGCATTAAAGTCGCTGCAGTCCTCGTCACTAACTGCATAAGAATCAGGTGGGATGGGTACAGGTCGTCCATCTCCATGAGGCACTAGAGGCGTAGCTGATCTTATGTTAGAATATGTCAATGCTGACTTTTTCTTCTTTGAAATACCATGTTTTAAAGGAATTGTCCTGCAAAGAAAACAATCATTCACGTAGTTTAATGGTTCTCTCCAGATCATCGGAATAGCAAAGCCCATTGATGATCTTTTACGATTCAACCACGAACAAAGACCTGTGGCACAAGATAGGCAACATATATGAGGCCTCTATGTTTTTCTTCTTCTACTGTTTGTTTAACTTGCAATAATCCTCTACCTCCAGTTTGACGAGGTAGGTATAATCTATCAATATCACTGCGCGGATGCAACGAATGATGAATTGTCATTAATTTTCTTGTTTTTCTGTCGAAAATATCCAATTCAGCTTGAGACCAGTTGATGATACCAGCAGTGTATCTTATAACAGGTATTGCCCAAGTGTTGATGGCCTTGATAGTATTCCCACCATTTAATTTTTGCTTTTAATAGCTTTAGGACCCTTTGTACGTATTCTTTACTGATGATATTCTTAACTTGGCCATGCTTGATATTATTCATTTGCAAAATGCCAAGGTATTTCTAAGCTTTATCATTATTGTTTCTAATAATTTGACCATTTGGCATTTCAATTCCATCACTGTGCAAAATTTTTCCTTTTTTTAATTCTACACTTGCACATTTTTCTAGTCCAAATTCCATAGAGATATCAGTGCTAAAGATGAGGACAGTGTTAACAAGTGATTAGATTTCAGCGTCTGATTTTCCGTAAAGCTTCAAATCGTCCATATAAAGTAAGTGTGAAATTTTTGTTGAATTTTTGGAAGTTTGTTAGCCAAGGTTTGTTTTCTTTAAAATCATTGAAAGGGGGATCATGGCAATGATGAACAATAGTGGTGATAATGAATAACCTTGAAAAATTCCCCTTTTCATGTTAACTAGTCCATATTCTTCATTTCCAACAATTAGTTGTGTCTTCCACTTCCTCATTGTTTTTTTAACAAATACTGTAATGTTTTTACTAATTTCTATTGTTTCCAAACATTTTATGATCCAGTTGTGAGGCAATGAATCAAATGCCTTTTTGTAGTCAATCCAGACCATATGTAAGTTTGTTTTTCGTTTCTTGCAATTTTCTAGTATCATTTTATCAATTAGAAGTTGATCTTTTGTACCTCTGCTGTTTCGTTTATTTCCTTTCTGTTCTACAGGCAGGATATTATTTGCCTCCAAAAGTCTTGAATATTATCACCAATGATACCAGTTAACAATTTAAATAATGTTGGCAAGCATGTTATAGGCCTATCGTTTCCAGGTGTCGCACCTTTTGCTGGATCTTTCTGGATAAGATAAGTTTTGCCAGTTGTTAACCATTCACTTATATTTCCACTTTGTAAAATTTCGTTAAATTGCTTGGCTATGATCGGGTGTAGACTAGTCAGATATTTGAGCCAGAAGCCATGCAATTGCTCATTACCAGGTGATGTCCAGTTTTTTACTTTTTTTACTCGCTTTTTAATCATTTCTGTAGTAATAAAAAGATCTTGCATTTGATTTTCACAAAAATCATTTTCAAAATCTTTTGTCCATCCAGCATTTTGCTTAAAATGTTTTTCATTTTCCCACAGATCTTTCCAAAACTGATTTGTTTCATTCTTATCAGGTTTTTTACATTTTGGCTGGTTAAGGCAGTTAATGCTTTGATAGAATCGTCTTTGGTCTAATTGAAAAAGCTGGTTTTGTCGCAATTGAACAATTCGTGCTTCATAACGTTCTATTTTTCTGGCTGTTGCTGTTATCTGCTGTTTTACAATTTCTAGTGCTTCATCAACTTTTCTT
>JAFIDM010006943.1:77122360-77166823 GCA_023159025.1 Thereuonema tuberculata
TTATCCATAACCGTCTTATATGGTCTACCCCATGGGTCACTATTAACCTCACTACAAAGTTCCTTCCAAGCACTCTGTTTACTGACTTTAATGGCCTTCTTGAGAGCACGGCCGGTTTCTATTTATAAACAAGTGTGTGTGTGTGTGTGTGTGTGTGTGTGTGTGTGTGTGTGTGGATGTGTGTGTGTGTGTGTGTGTGTCAAACAAAGGCTTCAGATAGTAATTCCTACATAATGATTTGAAATGATAGTTAGGTTTCTGCAAAAGCCGTTTTTTAAATTAAAAATAAAATCCTAAATCATATAATTTCTGTTTTATAAAGTTATGTGGTATACATCTTGTAAAATGAATTATTGCAATTCATTCTACAAAAAATTACATAATATGTATATGTGTGCCGTGCCAGCATGGTCGAGCGGTCTCAGGCGTCGGTCTGCCGTGAGGCCATTGTGCTGGCGTCCGGGTTCAAATCCCGGTTGTGAGCATGGATGTTTCAATTTCCTTTCCTGTGTTGTAAAGCCTCTTCTTCACTTTCTCTGTGGTCTGACGTCATGCCGTAATGGCGTCCTAGAGAAGGCAACGGGAATCCACTCTAGTATCTGTTCCCAAGAATAAGTTACGGTTTCTCCTAGGGGTCGCCCTTCGGGGGTCACTAGGGTCCGTGAACTTTCAACCAATCTTCGGATTGAATTACTGTGTATGTATATATGTATATGTGTGTGAGTGTATGTGTCAAACAAAGGATTCAGATAGTAAGTAAGTAAAATTTATTTAACTTCTTCGGGGTTATACCCTTTACGAGTCAGGATTCCAAAGCTTAAGTATATTTGATATCTCAGCCATTTAAATAATTATTAGTAAATTAACTATATTACAAGTTAGGTTTAAATTAAATTTAGTTTTTACATAAATCCTCCCTCTCCTAATAACTAATTAAAATATAATAATAATAACAACAATATTAGTGAAAAAAAAATATACAAAAATACAAATATATCATTCATGTATATCAAGAAACTATAAAGGAGTATCCGACATAAATAATAACAATTTTTCAAAAATATTAATGAAAATACCAAAACTAAAACCCATACGCTTCCAATTAAGTCAATTATAATTATTTCTATATTAATTCCATCTTTTATCCTTTTTCAATAAATGTTATTATAAATTTACAGAATTTTTTATTTAAATACTGAGCAGACAATATATTGTACCACCAACCTCTTCTATCTTTTACATTCTCAATTTCCAACAATTCTCACTCCTTCGTCAATTTCTCACAGTCAAAAATTACATGTTCCCACCCTTCTATTACTTTACAACCCAACCTACAACATTTATCTTCTATGTTTTTCCAGTATTTACTATTTCTCCATATGCAACCTATTCTTAATTTAATATATACTTCTTTTATATACCTATTTTTGACTTTTGTGCAGATGTAGTAGGAACCATTTATTTGCCAATTTAAAAATTTATAATATTCGTTATATGTTGAATTTTATTATACATTTTTTGCATTATTATTTCCCCGATTCTCATTATAACTTTTTCCTTATTGGATGCCCAGTAATCGAGCTCTAACGCTCTATCCCATTCTACAACCCAACCAGCCTCAATAAATACTTCATTAATCTTTTTTGTCCAATTATTTAATTTTCCAATTTTTGCCTTCTCAACCATATCCTCCCAACACACTCTCGGCAGTCTTGCTATATTTAAATTTATTATTCATTCCAAATATTTGAATGCTCTCCTCAACAAATCCAAACAAAGAAGAAACAGACCTAATTCCGCATTAATAATATATCCCGGGACATCTTTCATAAACAAATTTTGTATGGATTCAAATTTTTCTCTAATTAACCATCCATCCATTTCCATTCCATAACTTACTATACTTTCTATCATTGTTTTAAATAAAAATCTAATTTTACTCCAATCCTCTAATTTTGATCTTTTTATTAATTTAATTACTTCCCAAGCCGTTGCAACACCTTTCTCTTTTCTATATTTCACGTTTTCATTTATATTGTTTTGTGATGTAAAAAATCTTCCTAAGTATTGATAACTATTTGTAACTAAAATTTCTTCATTATCCCAGTGCCACTTTTCATTTTTCGCTCCTAAAAATAATAATTTTTGTTTTCTTTAAGTTTATTGTTAGTTTATTAACTTTTGTGAATTCCTTAAGTATCTTAATCATCTTATCTAATTCTGCTTTTGATTCCGCCGTTAACACCAAATCGTCCGCATACAATAAGCTATAAATTTTTTCTTTTCCTATCTTAGTTCCACCCCATCCTTTTTCTCTTAATTTTAGTTCTAAATTACTAATCAAAATTATAAATAAAACGGGACTTAGGCCACACCCCTGTCTTACACCTTTATTAAATTTAATTTTTTCGGTTCCTCTTCCAATTGTAACTATAGTTTCTTCATAAATATTCCTAATTATTCTCAAAACTTTACCCTTTATTCCTATTTCTTCTAAACATTTTAATAATATCGTCCTATCTATGGAGTCAAATGCCGTTTTAAAGTCTAGAAATAATGCATACAATTTCTTTCTTTTTTCCATTAACCTTGAGTTTATACAGGTATTTAAAACGAACATATTGTCTATTGTTGAATAACCTTTCCTAAAACCTGCTTGATTTTCTACAATCAAAGTTTTTTCATCTAACCATTTTTCTATTCTACCTCTTAAAATTTCTCCAAATATCTTAAAATATGTATTTAATAATGTAATTCCTCTATAGTTAGTTGGGTCGCATTTATTTCCCGATTTATAAATAGGGATAATTTTTCCAGTTCTCCAATTATCCGGGATTTTTTCGGCCTTCCAAATCCAATACATCCATCGTAAAAATACTTTAATCCCTTCTGTAGGCATATTCTTAATATAATCAATTTTTTTTTCATCTGTGTGTGTGTATATGTCAAACAAAGGATTCAGATAGGAATTCTTAAATAATGATCTGACACGGTAGTCAGATTTGTACCTTTGCTTAACTCATTTGAAAGATATTGTTCTCAGCTTAACCCTGACTTACCTCCTCTAACAGTTCCTTCAATCTCCTTACCGTTATCTCTACCGTTACATAAGACATCAGGATGTGCAAACATGTCTTCTGCTGTCATCCGTCTTGAATTTGAAGCCTCTGCAGGCAGTAGTTGTTTCTAGTCTTACTACAACAGAAGTCTGATGGAAGATTGGTAGGTAGACAGAGTATATCTGCCTGGATTTCCCTACACTTGACATGGTTCTACGAGGAATGCCTTCTAATTGCTGATGTCTATTAAGACGCCTATCGACAGATAGCTTTGAATACAGCTGATGAATGAGATGGCGGTACTTCTGTCTGAATCTCAGAAAGTGTTGGAAACAAAGCGAGGCAAACGCTACCCAAGATGCCATTCTCCTACATCGATTAAAATGGCAACACACAAACCAATACTAAAGAAATCCGATCGTACAGAACTAAAGTCGAAATCTCGAGAAAAAAGTAGCAGTTGCTAAAATTGAAGCACTATCAATATAATATATTGATAAAAAAATCATAAAGCAGAAAAACTGCAGTAATTTCTTGGCACATTTAAAATACGTAAGCACAATGGTGCCTCATAGGATAAAATAAACAATGAAAAATTCACCAATGAACCATTAATGAAAAAATTCATGTGCCAGCATTGCGCAGGCCTCGATGATTTTTTTAATGCATAAAAATTCTGGCTGATGATCGCCAACGAGCGTGAAACAGCTATTCCAGGATGTCACTTGCAAATAATTTGGTCTCATCCATTGTTATTATGTCTGTATAGTTTAAATATCTCCTCGGCTAACCGTTAGTTACGAACTTTAAATTTAGTGTCTTTATTTCGTGTATTCAATTATATACTACTAAATTGTACAAAACATAACTACCAAACGTTTGAGATAGTAATTCCTATATAGTGATCTGAAATGGTAGCTATATTTTTAGCAAAAGCCGTTTTTCAAATACAAAAAAAAAAAATATGATTAATATGATTCTACAATAAATTAATATAATTAGGTATATTTTTGTATGTATGTATGCATGTATGTATTTATGTATGTATGTATGTGTGTGTTTACGTGTGTGTGTTTATGTGTGTCAAACAAAGGATTCAGATACTAATTCTTACATAATGATCTCTAACGGTAGTTAGATTTTTGGCAAAAGCCGTTTTTCAAATACAAAAAAAATCGTCCTAACTCATGATAAATTTATTTTTTTGTAAATTTATCTGTTATATATCTTGTAACATGATTTATTGCAATTCGTTCCATGATAAATTAATATGATTAGGTATATTTATGTATGTATGAGTGGATGTGTGTATGTGTGTGTTTGTGTATGTGTGTGTTTGTGTATGTGTTGTGTGTCTTTGTTGTTTGTATGTGTGTGTGATACAAGGATTCAGATTGTAATTCATACGTTTTTCAAATACAAAAAAGTTTTCCTTAATCATATGACTTCTATTTTGTAAAGTTATCTGTTATACATCTTGTGAAATGATTTACTGCAATTCGTTCTGCAATGAATTACATAATATGATTAGATGTATTATGTATGTATGTAATGTATGTGTGTTTATGTGTGTTTGTGTGTGTGTGTGACAAAGAAAGGATTCAGAAAGTAATTCCCACATAATAATCTGAAATGGTGCTAGGTTTTTGGCAAAAACCGTTTTTCAATTACAAAAAAGTGTCCTAAAGCATATGATTTCTTTTTTGTAAAGTTATCTGTTATACATTTTGTACAATGATTTGTTGCAATCCGTTCTAAGATAAATAGTTGTAGAAAGAAGGCGATTTAGTCATTAAAGAAAAATCTGAGAAGAATGTTGAACTACCGCCAAAAATTATTTCTTCTATTATTATTATTTATTACACGAAATAAAGACTAAATTGAAAGTTCGTAAACTAACGGTTAGCAGAGGCGAAATTTAAACAATACAGACTTAATAACTTTGGATGAGACCAAATTAATTATTTTATTACTAGCTGTATCCGGCATGCGTTGCAATGCCACTCAAAGAAAGAAAGGGCTCGTGAGAATGGGCCGTAAATATAAGGTCCCAGTGTCGATCGGGGGTGGGACACTTAGGCCCTTGTGTCGCCATCTCCACTCAAGTGTGGTGGACCGAATTTTTCCTTATTTGCAATTGACTTGGGGGGCCCGAGACGGGGCCCTAAATATAAGGTCCCGGTGACGGTCGGGGGTGGGACACTTCAGCCTTTGTGTTGGCTTCCTCCCACCCAAGTGTGGTGTCCCTGCCCCAAATAGGAGAGCGAATTTTTCCCTTTTTGCAATTGACTTGGGGGGCCCGAGAAGGGGCCTTAAATGTAAGGTCCCGGTGTCGATCGGGGGTGGGACACTTAGGCCCATGTGTCGCCATCCCCCCACCCAAGTGTGGTGTCCCTGCCCCCATAGGAGAACGAATTTTTCCTTATTTGCATTTGACTTGGGGGCCCGAGAAGGGGCCCTAAATATAAGGTCCCGATGTCGGTCGGGGTGGGACACTTCAGCCTTTGTGTTGGCTTCCTCCCACCCAAGTGTTGTGTCCCTGCCCCCCATAGGAGAGCGAATTTTTCACTTTACACAATATTTGTGTAGTTCTTATTTTCACCACCATGTGGATATTGGGTTTTTCAGGGCTTTTACCCCTTTTCAACCCCTTTGGAGGGGTGGGTCCGGGTTCGAAGGTAGCCTATCTTTTCCGCAGTGTCCTAAAGAGTAATTGTGCAAAGTTTAGTCCAGATAGGTTAAAGGGCCTAGGAGTGTATAAAGGACAAAGAAACAAAGAAAGAAAGAAAGAAAGAATGATACATTCAGTTTTATATATATAGATGAGACCAAAGTGAGATCCTGGAACAGCTGTTTCACGCACGTTGGCGATCATCAGCCAGAATTTTTATGCATTAAAAAAATTCATCGAGGCCTGCACAATGCTGGCACATGAATTTTTTCATCAATGGTTCACTGGTGAATTTTTCATTGTTTATTTTATCCTATGAGGCACCATTGCGCTTACGTATTTTAAATGTGCCAAAAACTTTCTGCAGTTTTTCTGTTTTATGATTTTTTTATAATATCTTATATTGATAGTGCTTCAATTTTAGCAACTGCTAATCACATCATCACGATAATTTCACAATCTTTAAAATATATAGTACTGAAATAAACCACTTCTCCATCATATCTTCATAAACATCAAATCTATATTTCATCCCAATGACGGGCCTTCTTCAGGATAAAATATAAATACAAAATACAGTAACACTGTATGAAGAACAACCATTGTCCTGACCTCATCGTACACATCGTATTCATTGTTAAAGACGAGGTTAAGCGATTCAAGTTGGAATCTTGTCTAATTAATAGTTGTGAATGTATCAACAGAGATAAATCTCTTAAAGTAAATGCGGTATCCTTAAGTATTTTCAAAAAATTACACTACAATTACGTTATTACACAACAAAGAAAGAAAGGGCTCGTGAGAAGGGGCCGTAACGTTATTACGTTATTACCCAAGAAAATTAGAGAATTTTTGATTTTAAAATAATCCTTATCTGGTTCATTCACTTTATATTGTTTTGTTTGTTACTGATTATTTTTTTGGCTAGAATTTATGTTATTATTATGTTATTGTTATGATTATTAGACGATATATGTCAGTTGGTACGTTTTTTGTAATTATTAGAACTTGCTTTGTATCTTTATGATTATTACTTTATATTCGATCCTGATTTGAAAGGGAAAGAAGATGTATTTTCTCTTTCTCTTTATCTTTACTGTATTTTGTATTTATATTTTATCCTGAAGAAGGCCCGTCATTGGGTTGAAATATAGATGTTTATGGTGATGTTTATGAAGATATGATAGAGAAGGGGTTTATTTCAGTACTACATATTTAGCAACTGCTACTTTTTTCTCGAGATTTCGACTTTAGTTCTATACAATCGGATTTCTTTAGTATTGGTTTGTGTGTTGGCGTTTTAAGCGATGTAGGAGAATGGCATCTTGGGTAGCGTTTGCCTCGCTTTGTTTCCAACAGTTTCAGAGATTCAGACAGAAGTAGCGCCATCTCATTCATCAGTTTTTCAAAGCTATCCTTCGATAGGTGTCTAAATAGATATTAGAAATACTCTCGATATCTCGAACTTTGATATCTCGAAAACCTTTATATTTCGAGAAATTATTTTTCTCCTTGATATTACATATTCATCTAATGTTAATTTTAATTCTTATGTCGACGAGTTTCCACTCAAAACCTTGTTATATCGATTATTTTCCGAAGTAAAAAATGAATTTTTCCGGAAACATCGCCGTTCAGTTGTGTTGAAGCAAATAGAGGTATGTTGTAAGAAATTTTAGCAATGTAAGTTCATTGTATTTTACTAATTCTTTTATTTAAAGTAATTATTTTCGACTCCTTTTAAAAATTAAAATTATCTTTTCTGTATTTAGACTTATTGTCATCTATCATTTTATATTTATACATATTCTCATCTATGAAGACTATAATTTTTAGAATATTATTCGGTATCTTGTGTTTGAACGTGAATTTTCATATTTTATGACCTTGTTATCTTGAAAACTCGCTATCTCGAATTTTTTTTAGCGTCCCTTCGACTTCGAGATATTCAGAGTATAGGCCTACTGTATATAGAAAGAACACTTAGATCTTTATGAAAGAAGTCAAACTAAACAAATAAACTTTCAACAATCGCAAGTTGAACTGAATCGCAACTGAATTTCTTATGAATTGAGTATTTCTTTTTTATCTCTGATAAAAAAGTATTCTGTTTCAGTTTTTGTAAAAAATAAATGAGGAAATAGAAAAGAAAAGAAAATAACTTATCTAAAATCTTGTAGGAAAATTTTACACAAGTTGGGCAGAAAAACAGATGAATAAATTCAGATACAAACCAAAAATTACCTAAGATTAAAAAAGGAAAAAGAAAAAGCATAGAGAAGGAAAAATCTTGGCCTATAGAATTACAAATGGCTTCGTATACAATAAGTTTTCAGAAAAAAGTCAGACACGTAAAGCCACTTTTCTAGATTGATGTCGAGACAATGGATAATGTCAAGAAAATAGATAAACTTGTTTTCAACTCTTTTTGATGAAACGTTTCTGAGCTAAAGAATGAAGAAAAGACAAAAAATAGACCAAAAAAAGAGTAAACGATTTACTATTTTAGAATTGCAATCAAGCATTTTATCCAATAGTGAATCTTGCACTAGAATTAGAATAATTTACCAATCATTAATCCTATAATTTATATTTATCAAAAATGAATCATAATTTTTTATGGATTGAATTTATTACATAAAAAAATGAAATTATTTTCATGAAGAGAGAAACTGAAGAGGCGGCCCAGATGAATAAAATGTGACAAAAAGTTATTATTCCTTGTGATCTTCGATTCTCAATGATCGGTTAAGGATACAATAACGAAATAAAATTAATCTCAAGACATTATTAATTTTGTGATCATATGACCATTTTTTGAGTTTAATTCAAAAATACAGTAAAATACAGTAAATACAGTAGTAAATACAGTAATTTATTATACAGTAAAATAATGCAGAATTTTGAATACATCCACGCTGTTGAAGTTCTTTGCAGTTCTTTGAAAAAGTACGGACCAATTATGAAGAAGGTGGTAAAGCCACGTCACACTTCAATAGATGCAACAACATCTGCTGAATAGCATGAGGGTTCTCAGTATCCCAAATCCGACAGTTGTATATATTGACAGTGCCGCTGAGATAAAAATGCACCCCATCTCTCCGTAGAATATCCCAAGGCCATGCATCATCCACTTCCATCCGAGCTAGGAGCAGGTGAGAAAAATGCAGGCGCTTTTCCGCATACCCTTTAACTATTTGTTGGACTTGGCTAATGCTGTAAGGGTAAAACTAAAGCATTTTGCTCATGCGTTTCGATACAGTTGAATACAGCATATGCAGTTGCCTGGATACTAGATCAATTGCTAGATCCGTGTGCAGCATTCGCTTCCACTACGGACATTGCAGCAGTTTCAACTTCGTCATTTACTACCAGTTTGCGTCCGCGTCCTGATTCACTTGTGAAGATCTGCTATTTTCAAAATATGCGATCTTGTTTCGCAAATTGGTAATAGTCATAGGATTTTTCCGTAGGCCCTTCATTGTTCGAAATAACGGTAGTGCAATGGAAGCATTACTGTTATTTTGGTTATAAATTTTTACGAGCAATGCACGATCAGGTAAACATAGCATTGCGAATAGTAATGTTCACAACACCGTTTTAGCAAACAGATCAACCTGACCGATGCCACTCATGATGAGGCTTATATCCGCGTACAAAAAACAAGTGAAATTTAACATTTGAATAAAATAAAAAAAAATTAGAATATTTTTTTTATTGGAATAAACATAAATATGTAGATGACTACAACTGACGAAAGAAATAAAATATAGAATATCAATGACATTGATCAGGTTAAGTAGAACCTATCGCAGTATCACCAACATTTTCATCTAAACCAATAAAAGACTTCTTCGAGGTTTTACAAGTATAAAATAAGCGAAAACATATAAATAAATAAATGGAAAGAGAAAATTCTCTTTTAAAGAAATAAAATACTTTATAATTTCCATTTTATTTTACCACAAATTAAATCGCATAATAAGTAATGCTTTACTTTTTTATATGAATTACAGTTAAAAATATCTAATTTATAATATCTAAAAGTTTATTCAAAATTCTTTCCTTTACTCTTAATCCATAATTATTTTTCGGTTAATCAAATTTAAATAAACTTGTCCAAACATTTCTTGTATTATTTTTTACTCCAATGCTTGTTAAAAGAATAGTCATTGAATAAAAATTATGTATTACAAACATGTATACGACTCTCTCCTGCGGTAGCAGAATTTTATTCAGTATTCTAAAGTTGTTTATTTGTTCTGTATTTAACATTTTACAATGTTTATTTAATCATCACATTAAGTAGTTTGTTAATCATTCTAATCAGTGTTTTTGATTGAGATTTGTTTAGTAAAATCCATTTCATGAACATAACCCTAGAAAGAGTCTATAAATGATTTCAAACGTTTCCTGGTTCCAAAATGTGAATGTCCAACTGTTACTTCAGATATAAGGTCACAAGATTTAAAGCCGCGAACATTTTCAGAAACATTTTTAGGAACATGTGAAAAATTTTTTAGGATTTTTAACCATTCTATGTGTTTGACAATTCATCTTTATTCGGTACATCAACTTCTTAAATGTTACTTTACATAAAAATTATATTACGTCCTCCATAATGTCGAGATGAGGACTACATTAGGCAATGGGGTAAGTATTGAAGCCTATTGTTACCGACGCGGGAATTAACAAATCATGTTGCTTGATAACAAATGACTAAAACTGTAATTCCGTTCATATCAGAAAAAATTCTCTGTTAAAAACAATTCCAAATATCTCATTTGGTTATAGTTTCAATAAAAAGCCAATGCACAGACTAAAATTAAACAAATTTATTTCAATGAAATTAATTACAAGCTACTAGTTTCTTAACCGTAAAAGGTTACATTTTCAAGCTCATTTGGTATCTTCTGGATAAAGGTTTCCTTGCAACAAACATGGAAAAGAATAGATCAATAACAAAAAAAGAAATACCAATGTAAAATTTTATTAAAGATACCGTAGGCGTGTATAGGTGGAGGATCCGAGGTTCTAACAAAATTAACCCATTCTGATATTGTTTAAATAACATTTTAATAATACAAATAAGAAATGAAAACTAAAGACTGCATATGAATAATACAAATCACGCCATTGTTTTTGTCAACAGAGGGAACCGCGAACTGCCGTTTCGTCGTTCTTAGGAACTCATCAGCCCGATTCACCCTCCATTGATGATAAACCCAGAGAAGCGTGAAAAATAAATAGAAGACATCTTCGCTCCAGAAAGTGACTCCCTAACAAAATAAACAACAATTAAAAAGAAAAAGTGCTAAAGTGCATTTGAAAAATCTTTGACTGAAACTGCCTTGTTGTTTCCAACAATGTAATCAAAAAATCGTAGCGGAAATGTAAGTAATTTTTATTTTGTTGTGAGTAGTAATTCTGTTCTAAACATGTAAGCTATATTGTTGCCATAGGCGTACCTAAGATTTTGATATGAAGAGATTGTAATCGTTCAACCAAAAGAAAAAAGGCGTGTTCTTTTTCTGATGGGGGGAGGGATGGTTTACCGAAAAACGATGAATACGATATTCCTTTCTTTTCATCCTTTTAAGTTTTTCCCTTGTTTTCTTCTTTTTTTCCATTTCTCTATTAATCCCTTTGTTCCTAAAATTTCTTAAATAAGAGTTGGAGTAGAGAAATAAAATAAGATTCTTTTATTCCACGTCTCAACTTTCAGTAAGAATTTTCAGTAAGATTTTATGTAGAGTAGGGTGAAATGGGAACGTATCAAAAAAAAAAAAAATTTTCTCCATTTGTCAGCAGCTGTTTTACCATTTTACTGATAGATATCCTCACAGTTCTAATAGAAATTAGGTCTGAAACCGGATGGTTCTTTCAGATGCTCCTCCCTGCCACCAGAGGTCTTCCAAAATACTAATTTAACCAATTAGATTTTATCTTGTTATGATTGGTTAATGAATGTAAAAATCATATAGCCGTGAGCCTTTTCAAAGTTAATCTCGTTGATAGGGAGAGCTATTGATCGAAAGCTCCGGTAATGTATATTTAAATTATGTATTTCTCTTTTTAATTAATAACTACAATTTTTTAACTCACATTAAAGTATTGCATGATAATATTAGACTATAAGAATTTTACTTAAATTTAAACCTTAATATACGAATTGATGTGAACAAAACTTCAGATAACTTTGCCACTCATGAGAATTTCACTGATGATATTTTGAGTTTTGTATCTTCACTGGTGTAATTCATTTCTTTTTTAATTGCGATTTAAATGTTTTCAGTAAATGATCGGGCACTTCTTTATCTATCTAAATAAATCAATGCTGGAAGTACTTTTCTGATTAATGTAAAGAAAAACATTAACGACATTTCTCAAACAGTGGTAACAGAAAACAAAGAAAATGAAAAAGTAAATTTCATTTCTTCGTTGAAAGATGATACTTTCTTTATAGTGGCGGCGTTTCAAACAGTAGCTGCTTAATCTTTGCCCCTCCTGTTCTTTTTATTATCTTTATCTTTTTTAACCATTTTTGAAAATTGGGGAGGGAGATAAGAAAAAAGATACCAAAATTGAAGGGTTAATTTTAATAAATTATATTTATGAATCTGCAACATTTATTAATTAAACTTATATTGCAAAAATCATGTTAATTAACAATTAATTAATATAATAATTTTTATAATGTTTTTAAAATAATCTGTCCTCCCTAAGTCAGGACAATGTTCCGATCGAACCGTAATAAATTTATTCAAAGTAGATACTTAATTTCTAAACTTGATATATAATGGATATTTTAATGTGAAAAATGTTTATCGAGGAGAATAATAATTTGGAAAATTAATGAAAGAAAAGTATAATCTTTTAACTATCAATTAAAAACATGATAAGACTACAACATACTGAAAAGTTTAGCAATAATTACAATAAAACTACATGAATCACTAATCAACCAACCAGATAAAAATAAAACTCAATCACTTAACAGTAAAAATATTAGTTAACATAGGAATTTCTTGTATTCGATTTATTAACTTATTAAATTTCTGAATATGTAAAGCTCCTTTTATTTGTAGCTTTTAGTACTGCTGTCTTTATTTAAAATTTTAATTTGATTCCAAACAATCTCATGATTCGGATCACTTTGTAAGTGTTCTATCAAAGCCGATTTATTGCTTTCATTAGAATGCTGTAGAACTCTTTTGTATAATAATTTTGTATATAATTTTTTTACAAGTATTGCAAACTACTTCTCATATTATGATTTTATAATTTATTTCAAACTATTTCTCATACTATAATTTTATAATATACCCATATTATGATTTTTTTTTTAATTCTATCTTTATTTATTAAATAGTTATAGAAGGAAAAAATAACAAAAAACAAAAACTATCAATTTTGAAATGCCTATGAAGAGCACCTCTTCGAGGAAGTCTATTATGTAAATTGATAGTAAGCCTCTCTAGAAATTGTCATCTTTTACAAATTAAACTTGTCACTTTAAAAGAAAAGTCTTGGTAAAAACGTAATTAGATTTATCTATTGATAAAAACATTAACATGTTGTATTAATAGAAATAAAAAATCTAAATACAATACAAAAACATGTTGATTGAAAAGTGATAAAAGTGATAAAAAAAAATCATTATTGTTCCTTACAAAGTTAAAATTTGGGCTTTAAATGATTTTTCTTACTGTCCAAATATTTTGAAATTATCAGTAATTGCAGAATTATTGACAGAAAGTAATTGCAAAAATGACAGAAACCTCTGAAATCGTTTTAAGTAAATCTCGACAAATTAATATACAATGTAATAAAAAAGGAAAAGAAAATCGAATCCCGCAAGTTTTAATACGTTTTCGGCTCATTGTCATTTCAATTTTGATTTACATGTCTTGATTAACTTTTTCGCAAAAAATATTTTGTAATGAAATGAAATTATACTCGTGTTTAATTTATGTTATATTTACCTCAGCTTTACAATAATTTTGTACAGTTTTTTGTTGATATATATATATATATATATATATATATACTCGTATATATAATCAATTTTATCATTTAATTTTAGATAAAAGAAAAAAAACTATACAGAATTATTGTAAAGCTGAGGTAAATATAACATAAATTAAACACGAGTATAATTTAATTTCATCATAACATATTTTTTGCGAAAAATATATATAGCCGGACAGTAATCTGAAATTTGAAAAATGCCAATACAAAATTTAAATCACTGTTTCTGTAAAAACACGGTCCAATTTGTTTTGACTTCATCAGCGGCATGGTGGCAAAAGTAAAAACTAAAATTTAGATAATTTAGAAAAACTAAAACTCAATATTATAAGACTTTGCTCCTTTTTTTAATATTATAAACAATCAAATTACATAAATCTAAAAACAAACTTTACTAAGAAATAAAGATGAGCAGGTTACTTTATTACTTATTATACTTTATAAATAAAGGATTAAAATTATATTTTATCTGACATAAAATTACAATTATTTTTTTTTTTTAAGATTCGTAATTTCAAAAAATTTTTTCGCGGCACTCGCGGATAATCGGGCTATACTGTATTTATAAAGTAAACTTTATGAATAAATAATTAAAAAAATTTTTTAAAGAATTTGGCCAATGGTAAAACCTGCATCCCTCTCTTGTGTGTTGGACTTGTGTAATCTAAATTGTACTAGATTACTAATTTAGTGAAATAGCAAAAGAAATCATTACAATCTGGAAGCACATAAGAATGTATTTGCTTATGTAACAACGATGTTAGTATGTTGGTAGAAATTAAACAAGGAAAACAGAAAACATTTTTTTTTGTTATATTTGCCATACTGTTTCGTGATTTGAATCGTCAATGTATCCGTAAGCAGCCGTTCTCATATGTGTTGTGTTGAAGTTCTGGCTAGCTGCTGTCCGTAAACAACTCTGACTCCCGACATGAGGCAAGTTTCGAATCGCATCTTCTAGCTTTTTATGGCATTGTTAATGGATAGATTGGAGGATGAGCCTCTCTTCAATGGCTAATAGAAAGGGAGGAATGTTTTGTTTTTTTTATTTTGATTCGCGAGTTCAACTGATGATTTATTGTAGTAAAGATATTTATGTACGTGTGAATTAGCTTATATTTATATGCTTATTTGACCGAAATATATTATTAACCTAAACTACAGTATCTTATAAGATATGTGTTCTAATTATTTTTTTTAATTGCATAATTTAGTATATTGTTAAAAAAATCATATATATAATATGGAAACAACCTATATATAAAAAGGAAAAATACAAAAAAAACAAAAAAAAAAAAAAAAAAAAAAAAAAAGGTGCATGTGAAGAATTCAAAGAATTTAGCGCAAGGGGAGAAAATAATAAGCTTAACTAACATAAAAAATTAATTCTAAATGATGTAATTAAAAAAATTTATGTATAAAAAAATAAAATAATAATAAAAAAAAATTTAAAAAAATACAAAAAAAAAAAAAAAAATCTAAAATAAAATAAAAGTATTGCCAGCTTCAAAGTCAGATCCGATGTTAAATACTTTTTATTTTATTTTTCTATTAATGAATTTTAAATTATTTTTTTTATTTGTAATTATTTTATATTATATTACATAATTATATATTAATTATTTTATTTTAATTTTTTTTAATTATATCATTTAAAATTAAAGTTTTACGTTAATTTAGCTTATTATTTACGCCCTTTAGCGCTAAATTCTTTGAATTCTTCATACACTCCTTTTTTTTTTTAAAGGTGTTAATATAAGTGTAAATACACTGTCCGGCCACTTTGTTAGGTACATCCCTACTCTGCGCACAAATGGTACGGGCAGCGGAGGCAGTATTATGGTGCGGGGGATGTTTTCCTGGTAGACGATGGGTTCATTGATATGTCTGGGCGCACGTCAGGATGCTAGAGTGTACCTAAAAATTTCAGCTTACCAAGTGCAACCGTACATTCTAACAGTTTATCCTCATGCTAACAGTTTATCCTTAGATGGCTACTTCCAGCAGGATAATGCGTCGGTGCAAAAAGCCCGCATTACTATAGGATGGTTTGAGGAACATGACTATGACTTTTCCTTGCCTGCAGTGGCCCGCTCAGTTCCCGGATCTCAGCCCTATTGAAAATTTGTGGGATGAGCTGGAAAGGGCTATTCGTTCCAAGCCCACACCTCCATCAAATCTGCAGTAACTGCGTGACACACTCATGTCTGCATGGAACACAATACCTCAACAACGTGCTCAGCATCTTCAAATCCATAACTCGACGAATTCAGGCTGTTTTGAGGGCTAAAGAATGCCAACATACTATTAGGAAGGTGTACCTAATAAAGTGACCGGACAGTGTATATATTCTTGTAAATATGTAGGTTGTTTCCATATTATATATAATTTTTTAACATAGAATACAGTCATACTTTTCGTGATTGTTTTGCTTCACTGAAATGACCATTGTTTCCAGTGAAGTGTTTCTATCATTGTTTTTCACCGTAAACCGATCACACGATCGAAGAAATAAGATGAAACAGTGCTTATGATTGGTAGAGCGTTAGCCAATCAGAGTCGAGCAGGAAAGGTTTTGGCTGCAACTCCAAGCATTTCCCAGTTATGAAAAGATGGCGTGCGTCGATCTTACTGGCACGTAGCCAAGATTTTGTTAAAGGGGGAGGGATCCATTACATTAAATTTTTATAAATGACTTTGCTTTCTTTAAATGAAACTTTAAAAGTAAAATGATCTTAATACTAAATTACACGGTGAGAGCAGGCTCTTTGAATTTCATCATTTACACATACGCACTTGAACATACATACTTTCTTTTCTTTTCTTCCTTCCTTTATTCAATTAATTTATTTCAGTAAAAGTATTGTTTACTATCGAAAGATACTCTCCTCACTGTGATGCTTAATTCATAATAGCCTTGATTCAATCGAAGCGGTGGTCAAAATGGCGCCGGCCGGCTTCTTTGCAACCGGCTGTGGGGTCTCGAAGCTTAGTCGGTTCTGATTGGGACTCATTAACGATCATCATTGAAACAATCTAACTTGTTAGAACCCCTAGTTCTTTTCAATGATGAGATCAGTGACAAAAATAGTCAACAAATGCAAATCACACGATCGTAGACCGTCAATTATAGGGTCAGTGATTAAAACAATGATGAAAAATATGGCCGTGTGATTTGGCCTGGCCATAAAAAGCTAAAGTCCCGCGAACACCATCCAACTTTGCACCAACTTTAGTCGGCCGAACTTTTTGTCAGCCGTCACACCATCCAACTCGCAAATGAGCCTGCCGTGATAGAAAGAATCCCATAATGCAATGCATTTCCCCCAGTAGCTGTGGAAAATCCGAAAAAATCGAGGTTTTGAAATCTCTCTGATAAATTCTGCCGCATACAATTACTGCATTTCAATAGAAACTTTATTTACGCATGAAAGAATTTCGCAATACTCTGATATTCGTTGTGTACGCGCTTGTCTTCGACTCGAATCGGCGAACATCGTTTTAGACGCCATTTTTCCATGGGCGTGACGTCACGACTGACGTTCGTGTTCCAACGCTGCCCTGTGATTGGGTAATTCCGACCGACTTTCAACCAACTTCCCGAGTTGCCCGTGCACGACCATCTCGAGTCGGCGGAATAAAGTTGGTGGCGAGTCACTGAAAAACTGGCTCAAGACTGTCTCTACCAACTCGTGACGTCAAAATCGGCCGACTAAGTTGGTGCAAAGTTGGATGATGTTCGCGGGGCTTAAACGATTCGAAACAGTATGGCAAGTATAAAACTTTTTTTTCTGCTTTTCCTTGTTTAATTTCTACCAACATAATATAAGTAAATATTTAAAAAAGTGGTTAAGAGGCGAAATTTATTTATAATGTTTTTCCACGTGTTTTTTTTTTTTTTTTAATTATTTTCTTCATAAAATTATGACAATTCAATTGGTTTTCTGAAATCTTTTTTCTTTTCCCAAATTGAAGAAATTTCATATTTTAGAGGCGTTAAATAATTTTTGTCTGTATTGTAATTTTTTTCCATAACCAAAATTATAAAAGTACATAATACATTGATGAGAAGACTTTAAACTTGTATGTTTCTACATTGGATAACACTGTGCTTTCGGAGCTGTGAGAGCCACATTGCATTTTACGCCATCTGGTGTTCTCCCTGTTGTCCTTTCCAAACTCACAATACGGCGCTTCCTAACCTATATCAAATAGAATGAACCTTATCCTCGCTATCGCCACAGATACTGGATAGTGGATGGTGATGTTGCCATCGCCCGGCATCAGTAGAAAGTTTCGTACGTGTATAGCTAGCCAGTATCAAAATGGAAAGTTTGATGACTACTGAATGCGCATCGCTGTCGCACTATCGTAAAGCCGAAATATCGTAAAGTAAGGAATGTCTTTGTATTGTAACACAAATATATCTATTTTATTTAAATGTAGATTAGGTATGTATATTGTAAAAATTTCTAAGTTTAATTCCGAATTTCCTTTGTAATTTTGATAAAATTATTTTATAATTAAGAATTAAAAATTATCTATTAATATTTTTTTTTATTAAATTTATACAATTCAGTACCTTTAGGAATTCAAATTCCTGTCAATAGGTGCTGTTATTTTATTTAAAAAGTAATAATTATTTATTTACATTTAAATAAATTTTACAAAATAATTTCAAAATCAACTTGTCATCCTCAAACATATTAAACATTATAATAGCACAAAAATAACACAAAATAATGTAAAATTTATAAATTATTAATCAATATTATCCAATATCCAATTTTTTTACCTCATTTATTAAAATTGAAATTCTTTTATAATCTTTAAATATATTCCAATTTATATCATAAAAGGTTTTCTCAATTATATAATTTAAATTCCTTGTACCATATTCATTGTTAATATAAGGGTAATGAAGTTTTATTCTATTTTTATTTCTCAAATTATAATTTTCTTTTATACTTTCATCTTTCAATTTAATAAGACTATAAAAATTATTTATTATTATATTATATATAAATTTTTGTTTAGGATATAAAATATTACATTTTAGTAATATTTGTTTCATTTTATTAATATTATTCGATATATTTTTTAGGAAATATCAACTTTAAGACTTTGGTTTGTAAATTTTTTAAATTTTCCAAATGTATATTTCCTACATTTGCCGATATATTAACTCCATAATTTAGTTAAAAATCAAAAATTGCAAAATAAATTAAAATTTTTATCTTTTATATTTAATATTTTTTTATATAATTTAATAATAATAATTTCCTTTTTATTTCTGAAAATAATGTTTTAAAATTTATTTGCAGAACTGTTAAAAATATTAAATAAAAAAATTTAGCATTAAAAATAAGTTCTAGAAAAATAAGATTTCAAATTTATAATAATAAAAGAAATAAGATTACCCCCAAAAAATAGTATCATATTTGGATTTTTCTGTTTACAATGAATTTTATATCTAATCAGGCTTTTAGCAAGACTCATTTCTAAAAATAAATGACTGGTTTTGATAAACTACTGATTTTAAAAGAAGACATCGTGAAAACAGATCGATATCTTTAGAATAAAAGAATATAATTTATTTATTGATGATATTTGAGAATTAAAGATAAAATTGGAGTTTAAAATTGCTGTTTTTAGCATAGATTTCTATGAAATCCAGAAATAATCCAGAAATAATTCAAAAGATGGGTTCTAAACATACGTAATTTAATATAATCTAGATATGTTTAGGATGTTATTTACATCCATTTTCAATTATTACTACTTTTTACATCCAATCTGGGGAACACAAATTTAAATCTAAAAGCAATCAACAATTAACCCATGTTATACATTTCCAATAAAGTTAAAAACATGCACAATTTATTATTGAATATTAAAGAAATTTATAATATCTGGAATCTCATGTTTTCTATTAATTGTTTCCTGTATTTTTTAATTAACAATGTCTCCTTTATTTTCAATCTGCAATAATTAACATCTTTGCTAAAATTTTTGCTTTTCAAATTACAAACTTGAATAGGATTCTGCATCAAATGATCTTGTATTGCCTTACTACTACCAATTTTTTTTTTTTTTTTTTTTTTTAATTAATTTTTTTTTGTGAATTTGATTTAACTTCGATTAAGAAGTAAGTTTCAAAGAGCAAGGATTCCATTTATTGGAACCTTTAGACAGTAAACAGATCATTGATTACAAAGTAGTTTCCGGTCGCAAGACGTAAACCAAACAATGATAGAAGGACATATAAATAAAGAGGGAAAAAATACACATTTCACTCAATAAATTACTATTAATGTTTATTATATAAATTACAATAATAAGAATTCCTAGCTATCCTCAAGGATGGGGATGAATTGGTCATCAGGACCCACCCCTATGGACCGCCAAAGGCCGAATCCATAGAGCCGCCAACAGTTCGGCTCCCATCCTCCCCATGAATCCAACCAAGTGGGCAGCTCGTAAAATAAATTAATCACTCGTAAAATAAATTAATACCAGTTCTTATTGATTCAATTCATTTGATGTGACAAATATATATACTAAAAAAAAACAACTAGCAAACAAACATTCAAAAAGAATCGATAAAAGAGAGTAAGAATCCAAAGAGAATACTAATAAAGTTTAGTAATAAATCAGAAAAAAAATTATATATAATAAAATATTATTATTATATATAAAAATCGTAAAACTAAACGACCAAATGTCCCAATTTAATAAAGAAGAAGGCTTCACTCCCAGCGGCCACTATGCGGCGACAGAAAAAAAAAGTGCAAATTTCAACCCCCCCCCCCCTTTATACCAAAAAAAAAAAAAAAAAAAAGAAAACCTCAGAATCAGAGCGTTATATAAGAAACTGTGGTTGCGACAACATCCGATATTTCTAAGTTCCAATCATTTCAGATATTCATTTGAATTTATTTATTCCAATTTATGACTGATATTGTAAGTATTGTCCTTTCATCGCATATTCAATTGCCTCCTCTTTATTTTACTTATAATCTAACTTATAAATGGGACTCAGATTTTCAGCTTTTATTAGTCCTTTTTCCAGAAAATTCAATTCCATTCTCAAGTAAATATAAAAAAATTCTCAAGTTATTCCGATTCAAATAACACGGTTTTTTATTCTGTATACAAACTAACGGTTTGACACTTTCAGTTTTAGAACCTATTTTGGTAAAAATTAGGGCAATTTTAGGAGCAAAAATAAACTTTTTTTAATCGTAATTATTTATGCGCTTTAATCCCTTTTTTTTTAATAATAAGTCCTTGGTTAAGCCTACACACGGCTTAAAAAGTTAAAAAGACATTAAAAATGTTTAAAAAACTTGAAAATTGAGCTCAAACTAGTTTTTGCTTGCTAGCAAGCAGTTATCGGTAAGACTAGTTTGAGCTCAATTTTAAAGTTTTTAAAGTTTTTTAAACTTTTTATTGTCTTTTTAACTTAAAGTTTTTAATTTTAATTGTAAATAATTTTTTAAACCGTGTGTATGCTGAACAAATTTCACAAATTAACAAATTTCATTATTAACAAATTTCACACACGTAAAAGAATCTCACTGGACCTTTTTTTTGTTTGTTATTGTTATTGATAAGTCAGCTTGTAGGTCAAATATTAGTCAAATTTTTAATTTTTAATGATACATTTAATGAGTTATTGTGATAGCGGCTAAAATCGGTAGCTATTGCGTTTGCCCTATTCGACCGTGCGTGTCTGTCCACCCCTAACAACTCCCGAACGGAAGTCAGATCAACAAACGGATTTCACCTTCGTGTTCAGAGGCCCAAACACTGTAGGAATTGGATATTTTCAGGAGCCAACGCCCCACCCCCTCTCCCAAATGTTCGAGATATTTGGCATTGTTGTCATTGTACCCTTCCTAAAAACTCCCGAACGAAAGGTCGGATCGATCAACGGACATCAGCATGGTGTTCAGAGAAACACTGTAGGAATAGGGTATTTTCAGGGAAACAATGCCTGCCCCCCCCCCCCCCCCCCGTGCTCGAAATAGTTGGCATTGTTTTCATTGGATTTAGCTATTAGCTTAAATGTTAGAAATGCAACCATCTCATTTCAGTTGCCAGCTGTAGCTTAATGAGAAAGGTTTCAGACTCATATACTGAAGCTTACTTTTTTTTTCTTATATTCTTAACTTTTTTTAATTTTTTTCTCAACTTTTTTTTATATTTTTCCTTACGTTAATGTACTTCTTTTTTATTATTATTATTACTATTTTTTTATTACTATTATGGGTCGCCCATAAATTTATGCTTTAGCACAAAATTATATTCATTTGTTTAAGTTATAAATGCATGTAGGTATCTCACATTTTTAGATAATAAAAATCCGGGCTCTATTTATAAATTTTGACAAAGTCTTAGAGGACATCAAAATAGCATACCGTATTTCTTCTTTATCTTACTCCCTCTAGATATAGTATTAATCGTCATCATCTTCATATATTAATGAATTGTTAAAATGATAGTTACTACAATGAAATGTTATAACTATCATGATTTCACTTCTCATATTTGTTATAAATTATTGTATTGTAGCTGAAGAAGAAGAGAAGGAAATAGTCTCTTCGAAAATTCCTTTGTAATAAATGTATTTTAAATGTATTTTTAAATTTACATTTATTTTGTGATATGTGAAGATGATGATGATTAATAGTCTAAAGAATTTCCATATTAATGGTTAATAAGTTACTGAATCTTTTGAGAATTATTAATATATCAGATAAAATCGTGAAATCAGCATTTTGTTAGTATTTAAAGAATTCAAGAATTCAAAGAAAATGAGTATTTAGTATTTCCCTACATTAATCTGAATGTTTTAGTCATCGCAATTGATTTAAATGGAAGTATAAGTCGACAGGTTGTAAAAAGTGGGGTTAGGTGGAAAATGGTCGGACGTTAATGAAACTTTGGGATGTTGTTCAGGGAGGATTAATTAACATTTTCTCAAGTTTTGGACCTCGAGGACCCTGTGCGAAAAGAGGAGGAGGGGGGAGGGAGAAAACTGCAAAAGTTTCGAACTTCCTCCGTTTTCAATAACGTTTTTCCTTTACGTCCTACGGCAAAAGCATCCCTATATTTTTTTATAGAGAGTTAAATTTTCTACAATTTCTACCCATCAAACATACTTGTATGTCAATTCGTTACCGAGATATAGCGCTTCGAAAAAAATGTCATTTTTCAAAATTCGCTAAAAAATGCCCAAAAATGCAGAATTTCCACCTTATTTCTTCTGTTATACCCGAATTACGATGAAATGTTGTTGTAATTATGGTTCCTGGTTACAATCACCAACTTTGGACACCCCACCCCACCCCCGCTCCCCCCTTCCCCCACCCAACCCCAGTTCACAAAAGCTAAGTAACCAGGAACCATAATTACAACAACATTTCATCATAATTCGGTATAACAGAAGAAATAAGGTGGAATTCTGCATTTTTGGGCATTTTTTAGCGAATTTGAAAAATGACATTTTTTTTTCGAAGCGCCGTATCTCGGTAACAAATTAGTCAAAATTGTATGAAATTTAATGCTCTACAAAAAGTATAGGGATGCGTTTGCTGTAGGACATAAGGGAAAAAAGTTATTGAGGAAAAACCGGAGGGAGGTCGAAATTTTTGCAGTTTTCTCCCCCCCCCCCCCCCTCTTTCCCCCCAGGGTCCTCGAGGCCCAAAACTTGAAAATGTTCCATGAACCCTGAACCGTCCCTGAAAAACAACCCAAAGTTTCATTAACTTCCGATCTTTTTCTATCTGAAACTTCCTGTCGACTGGACTGTAATGGGAGTGGAAGTTAGCAAACGATTATTCATTCCAGGTATCTCGGCGACATCTATTGTTAAAAAAAGCTGAAGTGTGGTAAACTGTTCATGAATGAATGTAAAAATGATCCGTTGTTGAGTATTACAATAAAATAAAAAAATATTATTATAAATAAATATTATTTATGGCCGTGCTGGCGTGGCCGTGCGGTTTAGCCGGCGTGCTGCCGTTGTGGCGGTTGCGCCAGTACCCGGGTTCGAATCCCGATGGTGGCACGGCTGTTTCTTTCTTCTTCTGTGTTTCGTCCGTTTCCCACCTTGGACTTACTATCTCAGGGTTATCCTGGACAGGATATAATTCTCGTCCCCCCCTTTCTTGAATTTCACTAGCCCCCCCTGACGTTGTCAGGTTGAGCTGGTTACGTGGTCCCTAGTTGGCCAAATTCGATAAAAGGAAGGAAATATTATTTATATTATTTAATATTATTATAAATATTTTTTAAATTATTTACCTTATTATAAATAAAAACTTACAAAAATTATTATTGTGAATTCAAATATTTTTTAAAAACTAGTTTCACTTGATTTTTTTTTTTTTAATTTATATTTTGAATAATTGCTGCATGTTGACTTCCGGGCAAGCTAAGCGGTTATTGTGATTGCCTTATACAACAAACATTCATTAGTGGAGGCCATTATAGTACATTCATTGTAGTGGAGGCCATTATATAAATACTAGCCGGGTACCGTCGCTTCGCTCCGGAACCCTTGCATATACAGCATTAAAAAAAATATATTTATTTAGCAAATTAATATTGAGATCGTCGGAGAATATACGACTTCCCAGCCCATTGTGGCCTTCTCCACTTAACTCGGGTGTATTGCGGGTTGGCGCCACACACCTGGGTTGCCGCCATACACTTCATCGTCAGTTTGCCAGATTATTCCCTATCCCGTAAGAATTTCGAAAAATCCGGCCTTATTCCTTGTCTACATCATAAAGGAAACCTCTGTGCAAAATTTCAACTTTCTAGGTCCAAGGATTTGGGGTGGGCGTTGATGAGTGAGTGAGTCAGGACTTTTCTTTTTATGTATGTAGATTTTCATGAATTTTGTTTTGTTAACATCATTGATTAGTTCTTTATAGATTATATTTGGATCTGTTATTTTCTCATTTTCAACTCTTATCCGATTCGTTCTTTCCATATTATTCCTGGTGTTATGTTTATGATATCATATTTATTTATGAACATATGATCTAAATTTGTTTTCGTATTTCCATGAATTGTAGAGTTGTTTCTTGTTGTTCCGTAAAGACAATTTTTGAACCATTATTATTGCACATTAGTTTTACGTATTTCTATACTAAATTGTTTTTATTCATTTTGAAAATATCTACATTAACGTCGCCAATCAGTATAGTTGGACAGTTGTTTAACATATTTTCATTTTTTATGAATAGATTCTCTTTCTTAGGAACATTTTAGTAATTTTTAATTTAACATTTTGCTTACAGAATGACAGACAGAACAACGTTTTTATAATATATAATAATAATAGCCGCGTACCGTCGCTTCGCTCTGGAACCCTTGCATATAAAGCATTCAAAAAACAAACTTTATTTATTTAGCAAATTAATGTTGCGATCGTCGGAGAATATATAACTTCCCTGCAGGTTGTGGCTTCTCCAAAAAACTCGGATATATTGCGGGTCGGCGTCACACACCGAAAATTCACATTTCTGCATGTATCTTACAAACGCTTAAGCATTTGTGAATAAGTGATATATCGTTCGATAGAACTTTCAAATACCAACATTTTCTCAATATAATGTTCTCTTCCATCTTTTTATATGTTTCGTTTAAAATTAGTGGCGGCTATTCAGGGGAAGTAGGTGAAGTGGCACTTCACCAATTATTTATAATAAAATAATATTATTTATTTATAATATAATAATGATTATAAGGAAAAATTTACTTTCCTTATCACGTATGTTGGTTTTAATAGAAACGTATTTTTGTATTTTGTAAGTCCCGCGCCGTCGAGTTCTGCAAATTATCGAATCCATTTGCGGTGACGAAGATTGTCGAGAAGAAACAGAAGATGATGATAAAAGTGCCAGTGGGATAGCTGATATACCGCCAACAATCAAAGAAGCAATAACAGCCATGGAAACTGTTATAAAATGGGCTGAATCACAAGAAAATATTAACAGTATCAGATTGTTGCAATTAGAATCTTTCAAAAGGGAAATGGTACAGAAGTTATCAAAAAGCAAACAAACAAAAATTACTTACTTTTTTAAGTGATGTTTTGTAATTGAAATGATGTCGAATACTTAGATTTTAGTTAAGTTATAGATAGTGTTTGTTTTTATATATTTTCAAGCGTATCTTATGTACGTAAGTAAAATAATAAATATGTGTACTTATTAAGATGTATAATTATGTTACGTGAATTTTAATAAAACACTTAACAAATACTGTAATTTTTATTATTATTATTAAAATACGCAATATGTATATTGCACATAGTTGATGGGATGTTTCAGTATATAGCTGAAATCGTTCTGAGTAAATTTATTGTGTCGCCACCGCGCCGCTCGGTATAACGCGATTCACCTTATAACGCGGGTGTTGTTTCCCGCCCGACATGCGCATTATATCGGGGGTCCACTGTACTTGCAAGAAAGTAACATCTTTCTGATACGTGTTTAATTCACATTTATTGCTCAGGATATCCTAATCATTATTTTTCTTTTTTGTTTAGTTCTGATTAACATCTGACAATGAATGAGATTCCTGTGGTAGATTTCTCATCGGTTGGACTAGAACATGATGATATTTCAGAGGCTGAATGGAAATCGGTTTCAAAAGAAATTTACAAAGCACTCTCAGAAATAGGGTTTGTTTACTTAACAGGTCATGGAATACCAAAAGAACTTGTGAGTGGTTTTGTTTTTATTTACTTTTCTATCTTCTTAGCAACGCAGTTTTAATTTATAGCGAGAGAAGATAATGTATCGAAATATATCACGGACTTTCGTCATAATTATTAAATGATAATTAATTAATACATCCGGGAAGTAACATGTCAACTAGATACGTCATATCTAGAATTAAGTAACTCCGAATGGACAAATCATTGAGACGAATCTTAATAATAAAATATGTTACTAATCCATATGTCTTTAAATCTCTTCTTCTGTTTATCATAATTTAAATAAATTCTACTTCTACTCTCGTAACATTAAAAAAATATATTTTTTAATGCAAACGAATTTTCGAAAGCATATTCCTTGCTTTCTTTTTCAAGTTTGTTTGATAACAATATGTTCTCAGTTGAACTTACAATGCGTATACATAGTTATCAACAATCACAATAATGCAATAACATCTACATTCTTACATTAATATTACAATAATTGATAATTTACTATTCATTGAATTCATCAATTATTACAGATTTTTTGTTTACTTTGAAGCATTTTTTTACCATTTCATTAGCTAAATTTACAAATATACTCTCTACTTCTCAGCCACTACTTTTATTGAAATTTAAGTTCTTGGTATTTCTTATTAAGAAGCTCTCCAATATTTTCATAGTTTCACAATCCTGTTCTAACAATAATATTTTGATCTCATCGTTAATCCAGTGGCCTGTTCGAGAACAATGATTAGCTACATCAGACTTATAGTCTAATTTATTTTTAATACAGTCAATGTGTTCTTTTGCTCTTTCAAGGGTTGTTCTTTTAGTCTCGCCAATATAAATTTTACGGCAATTAAGACATTCTAATTGATAAATTAATCCCATGTTTGCATTTTGACTATTTTAATTTATTTAATGGCATAAAATATTTTTCAATTTGTTCTGATATTCAAATTTCACATTTATTCCTTGTCTTTTGCAAATTTTCTTTAATTCCCAACTGCTATTGTTTAAATATGGGATTATTATTCTACTTTTATCATCATATTTCCCTATTTCTTTAATTTTAATTTTATTGTAATCATTTATTACTTTATTTACAAACTTATCTTCGTAATCATTTTTCTTCAATATTTCTTTCATATTTCTTATTTCATTTTCAAAATCTAAATTCTGGCTGGAATTTCTGTCTAATCTATAAATGTAATTATCTACAATATTCTTTTTAATTACAAAGCTATGGCTAGATTTAAAATTTAAAATATGGTCGCTCTGGAACTCTTTCCGATGATGTTTAACATATAAATTACAAATATTCTTTTTTATTAGACACACATCTAAAAAGGTTAATCTTTCATCTTTTTCTTCTTATAATTTAAATTTTATGTTAACATTCTTTTTATTTGAACAGTTACAAAAATTTTGAAACTGTCTTTTTCTTCCGTACCATATAACCAATATATCGTCAGCATATCTGTAGTATTCAAAATTAAATTTTGATTCACCATAAGTCTTCTTAATTCTCCCTCTTCTAGACATTCTATCTATTGAAAAGTCTTCAAATCTTCAAAATAAAACAAAAATAAACGTATAAAACCATACATTTATTGAAAAAAATATTTCTTAATTTTCGAAAAGACATCGGCTTTGAAAAAGAAAAGAAAAGAAGTCATGTCTTTTCGAAAATTAAGAAATATTTATTTCAATAAATGTATGGTTTTATACGTTTATTTTTGTTTTATTTTGAAGATTTGAAGACTTTTCAATAAATTTTGATTCCTTTAATATCTCATTTTCCAAAAAATTCATGAAAATATTACAAAGGCTACCCAATATAGGTGAACCCATTGGAAAACCTTTGATTTGGTTGTGGATTTTCTTCTTGTGTTCAAAATATGTGTTGCTAATAAATCTAATCCAATTCATAAATTCAATGTTATTTAAATTTAGATTCAATAATTTTTCGTTATTCTCATATGCCGGTTTTTCCACAATTTGCAAAGTTTCTTGAACAGGAATATTTGAATACATGTTGTCAATGTCCAAGGAATAAAGATAAATTTTTTTATTATTTTTGAAATATGAATGCTGCAATTTCATTTCCAAATCTTTTGTGTTTCTAATTATAATATCGGCCCTTGGCAATTTGAACTTGTTTACAATTCTGTTAAAAAATCTCGCTACGTTATGTACAGGACTACCGTATGCGTTGATTAACAGTTTAACAGAGTTGTTGATTTTGTGTATTTTAACTCTACCTTCTAACATAGGAGTTTTACATGCATCTTTTAAAATTTCATTTTTTTGTATGGTAATTGTTCCTTTCTCTTCTAGTTTTCGTAAGTTTGTTTTCATTTTGTTGAATAAAGTTACAGTTGCGTTCTCCTTTACTTCTTCATAATGACATCTTCCAATAGGTTATCCAATTTTCAATGTAATCTAAAAGAACGACCCTTGAAAGAGCAAAAGAACACATATACTGTATTAAAAAATAAATTAGACTATATGTCTGATGTAGCTAATCATTGTTCTCGAACGGGCCACTGGATTAACGATGAGATCAAAATTTTAATGTTAGAAAAGGATTGTAAAACTAGAAAAATATTGGAGAGCTTCTTAATAAGAAATACCAAGAATTTAAATTTCAATAAAAGTAGTGGCTTAGAAGTAGAGAGTATATTTGTAAATTTAGCTAATGAAATGGTAAAAAAAATGCTTCAAAGTAAACAAAAAATCTGTAATAATTGATGAATTTAATGAATTGTAAATTATCAATTATTGTAATATTAATGTAAGAATGTAGATATTATTGATTATTGTGATTGTTGATAACTATGTATACGCATTGTAAGTTCACCTGAGAACATATTGTTATCAAGCAAACTTGAAAAAGAAAGCAAGGAATATGCTTTCGAAAATTCATTTGCATTAAAAAATACATTTTTTTAATGTTATGAGAGTAGAAGTAGTATTTATTATAATAAAATATGTCCTATGTAAGAAGATCTTTTTGTAGGTATATATATCTTATCACTATACAAGGTGGAACATCTTCCCATATATTTGTGCCCATTCTCCTTTACTGTAAGTATATTTTAAGAAATCATGATTTAATAAATTAATAATCTAGTAGGCCTATCCCTATGTGAAGCGTAAGTTCTAGGTGCCTGTAAGTCAGTTTTCAGAGGAGGTATGATGGGCTATATGGATTTTAAATTTTATTTCTGGTAGTGAACTCATTAGCCACCCCCACCCCCTCTCTGGTAAAAACACAAATCGCATTCTGATGCATATACTACAACGCGATTGTCATGTACCCGTTTACAAGTCCGGCCAGAACTAGCTTTAAGGGCGGGCAAATAATTCCCAGGGGTAAGGGGAGAGCAAAAATATTTTTTTTTTTTTTTCCATTCCCCTTATATCTTTACACGCAAAAAAGTAGGTCTAACAAAAGAAACACATGTTTTTGGTATACACTTTTTTCGGTTTAAGTAATTATAATTATAGAGAATATAACTTAATATGAAAATATTTTTTCATTGTAAGTGTAACTCAAAAAGTATTTTCCTTCCAACAATATACCTACTTTTTAATTATAAATGGTTGCTGGTTTTACAAATTTTTATTTGCCATAATAGATATGGAACTATAAAGATATTCAATATAAGAGAAAAATACAATAAATTTCTAAATTGGTAAGAATAAAAAATATAATTAAAAAAGTTTTGTTTCATACTTCATGAAAAAATAAATTTTAACGGATAATAGCATAAAAAGTCAAGATACACGAATTTTAAGTATTTTTGAGATATTTAAAATATTTTTGTGGTAATGATAAGTAAAAATAGAAGTTTAACCCTACATAGTTAGTTAGTTAAAGTTTCTCCCTTCGATAGGCCATGGCTGGCCTGTGGGATCGCGGGAGGTCAGGCTCCCGCAGCTCGACCAACGGGACGATAACCCTACATAGTTTCCTGTTAATATTCGTTTAGCATTTATATTAATGTTAAATGGACTCAATTTATAATGTATTTCTTATAGACCCATAGGATTTTTATTAGCTTATTGAAGAAATTGAGTTGCTTTTATTTGGCTTTTTTCTCTTAAAGTTTTCATGACGCTTCCCTTATTGCTGCCGTGGATATCGAAGTAATTATTAACTACTTATTCAGGCGACTGCTCCAGTTGCCAAAACGGAACCACAACTACACGTTCAGTAGAAAGAGGAAGGGTGACGTTTCCAGCAGTTTCTACCAAACTCACAATGGTTCAAAATGCGAGTCTAGCGGAACAAAATTCTATTTTCTTTCAAACTATTGATTTTTGATGCATAAACCAAAGAAATGGTTAAATTAGTGAAATTAACACAAAATCATTATAAGATGTATGTTAGTTAATTTTTTTTTTTATTTATTAAAAAATGTAATAAATTAAATTCGAGAAAAAATTTGTAATTCACTAAATATCACTTAAAACGCTTTTAAATTATACTCAGTGATTTCCGCTTTAATTATAAAATTAAAATCACTAAAATTTTTATTCCTAGTCACTATCTTTGTCTTCATCATCATCATCATTATCAGGCTCTGCCTCTAACTTCCCGAGTACTTCCAAAACTTGCCGCTAAACAGCCGATACATCGAAGCAACGCAAGCTCTTCTACATTGCTCACAAAATTTAGGGAATATTGCGAAATGAATTTAATACCCCAAAAACAGAGGCATTTGAGTTTTATTTAGTAAAAAACATTATCAGAGAAGGAAATTACACGCAAATGGAAGTTGTCTGAGTACGCAATGAAGATGCAATGAGATGCAGAATCCATTTATCGGGATTGAGCAGAATGTAATATTGGTTGCGGGTTAACATGACAAACTTGAAAAATGTGTCGCACATTGACTGTTCAATGTGTAGGATGTACGGTCATCTAAAGTGCTACAATATACGAGTACTGACAGCGATGAGGCATGGAGAGGATCAAATTGCCCAGAAGTTCCTGTAGGATTCGTGACCACTCGCGCAGCAGGGCAATTTCCAGCTGAGGAAGACACCAATCAGTGACTGGCAACACGTCTTCCTAGTGCATCCCAAGCGTGTTCGATGAGATTCAGGTCCGGAGAACGTGAAGGCCAGTCCATGCACTTGATTGCAGCCTCTTGCAGCATGTTCTTGACTAGATGCGCACGGTGAGGCATGCATTATCGTCCAAAAAAAAAAGAAAGCTCGCCCCAACTGCTCTAGCTTCGAGTACCACTGTTGGATGTAGAACTTAATCCCGATATCTTACAACATTCACCGTTCGATTTCTAACAGCATGGAGATCGGTACGACCACCAATGCTGATGCCTACCCACACCATGAATTAACCGCCTCCGCCGAGGCCGGGAATCGAACCCGCACCTCCAACCTGCAGCCAGCGCCATTACCCTCTCTGCAACGGGCAGTTTTTTGTTGATGTTGTTGATACTTGTAATGATTAATCCTTTCCTAATTATTAAGCCCGTTTTCTGAACTTGCAGTGACCTGAACTATTCATGAATCATACTAAGGGTATAATATCGGTCTGCGAATTTACAATGGAGAAGATGCACCGGGAGAAGCAATTGAGTCGATTTTTTTTCTTGTTGCCCTAGTGAGGAAATAATGAAACTTCTCTGGCAACTCTTATGAAAAATCCCTAGAAACCCAAGTGTTTTCTCAGTCTATTTTTTTGAAGAATCTATTGGGGAAGGAAAATACATTACTTATTTATTTATTTATTTATTTATTTATTTATTTATTTACTTATTATTTATTTTAAAACTTCTTATATAGACTCTTTTAGATAGGAAAATTCTTAAAAATATTGTATTCCTCAAATTAATTATGCAAAAGAAATTTATTACTCAGTGTATTTCTAAGACCATATAAATGATCTCCTGACATTGCACTACTCGTAGATATTAGAAGAAAGTAATAGTCATAACCAAAATTACAAAGGCTGATACTCAGTGAAAAAAAAAAACCCAGTGGAATTTTTGAATACATGCCCTTTTCATTCCTATAAAAACTGCATGAATTTAAGAATACGGCTTTTTTAGATGAAACGGTGAGGCATGCATTATCGTCCCAAAAAAAAGAAAGTTCGCCCCAACTGCTCTAGCTTCGAGTACCACTGTTGGATGTAGAACTTAATCCCGATATCTTACAACATTCAACGTTCCATTTCTAACAGCATGGAGATCGGTGCGACAACCAATGCTGATGCCTACCCACAGCATGATTCAACCTCCACCAAAGGAAGGTCTTTCTTCCAGGAAACGTGGATTCTCCCGTGTTCCACGTTCCCGCCAGATCAGGCAAGACGATTGTTGGGCTGCAGGCTGAATCTTGACTCGTCACTGAAGCGAACTTAGGACCACTCTTCACAGGTTCCAGGAAGATGCATTTCAGCCCACCTTCTGCGTGTTCTGCGATGTTCAGCAACGGAATGCATACCATTGTTCGCCGGGCATATAGTTCACCGTGACGGAGTCGATTTCGCACTGTCTTCAGTACACACCCGTCGTCCAGTAGCAACGAGAAACTGTTCCCGCAACTCAGTCGCATCGCTTCGCCGGTCCCTTCGTGCTATTAACGTCAAGTAGCGATCATCTGTTGCTGTGATGACACGTGAACGGTCCTGCCCTGGTCTTCGTACTGTGACAGTCTCTCTGAAGCGATTCCAGTCTGCTAATCACTCTTTGGGAGGTTCCAACCACTGTTGCCACTGTCATCTGTTTTCGACAGCTTCAAAACGCTCTAGATTCTCTATGCTTCAGATTCGGGTAAATCACGTTGCTGGGGCATTTTCTGGTGACATTCAACAATTCTGACACATGTTGTTAATTCAGAAAAGTGGAGATAAACCAGCTGCGCTAGCCTCTTTGTACAAATATGCAAATTAACGTTTTGCGTCACATTTGTATATTCAGACAATTTCCATTTTTCATGTCATTTGCTTGTCTGACGATGTTCTTAAAGAAATGCAAATGCCTGTTTTTTGGATGTATTATATTCATTTCTCAATATCCCGTAAATTTTGTAAGCAGTGTATTTCCCTAGCAATTCCTGGGGTTATTAATAATTCAAATGGTGAATCCACACTTGATGACAATCATTTTAAGTCAGTATCTACTGACCTTGTTGTTATTTTCTAAAATCACGCTAGGACAAGCATTGCCCATCCTGGGCCCCTCCCTCCTGACCACGTAACTGATGTAGAGGAAGCATTTATAACACAACAACACAAAGAGATGAATCGTGTTTGTAAATAAATTAACGAAAGTGGCTGAAAGCCGATGAAACATGGTTAATGCTGATTTAAATAGGTTAAATAAAAGTTATTTTAAAAGTTTTAGCTTAGGTTTTTCTTTTCTCATTATACCATTTCAAAATCCCTTTAACACATTGATTGCCATGCTGTTATCGGAAAAAAATTGGTTACGACGCTGTTTTGATTTATTCCTATTTTCATATTTATTTTATTTAACCAAATTAAAATATATCAAATTATTATTTTAAAAAAAAATATACGAATGAACTCGTAGCAGGCATGCGTGACAGAAAATTATTTATAGACATATTATAAAAGTTCTTATTAAGATTCTTAGATTCTCATTTGTGGCGAAACCGCTCTCTACGAATTAGCTCGTAGTTGACAGTCAACGTAATAATCAAAAGTAAACACTAAATACATTCATTTTCTTTTCTTTTTTTCTTCTACAGATTCAAGAATGTTTTCGTTTTTCCAAAGAGTTCTTTGATCATCCTATGCACGTGAAGTTACAATATGAAAAAGATTCTGATGATATCAATGGCTATTCTTCAGTGGGGCTGGAAACGTAAGTAAATGCAGGGATTTGAAGTAGAGCGTTACTAGTAATGCCTTATCAGTAACAGCTGGGTTTTTTTTCTAACCATCGGTTTGCTTTTGTTTTGCTATTTAAAGTTTTGTTATTGAAACTCAGTTTCTTTTAGAAAGTAACTTTCTAAACTTGTAGTTTTTGAGTGAATTTATCTTCTTCAAATGGCAGAAATTGAAATTTTTTTAAATACCTGTATTGATTTTGATTTCTTTTTAATTTTCGGTCATTGATGTTTTTTTAATAATTTTGCTATTAATTTGTTTTTATATTCTACTTTCTTGTTTACAAAAATAAATTAAAACTTAAAATTTAGATGTACCTGTAACCTCCTGTGAGTAGAGACTAGCTTTGAGATTGCTATAATAACACAAAATATATTTTAAAAAAAATATTTAAATATTTTTTTGTTCATTATTCTAAAAACTTGAAATTGAGAGCACTCTGCCTACAAATTTGGCCCATTTCTACTGGAATGCTTTTCAGAAATTTCAAGGTTATTTTCCAAAGAAAAAAAGAAATAAAATGCAGCAGATATTTTTATATATAATTATGGGACGAATGCTATTAAGAGAGCTTTTAAATTAAACTCTGAAGGTTTTGTCATTTTGAGGCAGGACATCTGGAATCTCAGAATTGCCGTCTTTTTAGGCTTTTTGGCACTTTAGAATTTGTCAACAGTAAAGTTGTCAGCAGTAAAGTTTTGCCTGGTATTGATTATGAAAATATATTTGACCAATTTTTGATTAGATTTTATGAAAATTTGTAGAAGTGGTATTTTAATTAGCAATAGATTATTCATTCCAAGTATTTCTATTTAGTAGAATAAGAAATCACCCTAAAATTTGTTAAAAAAGGTTTTATAAAAAATTGTTTTAAAAATACATTACGGACAAACTAAGGTTAAGACCTTTCGGAATTTTCAAGGTGGAGAGCAAGTATTTCTAAGAGTCATTTCCTTACACGGCAAACTTTCTTTGTGATAGCAAGTTTCGTGAATAGAGACTTATAAGGATGTGTTTGCAATAAGAGAAAAGGGCAAAAATGAAAGTAACTTATGACCCTTATGTACCTTCAGTAAAGATGGGTTCAGGTAGAATAACATTCGATTAGGCTCTAAAGAAGATTGAATCCAAACTGCTGGTCCTGTAACCTTTGAAGGCAGAAAGGTGCTTGTTGAATAAATGTTCTAGGTGAAAAGGCCTCTACCTTTTTTATTTTTCTTGGTGTATAGAAAATGTCCGTTTGTTCCGTATGGCAAACGGCAAAGAACAGTAAGGATCTACTGATCTGAAGAACGGAAGAAATCAATATTTCTGCACTAAATTTAGCAACAAACATGATTACAAATAATTATGTTCATAAAATATATTGATCGAGTTAATGTCTTTCTGCCGGTTTACGGATATAAGGGTGTTATTTAAATATTATCTTACTTAGATCTTACTTAGGACAAAGTTTGGGCCAATCTTTTTGAATGACATGTATATTATATCTAAAAATAAGTTCCTCTTAAATAAAATAAAAATTAAAATAAAAAAAATTAAAATAAAATTCTATTATTAATTTAGTAATTATCAGTTAAGAAAATATCATTGATGCCGTTTGAAATTTAAATTCAAATGTGGTTCCACGTTTAAAACTAGGGCGTGTCAGACCTTATTCGCAACGAAGTTGCAAGTGAAGTTACTGGACCAGGTTTTGTTGCACGTCTTGAGACGCCAAAGAGTTTAATTAAATCTTTACTTTACAGCTTGGATCCAAACAAGAACCAAAAGGAAATTCGTGAATCAATAAATTTGAACTTGCTTGGAACCGAAGGAAAATTACCGAAAGAAATTCAAGATCGTATGAAGTTTTATTTTCAAACTTGTGGACGACTTATTCATCGGATTCTCAAAGCCATTGGATATGGATTGCAATTGAAGATAAGGATTTTTTTATTTTTTTATTTACTAATTAATTTTAATCTCAGGAACTATTTAGTTTTTGTTTTATGAATGGAAAACAGATCCCTGAAACTGCGAACTTGCTTTTTCTGTTTTGATCTGAAGTTTACTTAATAAAAACAAAATAATCCTTAAAAATATATCAATCGATTTCACTACAAAACAAGCTGGAAAGTTCTGAAAACCTAGCATTCAACGTAATTTGTCTTTGAAATTTCAACATATGCACCAGGACTCAGATACTCGAAAACTGACAGGTTGAAGGCTCAGACGTCTAACTTCTCCCCACCTCCCAAATCAAACAAAATAACTTACTTCTTTGAAGTCTTCAGGTGACGTAGCAGGCTCCATATCAACTTAGGTCAGTGGTTCTCGTACTTTTTTTTAGCTCGCGGGACACCTTAAAAAAAAAAGCAGCATAATAACTATCGGGCAGTTGTGTACAAAATTAAAAATAAATTAATATATTTGAAGCTATGAATAAAATACAGAAAACTGTGACTTACCTAAATGAAGCATGGCCATGCTGTTAATGAATCATAGCTGAAATAAATTTATATATAAATGGATTTCTTTTCAGTTTTAAAACATACTTTCATTATTTATTATAGTTCGTCCATTGTATCTGTGAAGACACATGATCAGTTAACCAATCATCATTTCCTTTCTTCACTAGTTATTGCTTGATCGCGTCTGGAATGTCGTTGTAAGTTACTTCCAGTATCCTATTTGACAGAAACGAACAGAAGGTGTGTTCAGCAGCCGCACTGTTGAAAATGGAAGTACACGGAATAACTAACGCTCAATCCTTCACCATATGTGGAGTTGTTACATGTCTTCACAACTATAATAAACGGACTAGATGTAGCCATCTCTTGCAGCTCAGCGGAGCGGAGCGTACTGTTTGAAAATCACTGGCTTAGGTGTTGAGTCCTCCCGATGTTAAGTGACAGGATTACGATATTAGGTTTTACTGATTGGCTCTTCTGTAAGGATCCTAGAGCTGAACTTATCTATCCAACTATCAATATAATACATCTACTGCCGGAAAATTACGACTGCATCCTATACATATCGATTTATATGAGATAATTTTTATTCATGTCTTAAACTCAGGATGGTAATCCGCTTATCAGTTCTTTTATTCTTTTCGGTTAATTTTCCTCGCTAAATTCTCTTCCAGAAGGGTCCTAGGGTCCTCCTGAAAATAGGTACCTGGTCTCTTTGCCAGGGGTTAAAGACGGGCAAGCGTCGGCCTGATCATCCAACCTCAACACCGGAGTTAATTGAACTCTTAACTTAAGTAACTATTTACTGATTTATTAATTTTTCAAAAAGTAAATAAGTCTTTGCTTTGTTTTCATCAAAGAATGCAAATAATAATTTAAAAAAATGTTTGAAGTAAGTGTAGTATTTTGCCAAAAAAAAAACAAAAAAAAATACAAAAGGTTTGCCATATACGGTTATTATGTAGCAATCGATTTTGTCTGGAATAAACGTAACAAGTCAAGACGTCATCAACTTGAACTCAACAATTAATAAAAAAAAATTCAATAAAATAATCTTAAATAAAAACATAAAATATATTGTTAATATAACAATAATAATAATATAGAAATGTATTCGTAATTGTAGAAATTAGGCCAAGCAAGGGGAATAGTGTAATAATAGTAATAATAATAGATTAATAATAATAATACTAATAATAATATAAAAATGTATTCGTAACTGTAGAAAATACAAAAATCAGAATGTTTTCGTAACGTTTATAAGATTTCAGCTACGAATCTTAGCAATAGATGGCGTTGTTACGTCCTTGGAACATCAATCCATAAGGAAATTACGGCAATTAAAGCTTTTCTTTCATGAACTGAACTGTAGGTTAGTTTCAGCATCTTCTTGTCTCTTAAAAGATCATTGAAACTTTTTTCAGTTATGTATTTCCTCCTCCCAAATTCTGTAAAGTGTAATAATAAAATTTTCCGAAGATTCTGACTCATTTATTTGTTTTCAAAATTATGAATCAGAAATGTTAGGAGAGTAGTTTTTTTTTATTTATTTATTTATTTATTTATTTATTTATTTATTTATTTAGTTTATACTTGTATAGTTAAACATTTTATCTTTATTTTTATCATTTGTTCTTTAATGTTTCTTTTGGTTATTTAGTTTCTTTATTGTAATTTCAAAAGAATTATATTTTCTCTTTTTGCCTTAAGATGTCGATACTCTTGTGAAATTCCACACCTATGATAGTTCCTGGAAGAACAGATCCCTCTTGAGATTTCTTCATTATCCACCAATTGATCCTTCAGAAGAAGACAAAGGTAAAGAAGACCTTTTCAGTATTATAGCTATTAGGATTAACCCAATCCGCTTCAAAGGAACACTGGGGGAGTTTGGTTTTGGCGAAAGCATCTTTAGAAAAAAACAACCAGAGACAAATTTATTTGTATTATGAAGACCAAAAAATAAGTTACTAACTTTGATATTCACCATTACTGCTTATCTGCTTTGGAAGACTTGGTAATCTCCCAGCAACATTCCAATCTAATTCATAGAGCAGTTCACATAAACAGGTTGGACCAGGTTGTCCAGTGATGTAGTAGAGGAGTTGGATTCATTTTCCTGGCAGAGCTATTTTAAAGTGATAAGAGACTACGTTTCAACTGAGTGCATGTAGTCTTGAAAAGTTTCAAAAGGTTCAGATTCGTTATTACCTCCTTGACTAAATGTCTTTCACTTTTCACAATAGTACCAAAGAAATATTTTGTTATGGAAATGTTTGAAATTGACTCGTTTCCAATCCAAATGTACAAAGCGATGTTATCCAACACTTACGTTTAACTGTAGTTGAAATGAGGACCAACATTGAAGACTGGAAGGATGCAGGACTGCAATTGTCTCCATTAAACAAAGTTTGGCATGACTGTAGCCTTAATAAAGCCTCGAAGTGTAAGAGACGGCGGTTATTCAAAACATGAATTAGTAAAAATTTATATTAGAAAGAATACTTGAATTTATATAATAATATGTACTCGCCCAAGATTTTAAGGAATTACAGTAATATACAATCATTTCTTTATTTTTAGTCATTCAAGACCAATTCACAATTGTTGAAGTTAAAGGATCGCCACAACAGGCCTGCATAGTCCTGTTGTGGGATCCTTTAACTATAACGTTAACTATTGTAAATTGGTAAATTTGTAAAATTGTAAATTGAATGAGAGGTAAGGCTCTCGGCGTCTCTTCACCAACGGGGCAGAGTTGAGGTCGGGGGTCAGCCCGACGCCCGCCCTCCTTTAACTCCAGGGAAAGAAACCCGGTACCCTTTCTATAGAGGGCTGGATAGATCCTAGGACCCTAGGATGAGAATAGAGCGTGGAAAAATTCTCGCCCTCCGCCGAGGCCGGGAATCGAACCCGCACCTCCAACGTGCAGCCAGCGCCATTACCCTCTCTGCTACCGGGCAGTTTTTTGTTGATGTTGTTGATACTTGGAATGATTAATCCTTTCGTAATTATTAAGCCCGTTTTCTGAACTTGCAGTGACCTGAACTATTCATGAATCATACTAAGGGAAGAATATCAGTCTGTGAATTTGCAATGGGAGAAGATTCACCGGGAGAAGCAATTGAGTCGATTTTTTTTGTTGCCCAGGTGAGCAAATAATGAAACTTCTCTGGCAACTCTTATGAAAAATCTCTAGAAACCCAAGTCTTTTCTCAGTCTATTTTTTGAAGAATCTATTGGGGAAGAAAAATACATTATTTATTTATTTATTTATTTATTTATTTATTTATTTATTTATTTATTTACTTATTATTTATTTTAAAACTTCTTATATAGAATCTTTTGGATAGGAAAATTCTTAAAAAAATGTATTCCTCAAATTAATTTTGCAAAATAAATGATTACTCAGTGTATTTCTAAGACCATATAAATGATCTCCTGACATTGCACTAGTCGCAGATATTAGAAGAAAGTAATAGTCATAACCAAAATTACAAAGGCTGATACTCAGTGAAAAAAAAACAAAACAGTGGAATTTTTGAATACATGCCCTTTTCATTCCTATAAAAACTGCATGAATTTAATAATACGGCTTATTTGAGATGAAACGAAGTCAAATAGTTATTCAACCATGAGTAAAAATACACTCTTTGTTTAAAAAATTGACGACCCCCCCCCAAAAAAATATAATGCGATTTCATTAAACTTCACATGTAAAAACCTTTCGGCCGAATATGCAAATGATTAAAATTAGCACGCAATGAATGAGTAGCCGGAGCTACAGCGCATTGGAACTGAGTAAGGTTATGATGTATATAAAGAGCGAATCTCACTTTCAGGAACAAAAGTTCCAGTGGATTTTGGTTGGGTTTTCCTACCTTGACTGTAACAATACCTCGCCGGCGAATTGACGGTCACTATGACTACATGCGGAGTTTGAAAGAGGGCTTGCCGTCGGACTACATGAGTATGGATAGACAAACCAACGAATCGCTAGGCATTGAGTCGGAGCCGTGCGGTATTTAGACGATGCTGACAGGAATGGGTTCTGAACGGCAGAGTTTGTGCGACAAGAGAGCTGCTGACGGCCTAAGAGGATGACGGAACGGGAAGATAGAATGATTGTCAGATCAGCTGTTACAGCACCAGATTCTTCAATATCAACCATCCAAGGTGTGACCAATTCTGAAGTGATCACCGGACCAATAGTAGAAGACTACGGGAGGAGAATCTACGTTCGCGGCATCCATTACGCCACCTATCACTGAGCAGTATGCACGGTCAAGAGTGATTGCAGTGGTGATGGGCACGATCAATTGTAAAATTGTGAAATTGTGCTGATTGGACTAATTGTCTTCAGTGATAAGTCCTGTTTTGAACTGAGCCCCGATTACCAGCACAGATATGTCTGGAAACGGTCCGGAAATCATCAGAATCCCGCTCTTACTGTCGCACGCCACACGGCCCGCCAACGGGGAGTTATGGTCTGGAGTGACATTTCGTTTGCTAGCCAGACCCCCTTGGTAGTCCTCCATGACACCCTCACAGCACAGAGGTTAAGTTGTCAAAATTTTACGACCTGTTGTATTACCATTCCTTTCGTGGCAATCCGGGCTTACTTTTCAGCAAGATAACCCCCGACCATACAGGGCACGTCTCTCCATTGATGGTTTTCCTTGGCCAGCCAGATCTCTCTCCTGTTGAGCACATTTGGGATGTGATGAGGCGTCGTCTGCAACCATCTCAGAATGTCGACGAATTAGTCCGCCAATTGGAGGCCGTTTAGCAAAAAATTCCCGCAGAACACCATCCGCCAACTCTATCAATCAATGCCACGTCGGGTAACAACTTGTATCTAGATGAGAGGAGGACCAATGACGTATTTATGTAGCTCTTTCTGTCCAATAATCATCCAATTGTTCTGAAATTCTAATACGTTTCACTTTCTGTAGATGTGTATAAAGCATACCAAATTTTGTGAAATTTGGATAATTCCTTCTTGGTGTGTCGATTTTTTTGTCAGTGTATAATTACTGGTTCATTATTCATTTATTACTGTTTTTTGTAACAGCGTTGTAAACAGCATTATAAAGAGCACTGTAAACAGCGTTGTAAACCACATTAGTATCACGGTCTTAGGCCTACTGCACCTAGGTTAGCCTGAAGGGCTAGATACAGGTTAAGGACAGCAAAATAATCGAACCTTTTCAATTGAAGTAATTTCTATGAGAACACCGGAGAAAGACTAGCGTATAAGTCTTAACTGAGTAGCATTCAATTACAATGTTGTGTATCTGAAATGGATCAGGTTGAATATAAACATTATCTGCTCTGTAAAAAGATCGTGTTTTGAAACAAAAAGGTGTTTACTTAAATTACTTAAAATTTTGTACTAATCTGTTCTCTTCATCATTGATTCTAAAGTTTTTCTGTTGGGTGTGTGTGTGGAATCTTGTAATTACTTTTTTCAAATCTATCTCTTTTTGATAATTAGCAACTGAAATCACACGATGTGGAGAACATGCTGATTATGGATCAGTAACCATTCTTATACAATGTGAAGACACTGGCGAAGCACTTCAGGTATGTAAATAACTTGACCCTGAAACCCTTCATTTAAGGTAAAGGGTCAATATTTATCTAAAGATATGTAAACAACAGTAATCTTTTAACTGTAATTTTCTTGGTTTTATAATTTTGGCCTCAAAGCTAGATGAAGAGAAATTGATCAAAATGATGTCCAAATAAATAATAATAGCCTAAATAAATGTAATAAATATTATTGTTTTGTGTATGTGCAATTAAATACAGCAAAAGCTTCAAAACACAAAAAATAAAGGTTCTCGCACCCTGAGCCATCATGTCGACCAATCTGCTACAGCTGTTACAGCTGTAAATCTGGCTGCAGGAGCCTAAATAGGCTGAAACAGCTGTCGCAGATTTCTGACAGAATGGCTCAGGGTGCGAGAACTTTTATTTCTTTTATGTGTACGTTTTCTGAGGTCTTTGTTAGAAATAAAATTGTTTAAATCTTCTATTAAAGACTATGTATTACATCGTTAGAAAGACACCATCTAGTGAAATAAGATATGTATCGATTTTATGATTGAGCTGACAATTATCGGGATTTCCTTTATTTTTCATGACATGAAAGCGAAATGTTAAATATGAGAATTAACAAGTTTCAATTGGAACTTTCATTTGTTTGCAATTTATACTATCAAAATTCTGCCTCATATATACTTCAGTATCCCAGAACGGTATCCGAGATCGTATTTGAATGTACAGTATTTTTAATTGAAAGGCTGAGTGCAACAGTGGTCTAACCCTCTCCGAGGTCGAAATAGAGTTAACTACGCCATCTGTTATCATTAACCTTGAACTATGTATTAGAACTGTCAAAATAACTTTACGTGCACAAAATTCTTTCATCCTCAAAAATAATGCCATGCACACGGCTAAATTCAAAAGACATTTATTAAAATTAAAATACAAGGCGACTAGTTTCATAACCGTAATTTTAGGTTATATTCTCAAGCTGGATTTGACAATGAAAAATGGGTAACATTTATAGATGAAGACAGTCAATCAAGTAATCACAAAGTCACATGCAGAAAACTCCGTGGGTATTCCCGTGTATGCTGATGTGGGCCGTCTTACGTAATAGCTACGGACGCCATCTATCGGTCTTTCAAGGAACTTCCCAAAGTAAACAAATCCCATAAGTACATGTGTGGTTAAGCTGAACTGCTTGAAATGAGTTGCCTGATCGCTGCCGGAAGAACACTCTATCCAGGGTAGATCTGTAATAAACTAAAAGAAAACTCCAACAGGATTAAAATAAGTTTTTTTACATATAAAATTTGTAAATAAAAAGGCATGAGATGAAAAATAAAAGGGGGGAAAAAATTTTTTTTTTCCTACTATTTTGCTGAAGGTTTTTTTTTTTTTTGAAAGTCTTCCTTCCTTTACCCTTTCTTTTTTCTTTTTATTTTATTTTAAGGATCGAATAAAGTCCTCCTAATTCATGTTTGCTTAAGTTTATCAGGCTCATCACTTCGAAACCGCTTTATCCTGAAAAGCTATTCCTTTCCTTTTTTTTTTTTTTTCAATCTTTTTGATAAAGCACTTAAACCATAATGAGCAATTGCGGGAGCAGAGAGGGTATCATTATACACGCCCTCTAAAGTCAATATATAACAAGTTTCAATGCACTTTCTTTCATATTCGTTTTGACAAATGGCTAAAACCTCGGGATGATCTACATCGATGGCGTGATTAGTGAGGCTATTATGTATGTAAGTCAAATAGTTAGTGTTCCGGTTTGCTATAGCCCTTGTGTGCTCTGGGATACGGTCATCCAATGTACGGGACGTCTGGCCCACGTACCTACAAGGGTTGTTTTTGCAGTTAAGAAAATAAACTAAGCCTGTAGCTGTGGAGTTGTCCCGTTTGACACTACGTTGCCTAACGATTGATGCGATTGTTCTATTTGCCGCTGCTGTTAAAATTATTCCAAAAGGTCTACACATTTTACTTAGCGTGGTGAACGTATTTTGCCGATATGGGATTTTTTTTTTTGGTTGAACAGATAGGTTTGGAGGTGTTTTTTTTTTTTTGGTTGAACA
>JAFIDM010006943.1:77181858-77206147 GCA_023159025.1 Thereuonema tuberculata
GTCCAGATTCCAGGAATGTATTTGGTTTCGTCTGCGTCTTTAGTCTAGGAGACGTTGGAATCTCATTCTCCTGTAAGAAGCGAAATGACGTTTGAGACTCATTCTCCCGCAAAGGGCGAGGTGATGTTTGGGTCTCACTCTCTTGCAAGGGGTGAGATGACACTCCAGATACACTTCCACTGCCATCTTCATCCTGGTCTGCCACTTTGTCAAAGTATAACCTAATCAATTTTACAAGTCTTTTGATTTCATGATGCACATTGTTTCTGGGTTTAACATATTGTGATAGTTCATCAATCTTATTCCCCAGTTCTTCCAGTGCTTGACTCCATTTGTTGCTTGTCGTATTAGATGCATCAGTGGCCAAGCTCACCACCACTGAAGCACTGCGGTCGCTGGATGACGACGTCCCGGAGCCCGCTTGCTCACTCCCGACGAACGCCGGTACTGGGGATCTGAACCCATGCACCGTAAGGTTAGTATTTGTTGAACTAGCCATATTTGGTTTATATTAGGAAGTCCTTCCCCTAGTCTGTTTGGCCCGCGGGAGGTATTTTATTTCTCTCCTACCCTGCATATCTGCCGAGCATTCCTGTGGGTGTGGGTGTGTATGCATGTGTATGTACAACGTTCTGCATAGTCCAAATCGGGAGTCAGAACAACTTCAGTCATCACTCATTGCATTCCTCTTGGCCTGAACATTTTGGTAAAAATCCGACTTCCAATCCACTTCTGATTTTTATTGGCCACTGACCGGGTCAGGAAAGTAGTGATAATTGGCCAAAATTAAGATCAATTGACACTGAATCAACTTTGCTCAGAACAAATATGATACCCTCGACCCAATGTGTTTACTTCAAGAGGGCCACAAAGAGTTGCTCGAATGTAATAACATGGTGCAAATTATACAGGGTCATTTGGTTTTGCGTTTATAACAAAACTGTAAATGATTTATAATCCCTATATTTATTTTGAATGTATAAAATTTCTGGCAAGCATTGGAAACACTAGAAACATCTCATATTAAAGGAATTCTGTAATACACAAAATTTTGTTCAGTTATTTTAGTTCTTTTTTTTAAGATTAATAAAATTTTAAAACGGAATGCACGTGTATGGATAGCCTTTTATCCTTATGTTACATATAATTTTATTTCCTAAAATAAAAAAATATCCGGAAAGTTCAGTTATTAAAGTTGAGTAAATATAGTCTATAGTGTTTACACTTTTATGTTGATTGATCACAAAAGTTAATAAGTGCACTTAATATTTCTTTTCTTTTGTCTTATTATCTTTACTGTTTAACGTAATTAAAAAGTTATTTGAAATGTTCCTAATCAATAAATCTTTAATTAATGTTTCAGATTAAAAAAATCAAACAACAAAAATCAAACAGAAAGAATCAGCTTCCATCACACGGCAACCATTCAATTGGAAGACATAGAAGAATTCGCTTAAAATCAAGAAAACCTACAGAACAACAATATTCTGTTAGTCTATTAAAACATATGAATAAGGCAGAAGGAAAAATGAGACAAATAATATGGACAATTTTATGCATTTTACTAATATCTATTACGATCTATCAAACAGGCATCTCTATTAAAAATTTCGTTTTTGTCAAACCTGCAATTACTATCACATTGGAAGACAGAACAAAAATAAAATCTCAAGCTTTAACCATTTGCTATGGATATCCACTCACTCAACGTGTTGGAAAACTTATCAGGCAATATAAATCCCTCTACAACAACACTGACTCAGTTCACTTTTCTGATTTAATACTTCTTCCTGGACAAAACCTCACAACTTTATGGAATTACGAAGAAGTAAAAAAAAATTATTTTGAAATTCGTTCACATGTAAGTTCAGAAATCTTAATGATTATAATGAATAAAAAGTATTTTTAGGATTTTTTTTTTATCTGCGCTCTATATACAACTAGGCGGAAACATTTAATAGACTTTTCAAAGATAGATTCATTAAAACTATAATAATAAACCATATTAGTAAAGCATAATCAAGTCATTACAATACTTTTCTGCACACAAACTTTCCAAAACATAAATTAATATCTAAACTCCAAATGTTAGAAAAGTTTTTAATGTTGTAAATGTTAAATTTAACAATTTCAGTGTCCACCTAAAAGCAGCATCTCTGAAGATTGCTACACTCCGACAATACTAGAAGAAATATATAGTTTTGGAGGAAAGTGTGTTACAATAAAGCCAGGTAATAATTGTTAAAATTGTAGCCTTGATCTTTTCAACTTTAAATAAATAATATAAATTAAGTCTCGTACAAATATTAAAATCATCATTTTGACAAAACTCCTTTTATATTTAAATTTCTGTTTCCTTTATTTAGGATACAGCAGCGTTCGTGGATTGTCCACCTACTTAAAGATTACGATTGAGTACTTTTCTTATTTACAAACTAACAATAATCTACGTGTGAGTATAATAAAAACATTTAGTAACCAATTCATTCCAAGAAAATTCGATGATTTTTTTTGGGGGGGTGATAATTTTTTAAGTCTAATGAAATTCCTATCGAGTTCAAAGATTGAAACGATATAATTTTATATTAAGTTTTATTTAATTCTATTGATATTGATATATAAAATGTTAATGAAGTCTTTTATTAGTAGTTATAAAAAAAGCATTTAATTTTGAATCAGAATAATTAAACGTTAGAGAGTTTAAATTGTCTTTCTTCATAGAGTGCTTGAAGGTGCTAAATATTAAAAATGGAAGGGAAATAGAAGTAATGTAAAATAAAAAGTAATAAAAGCTATTTAAACCAAAAAATAAACTTCTGAAACAACTGAAACAAATATTTTTTGGAGTCGATAAATAAGGTGTAATAAGTAGGTAAATGCTAGCCTTCAGATTTATCTAAAATAATTAAAAGTAAAGTTAGTTAAAGCTACAACCTCTGACGTTTAAATTACATATATTATTGTACAAAAAAAAACTTCGTCAGGAAATGGCGATAATTACGAGACCCCTGAAAATTAAAGAAAAACGTGAAATTTAAACAATTGCACGACTAAAGGGGATAAAATACGCCATATGATCATCTGTCATCTGATTGCAGGTTGAAGTGAGTAGGAAGTCACCTATAGGATAAGACAGGAACTATTAATTCCAGAGATTTAGTGGTAGGCGATGTAAACATGCAGTCTTCAGTAATGGAAAGACACGAAATCAAGAAAATTGTCTGTAAAAGCTCCGGGAGGCTCTAGATCAACCAGAAGATCCAAACAGGAAATTGTTGAAATCTTTAGGACAGAAGTTATGTGCAAATCAAATAATTTTTCGTTTTATCAAAGTATCAATTTCCATTAATTATCACATCTCTTTTCTTCTTGTTGAAACCGTATTGGTTAATGTTTCGCACGGATACAGAATCATTATAGCAGGAACAAAAATTCTCACCTAATGAGTGTACAACCGGAGCTACAGAGCATTGGAACTGAGCATCGAGATGTTATACTAAAAAAACGAATCTCGCTTTCAGGAACAAAACTTCGACTGATTTGTGATTTCGATTTCCTACATTCACTTTAACAATTCCTCGCGGGCGAATTCCCGGCTCCTACAACCATATCATGGATTTTGAAACAGGACGGGCCATCGGGCTCAATGGATATAATGACGATGGATGCAATTGCTCTGCATTTGCATCTGGAGTGACGTGGCAATTACATGATACTGGCAGGGAATAGGTCCTGAACCGCAGATTCCAGGAGCAAGAGGGTAGTGGACGGTCTAGATTCAGTGTTTCCCAACCTTTTTTGTGCTGTGCCCCACCTAAAGTATCTAAAGTATCGCTATGCCCCACCAAAAAAAAAACAAACGATTTTTCCACTTTTACAACCAAAAAAAAATTTTTTTTTAACTTTTACAACTAAAAAAAAACAATTATCCATTTTCCAATTGCCCCCCTTAACAATCAAATTGCCCCCTTGTGGGGCGTGCGCCCCACGTTGGGAAACAGGGGTCTAGAACAACGACAGAACGGGAAGATTGAGCGATTGTCGCAGCAGCTGTTACAATACCAGATCCGTCGCCATCAACTATCCAACGTGTCACCAGTACTGAAGTGACCATTTGGACTGTTAGTAGAAGACTGCAGGAACAGAATCTACGCTCCAGGCGCCCCTTATGCCGCCTACCACTGACCAGTATGCAATATCAAGATCGATTGCAGCTATGCCGGTCACGATCAACGTAGAATTGTGCTGATTAGGGACGAATTGTCATCAGGAATGATGAATTTTGAATTGAGCTCCGACGCCCAAAGCAGACGTCTCTGGAAATGGCCCGAACACCGACAAGATTCCGCTCTTACAAGAATACGGCCCGAAAACAGGGAGTTGTGGTCTGGGATGCCCTTTTAAATTTACAGCCGGACCCCTTGGCAGTCTTCCATGGCATCCTTACAATACAGGTACGGACTTCCTTGGCCGCCAGATCTCTCTACTATTGAGCTTATTTGGGATATGGTGGGGCAATCCCGAAGAAAAATATTTGTTAGTTATTTGAAACAGGTCGAATTTAAAAAAAAAGACCCAAAAATATTCAAAATATAATTGTTTTAAAGTTTTATTGTCATGTTTTTTATCTTCATTACGTGTGTTTATTTAATTAGTTCAACTACTTAAAACTGATATTTAGTGAATTTGAGACTTCCAAACAATCAGAATGACAGTTGAGTATTCCCAAAATTATGTTTCTACTTTCATAAGTGCTGGAAAAAATCTAATGTTAGAAAAATTTTAAAATGGAATTATTTTTTTTTAGTAACTCAGCTTATTTTGTTCGTCCTTACTTAAACTCAAAACTCCAGCCTAAGACGCAAAATATTTGTTTTACAGAATTACAGAAATCGGATTTTAGAGACATTTCACATTGCACCTGAGATATAACTATAAATTAGTATATTCTGCATTATATATTTAATACTGATAATTAGAATAGAAATGGTTTTAATTTCTATTTGTCATTTAATATTCTTTAAAAATTATGATATCACCAGTGTTAAGCGATCCAACAACAGCAATCAAAGTAATATTCCATTATCATTAAATGAAAATGCAAATAATACAACAATACAGGGTTTCCGTCACGAAACCCACAAACTTTTCAAGTTTTTCGGGAGATTATTGTAAGCGAAAAATATAATTATCATCATGGATCAGTATGGTTGTATAGTAAAAATTATGTTCACTTCAGAGATATGGAGACTTCGTTGTACAAAGCTGGAGTATGAACGCTATCTAATTACCATCTAATAATCTGTTGATTTATTGATCTGAAATGCAATTTACATTGAAATCAATACAGTTTTCACATTGTTAAAACTGTCTATCTGTTGCACAGTAGCTGTTGATCATATGGGCACAAGGTCAAACATCTAAGAACAGATCAAGGTACAGAATTCATAAATAGGCCAAGAATTGAATTCCTCAAATCCAAAGGAATCAAGTTTCATCATGATTCAGCCTATCAACCAGAACAAAATGGAATCGCCGAGCAATTTAATCGCACGATAATAGAAACTGCCAGGATTATGCTGATTGAAGCAAAACTGCCATTGAAGTATTGGCATTATGCAATTAAATGTGCCAACTATGTGATTAATAGGACACCCCACCGAAGTACCAAGAATGAAATTCCTATAACTCGATGGTACGGGAATAACAAGTCACCAAGTATAAGACATCTAAAAAAATTTGGAAGTGAGGCTTACATAAAGATTCCCAAGTCACAACTCAAGAATAAGTTTGAATCGAGAGATAGAAAAGGAATATTCCTTGGCTATTCAACGAAGACAAGGGGATATATAATCTTTGATGTTGAAAGGCGAAAAATAAAGGAAACGAGAAATGTCTACCTAAATGAAAACAGACGAGGTAGCAAACTCCTCAACTACAGCATCAAGAAAGAAAACTATGATTTGCTCCTTTCAAGTGGCGATAGGAGAAAAGATTTAAAGTCTTCCGAAGAAGAAAATAATGAGTCTGAAAGGGATGACTTAGAAAATGAAGACAAGTCCGCAATGATAATTCCGAAGACGAAAACGATTTAGAAAACAAAGAATCCGAAGTAGAAGACACATCAAACGAAGATGAGTCTTCTAGGATCAGTGAAAACAATATTATTGATTCTGAAGATAACCAAGCCGTGCTGGCGTGGCCGTGTGGTCTCGGCGGCGGTCTGCCGTTGTGGCCAGTGCGCCAGTACCTGGATTCGAATCCCGGCAGTGGCTTGGATGTTTCAATTTCCTTTCCTGTGTTGTCAGCCTCTTCTTCACTTTCTCTTCGGTCTGACGTCATTGCTTAGTGGCGTCCTGGGGGCAGGCAACGGGAAATCACCCCCAGTATCTTTCCCTAGGTGTTTCTGGGAGTTCCATGTGACCTCCATAGAACTGGATCTGTCTCCGGACAAAAAACTATGGATGGATGGAAAGATAACCAGTCTGACGTAGAAGAAGAGTGTATGAACCTCCGAAGCAGAAAAGTTACACGCAAGTTTAAAGCTAGAAGTAATATAAATACATATAATGAAGAATCGTCAAGTTATTACGAAGCAATTCAAGGAAAGCACGGATCCAAATGGAGGGAAGCTATTGCCCAAGAGATCAAAAACTTGGAAGACCACAATACATGGACAGAATCAGAGATACCGGATTACATAATTCCCTTGACGACCCAATGGATCTTCAAGATCAAGAAAGATGACTCTGGAAGTCCTTACAAATATAAAAGTAGACTAGTTGTAAATGGTTCCATGCAGAAGAAGGGAATCAACTATGAAAGGACGCATGCGCCAACGCCTAGTTTATCAACAATCAGAATGCTGCTAGTCCTAGCGATCCAAAACAATTTTACTGTACACCAATGCGATGTCAACGGAGCTTACCTCAACGGTATCATCGATAATGACATCTATGTCGAAGTTCCAGAAGGGGTAACGATTAAGGATCAGCACAAGAATGGCTTAAAACTTAACAAAGCACTCTATGGCTTACAACAAGCTGGTAGAAACTGGCATGAAACATTACGTCAGAAACTACAAGAAGAAGGTTTCAAAGTGTTAAAAACTGAACCATGCATTTTCCTACGTAAATCAGGAAAAGAAAAGTACATACGTGGATGACATACTGATCATAGGAAAAGATCTGCGAATCATCAACGAAATTAAGGATTCACTAAATCGTATGTTTGGTATCAAAGACTAGGGTCAAGTCAAAAATTACATTGGGATGAACATTGATTACAATCAAGAGGAAAGCAAGAGGACGATTTCACAATCTCAATTCATTCGAGAACTGCTTAGGAAGCACAGAATGAATGACAGTAAACCTGTTGATACTCCTGTTGTTGAAGAGCCCAGAAAATTTCAAATGACTGATTAAGAGTCAAGACTGCTAAACAGGGAAGAACACCAGAGATTCAGAAGTATCACAGGAAGCCTAAGTTACATCAGCAAATGCACAAGGCCAGACATATTTGCTGTTAACAAGTGCTCAGAGAAGAACAATTCATCCAACGAATTGGATATGAAAAGAGTTAAGAGAATTCTGAGATACCTTCGTGGAACCATTGACTTCAAACTAACATTTTCCAAAGAAGAAAATTGCATAAAAGGATTCTCCGACGCTAGTTTTGGAAACCGTTCCAACGGAAAATCCACCACTGAATATATCATATGCATAGGAGGCTGCATTACATCCTGGATAAGCAAGAAGCAAAGCTTAGTAGCTCACTCCACACAGGAGAGTGAACTGGTCGCATGTTGCGAATGTGCAAGAAGCATCGTTAGTCACAAAAGAGTACTCGAAGAATTGAAATTCCGAGACTTGGCAAAAACAACAAGTGAGATTAAGTGCGACAACCAACCCACCTTTCAAATGATATACGATATGTTTAATCAGTCAAGAAGCAAGCACATAGACATGAAATACTATGCCTTGAAGGACTTTGTCAAGAAAAGGGAAATTAAACTACAATTTGTTCCCAGTGAGGAAAGCGTAGCGAATATCTTGACGAAAGGGTTGAACAAAACAAGAAATGAAAGATTAAGGATGAAGTTAAAACTTTTAAATTAACTTCTGATAAGTTGAAGGTCAACAATATTTTATACCATAAAAATTGGAGGGAAGGACTGTTGTACAGTAGCATTCAAACTATTGAATGAAAATTATTAAACAATTCCTACAATGTAAAAGACATGATATGAAAATTGAAACAGGATGGTTTTGTTAGCTTTGTTATAAAATAATGACACGTAAAAGAAGAGATGTTCCTTGTTCTTCGATTGTTGTATGGCGATTTGCTTGAATGGATGAATGTAGAAAAAAGGTAGCCATGAAGCCGTCAAAGTTTAACGTTCACGATAAACTCAGAGAGTTGGAGAAAAGCTTTTTCGATTCAATGAGGATATGTTGAATATAGGATCGAAGTTAAATTTTCGTATTGTAATAAGCTGAAAGGATTAATACGAAATTTAGCATCACGATTGCGTTTATGAAGAATTCGTCGTTGCTAGGTTACCAGATGAAATTCAAGTAGAAGCTTATCAATTCTATGACCATCTTTATATGTCACCGATTATGTAACTGAATGAAAGGATATATTTTCAGTACATTAAGGAGCTTTAGAAAGAGTGCGATAACACCTGGAAGAAAATTGTAAGTTGACTTTTTTTCCGTTATTAATTTCCTACATATGACACATTCATTGCCGAGTAGATGGAACGATAGAACAGGCTGTTTACACTAAAGACACGACGGGTTAAACACAAGAGATAACCAAGTTTAAAGATTAATGCAAGAGTAATTCTGCTTGTGAGAACTTTAGTATTCAGACAATTAAGAAGAATAAAGTAAAATCTTGTTAGTGTTAGGAACACATACTTTGAAAGTTAGCTACATACATGTTCAAAGACATTTTATGCAAAGCATTAGTGAATAAATACAATCACAAGGTGAAAGCTATTTATCGAGACTACTAGTTAAATATAAGTGAACGATTTAAGAAAATTAGAAATTTAACAAGTAACAGAAACTCTGATGCTCATAAGAGTCAAATGTATTGAATGGTAGCAGATTGTAGAATATACAAATATATACCTATATGTATTGATTGCTTAATAATATTAAATCACTTGTTTATCTGTTTTTAAGTGTTTCTCATCATTCAGTGTCAATCTTACTTCGACTAAAAGTGAGATTATCGAGCTTAAGTAAGAGGTCTCACCGCCTCATAGAGTTTACATATACATCTCAATTCTAGTTATGTGCTCTCTCGAACACTATCTCGATGCTCCAGACATAGTATAAGGCATGCTTCGCTTGTTTCCATCCAAAGAAGATCAGCAATTTTATAGCTGATGCTAACAGCATGATCAACTATTGCCCATAATAACTGCTGCCTTCTTTCTGACTTGCCATATATGTACACATTTTCATATAACAAACAAATAGAAGTAATAGGTGATAGGGCGGGTGACTAAGGAGGCAATTTTACTAGTTTATTCTATCTTAAGCATTAAATGGAAAATGTCGCAACTGCGCGTATGGCTTGATTTCAATGTAATATAAATGGATAATTCCGATAGCTTTCATTCTGCTGCTTCCTACAACGAAGTTTCTATATCTCTGCAACAAAACCGAATCGACCAATGCTGTATGTTATTTATTTCCCTTAAAAAAACAGAACCAAAAAAATAACAGAAATCTATATTTTATCCATTCATATTAAAATTCTTATAGCAAATATTTAACGAGGATGTTGTGAAACCAGTAAATGGTTTAAATATATAATTCATTCTTTTTACATTTCATGATCAATGAAATAAATCTGTTCCTTTCCATGCAACAATAAATAATGTGTGTTGTTATTGATGACTGGTAATTCTTGTATAAAACTTAATTGAAGTTTAGAAACGATGCTGGAGACTTGTGAATTTGATTTTGATCTTTGGTTAAGTGTCCTTCATTTAAAGAAGGAATTTTAAAGAATATCATTATGAAGTATTTTTTTATACAGTCAAAATTTTCAGAGAGAAAACCTTATCAGTCTAGCATTACAATTTCGTTATTCTAATTAGACAATTGCTTTAATAAGTTCAATATTATGGCTTTTAACTTTACAGCAATTTGATGTTATGATGAGATCGTGATAAACTGTTATAAAGTTGTATTTCTATAAATATAAGCAGAATAACTGTGGTAACTGATATTTAATTTCACCACTTGATCAGTAATAGTCAGAATAGATATTAAAATTATATGAAGACATTTTTTATTTCTTATAACAAACAGGTAATTTTTCATGATTCAGATGAAAACCAGACATTTCTTAGACCTTATGGCGGCATTGGAATATATCCTGGTATGGTGAATAAATTTTTCTACACAATTACTGAGGTCAGTATAACATGCAAAAATGTTTTATTCATTTTCTATTTTAATCTTGGATTTCTTAGAGATACAAATTTCTTATACTAAACTTCTAATGATTTTTAAGTTTAAAGAAAAGTTAATGATTTTTCTTTTCCTTTTTCATTAGATAAAATAAAATTAGCAATATTTTAACTTGAGAAAACGTATAAACGTTAGCAACGAAAATGTAAATTAAATTAGCTCGTTTTTTACATTTGCATTTTTTAAATTCTAATTATTCATCAATTTGGAATCGTGATTTGTTTAAATGAGAGATAAGCAAATGCAGATTTAGGATTTCAGGCCAATATTTTTAAAAATACGTATATGGTTTTTTTTTCAATTTTCTGTCCATGGTACCATTCGACTGGCTCTTTTGAAATAACTATACATGCAATGGATATTTCCAGTGATCCAGTCCTCTGGGGGAAAAAAGTGAAATGCATTGTGGGAAATATGTTTGAGCACTGGTGGCTAATAAGATGATGCTTTCTGTGTCAGCAAAATGTCTTAGTTCTGGAACATTATTCTGCGTTCCAGTTGTCAAATTATTTCAATATTTGGAAAAAATGTTTTGTGGCAAACTTTTTTTTTAACAATTCCTGCAATATATATTAATTCAAATAATTCGGTCACATTTCTGATTTCAATGATAATCGTTTTGCAAGGAAATTTATAATGTTCATTATTTTGATTTATTTTATGCAACATTAGTAAATTCATGTTTGGCATGGATGATGTTGGTGAAAATGTCGATTACCAAAACGATATATTCCTTGCCGAAAACAAGTTAAATTGGTATCCAAAAATTTAAAAAAAAAAACTATTTTAGTGCTTATAATAACTGTTATGAAAGTGCATGTCCTGTAACCACTAATCTTCATGAAATAAAGTTTGACAAATTTGAAAAAGAAAGCAGAGGGGAAACCAAAAATTAAAAACGAGCAGCTCCTAATTTTAATGCTAAAATAACGAAATAATTATTCACTAAAAGAAAATCAAATGATGTCAAAGATAATTATTTCCTATGAGCAAACAAACATTAAACTATATAAACAGAAATATAATATAAAAGTTATTAAATCCTGTTTCAATAATATCACGATTTGTTTTTTTTTGTGACTGTTTTCTTTTTCCCCTTAATTTTTGGGATTGTAAGTCTTGTATTATCTTCTCGTGCATGCAAGAATTTTCTTTAAGTCAATCTCTGTTATGTCTGTTAATCATTTTCTTTGTTGAGCCCGTGGCGGGCAGTGTAATATTAGTTTAGTGTTGATGTGATGTGCGCCGTTATTGTTGAAAAAACAATTGTAGTCTGTACGAACTGAGGTGCGGACGCATTTTCACCGAAGCAGCTGTGTTTCGGCGAGAGATTTTTCACCAAGTAAAGAAGAAAAAAAAAAGGTATATTTCAGAAACCAATATGCCTGATAATCAAAGTAGATGTACGAATTTATAGAAGGGAAATTTGAATCTGCACAACTATGAAAGTAATACCCGTTGCCATAGTGATTAGGCTTCGCTTACGATTTCTTCGATATGGTATCCAGCGTTAGAAGAAGAATTCGTGAGCATTACTTTTCCGTTGCCGCCATATTTTAGCTCGGCTGAAATACACGATACATCTCTTTATAGTGAGCAATGCCAGAACTGAGTGCTGCTGATATACTTGACAAGAAATTTCCACAGGTTATGGATTTATAATCATAAGACGTTTGTAAATAATGTCGCACGTAGTGCATCCAAGAAAGATTCCAATCAGACAATAAAACTCAGAAACTATTTATATTATATAACCTAAATAAACTGTTAGTTTTTTTGATTAATTTTAATCCCGCCCGGTCTTAATTTTGTTGACCTGGTGACATTTTCAGATCTTGATTGTTTATTAAGCTATAATTTTATTTAGCGTGTGTGCATTTTTTTTTCTTTTTTCTTTTGAAGGGGAAACAGAATTTTACCTGTTATTAACTTGGACTTAGTATTTTAAGTTATTTTTTTACTTATTCCTTAGTCATGTTTTTTTTTTTATATTTATTGCATTCTTTTTGTCTTTTTTTTTAGAGTATTTGATTAAAGCGTATTTTTAATTTGTAATTTAATGAGTTTTCTTCGTTCCTTGTCTTTTCTGATCTTTTACGGTCCCAGCAGGGTAAGGAAAGTCTCCACTTCTTACTGCATGGTGACAATAAGTATAAAAAGGAAAGATTGCTTAAAACTTGAAAGAAATTAAATAGGATGAAAACATACAGTGGTGGTCAAAATTATAAGGACAAGGGAAAATATCGCCAAACTTGGTTACAGTTGGCTGGAAAATTATGCAAATTTTATGGCTGGAAACCAACGATAAATGCAGCATTTTTTATTAGTTTTTATGGAAATATATGGGAAATTCACATTCATAAAATGTATTTTGGATTTAGACAGCACTGTGATATGGACAAAATTATAAGGACAATGCTATTTGTGTGTTCTAAAAAGCAAAATTTGCATGTTTTTTGTTCAGCACATGGCACTCCCATACGATATAAATGCATAGTAAGAGTTTGCGAACGTCATATTCTATTTTTTCAGTCATGCCACTAGGTACGAAACTTTCGGAGTTTTAGAAAGGGAAAGTGGTTGCTTTTAAAAGTTCAGGACTTACTGTATATCAAATTTCGACAAAGCTGAATAGATCGAGAACGGTTATTAATAATTTTCTTAAAAATCCCGAAAAATATGGACGGCAAAGACGTATAGGTAGGCCATCTTCTGTTTCTGTGCCTGTGAAAAGAATGATAATAAGGCGAGCTTGCTCCAAAAAGCAAACATCAACGGAAATTAAACGGGAATTAAGCTTACGATGCAGTGTTCGAACTGTTCGACATGTTTTACAAAAAGAAAAAAAGGTTCGTTAGGAAAACTTAGGTCACGACCACCTCTTACAAAAGTTCATAAGAGACTGAGGATGGAGTTTGTCAAAAAATGCATTACTATGGGAAAAGAAGTGCGATGATATTATCTTTTCTGATAAGAAAAAGTTTAATTTGGATGGACCAGATGGTTTTCTCTACTTCTGGTATGATCTCCGTAAAGAAAAAGAAATTTTCGCAAACCATAGATTTAGAGGTGGCTCAGTGGCTGGTCTGAAGAGGTTTCGCAACTGGCGGAACCACTGCAATAGTTTTTGTGCAGGGCAAAATGAAGTCTGAGAGTTATATTTACATATTGGGCAATAATCTTTTATCAGAAGCACCGTCAATTACAAGTGGAGACTTTTTCTTCCAGCAGGACAATGCCTCAGTACATGTTTCTCAAACTTCGAAAGCAAGGTTTGATGCTAATTTCGTGAAATTACTTGATTGGCCGGCCAGAAGCCCAGATCTAAATCCAATGGAAAACCTGTGGGGTATTCTGGCACACGAAGTATACAAAAATGGGTGTTCAATATCAAAATAAGCAAGAACTCATGTCCTCCATCGAAAAAGCCTGGAAAAACATTTCTAAAAACGTTCTTAAGGAACTGTCAAACTCTATGATGTCAAGACTGATGAAAGTGATTGAGAAGAAGGGGGAGATTATTAATTATTAGTATGTTTTAGGCCAAAAACATTCAATATCCTTACAATTTTGGCCAGTTTTTACAATGACATTTTTTATTTAATACGGTAAATCCTTCATATTTTGAATTTGCAATGTTTTGCATTCTACAATGATTTCTAGCATAAAAAAGCATTTTATGTATACATTTCACTTTATTTACTTCAGAAATAAATTTTTTCTGTGAAATTTTCAGTTGTCCTTATAATTCTGACCACCACTGTATTACGCTGATTTTGGAAATACTGAAGAATATATTTTTATTTATACAAATTATTGTTTATCCTTCTTTAATCTTTTGAATTTCTTTACTTAGATTAATAATCTAAACTTAATTACGTCACCCTGTGTTGATGGAAAAACCCAAGATAGATGTCGACTTGATTGCAGTCAAAATATTCTCTCTTCGAAATTGAAATGTCGGTTAGTGCGAAAATAAGTTATATTTCATTCGCTTCATATCGATTAAAGTAATCAATACTTATATATATTTAATATCATTCATTATAATAGAAATACAATATTTTCCATGTCTTTGTTAAATGCAGAAATATTTTAAGTAAAAACATTATTATTTCATGGGCTTTATTTTGATTATATTATTAAAGTGCGACATATCAATAAATTTTATTCAGTTCAGTAAAGTAAATAGAAAAAGTAAATTTTAATATTAAGTAATGTAAAAAAAAAAATTTCTGCAAAATTTATCTACAGCTTCTTTCGATAAAATTTTTGATTTTAATTTTCTGTTCTTACTTTTTGTATCTATTGAACCTCTTTCCATTTCCCCATCTTTCTATTTCTATTTTATTTCAGTCGATTGTTACTTTCTTTTTCTGTTAACAACACAGCAATCAGAAGAAAAGCTCTAAAATGAATGATAAAACAATTAGTTTCCAAGATTACTTCAAAAGTTCAAATAAATTTATTTTCATTCATCTGGTGAAGAAAATTAAAACAAGATCCAGTCTTTAAAGGCGATGACGCAGTTGTAAACCAATGATCATTCAGATGCAGATGAGGTGAACTGATCGATTGCAGTAGGGATATAGGAAGTGAAGAACCAAGCCATTTTTAGAATGGTTCAATATTGTCTATAGAGTTCTCGGCTATTAAATGATGAATGCTGAAGTAAGGACTGGCATTTAACTCAAAATACGGCTATATCTCGAACGGAGAATATAAGTTTAATGTGCGTGAAATATAATTGATGGAATGAAAGTTCAGCTAACGCACATACTAAGCAAATAAAATACTACTAAATGATATACTTTTCAATTGTTATCATATGTACAGAAATGTTTTCAGTTCTTTTCTAATTCTTATATTATGTAGAGGCAAAAAGAATAGTTTTGTCCTCTTATACACCTGAAGAAGTTTTCCGAAAAGAAAAACGAAATTTTGTGAACATTAAAGAATGTTGTTTTATAAGATTTCTGGAGCCATCATTATATTTTAGAGTTAATCATTGTTTGTTAACCTACAAAAATTATCATTTTTCTGTTTGATTTTGTTTTATCATCTTAGCCGGGTTTTTTTTTATCAATCAAGATTATTTGGTGGTATAATATTATATTTTTGGATATTTGATAATCTTCAATTGGAAATCTATTAGAGCAAAAAGATGTAAGAGGAAAGGGAAAAATGTAAATTTAAGCAAGGTCATCATCACTTCAAGTGTTAATATTAAATAAACTATAATATTCTATTTGTTGACTTGTATGTTTTTCTACCAGTCATACATTATTTTGTGTTTTGAGTATTTGTCTTTATAAAGCAAGTTTTACTATTCTTATTTTTTTCTTACGTTTAGCACGGAATTCGATTCACTAGGCATTGAATTGGAGGGAGAAGGTTCAACGACTTAATTAGTCGTTTTATATCTTTTTTCTTTCTATTTTAAAATATTTTATCTTTATAGCATTTGTTGGTAGGCTCGCCTAATCGGCAAAACTTTATTTCCCGAGATTTCGCAGTTTACTCTATGGGCCAGCGACTGTTATACCGACCACTAGGGATCAAAGTCTGACGAAACTACTATATATGCATTTTTTTGCTTTTATCACAGATGTTAGCTGAGTATATATAAAACTCTGCTGATATCACACCCTTTTTAAAATCCTCGAAAGACTGTTTCTTATTTATTTATTTATTTATTTATTTATAATAACTGATCTAAGACTTTTACGTAGTCTATAATATCTTACAATATTTCTTACAATATTACAACATTTTTCAAACATCTCAAATTTTTTTCTATTAATTGTCTAGTTATTATTTCGTTATCTTCTCCTAATTTTCCGTTTCTAAATTCACATTGTTTTTTTAAGAGTAATACATGAGCAATTATTTTTTGACTATTAATAAAGATTTGTCGTGTAATTTATATGGTTGTATAAAAAAAAAAAACTAATTTTGTTTGCTGTCACAACACCTTCTGTTTATTAAAAAAAAATACGCCCTTTTCCAAGATATTGTCGTTTTACCTATCTTAATAGACATATGGTATAAAAAGAACCCAAATTAGGAGAATTCTGTAAATGTACATTTATTATACAAAAACTCTGAATGTCATCGGGCATCTCTGATACATCTAATAGTGCACGTTGGTCAAAAAATACACAGAGTGTACCATTTAGGAACAACATTGTTTCTTAAAAGAGCAAGCAAAGAGCTTAAAGAAGATACGATCAGTTTGGTACAAAATAAAAATAGGAAAAATAATAGAAAGAAAATTTCGAAAATTAAAAATATGGAATATCAGTCATTCTTCAAAAGCATCTTTTCATTAATTGGAGATACATGTTGCTAGTTATAAAAATCTTCAATGCGATGATTGTAAACCGAAAGCTGCAAACAGTTTGAAATGGATGAAATGAAAAAAGAAAAATTATAATTATAATTAGGAAACCATTTACAAGAAACCATCAAAACGTTTTGATTTTAGTATACAATATGTTTGTTTCAAAGTAAACAAGAACACCAAACCATAACTTCACCAATATTTCCTTGCTTTTTTCAAGAAACTGTTTCAATGTGTACTAAAATAGAAACCAGAAAAGAAACCATCTTTCTATTTTGGTACATCTTGAAAAAGTATCTTGAAAAAGTATCTTGATAAAAGAAACGAAATATTGGTGAAGTTATGGTTTTGTGTCCTTGTTTACTTTGAAGTATATGAAATTTGATGGAACAATAGTCTGAATTTGAATGTTTGCTTATTTGCTATTGTTAGATATTCGTAAAAAAAATAATTAGCATTTTTATTAAAAAGGAAGGTGAGGACTTATTTACTAATTCTCATTTTTTTACTATAATCAATACATATTTAACTCTTTATTATTCTTCTTGCTTTCAGATTGCCATTTCTAAACAATGATTTACCTTATTGTGATACACCTTCTTCCATCAATCAAACCATGTTGCTAGTCGAAGAAGCAGTGGATAAAGCATCACTTAGTTACTGCAAATGTCCAAGGAAATGTCAGCAATATATTTACGATTTACACATTGCTGATAGTTTCGAAAACTCTTCAAAAACCAAAAATGTTACAATTGCTTTATACTATGTTAATCGATTACTACAAATAATAACTGAATACAAATGGTTCACATTCGAATTATTAATTTCAAATATTGGGGGTTTGATTGGATTTTATTTAGGATTAAGTGTTTTAAATATTTTGGAACTTTTAGAGATCATTATTAAAAAGAAAGCAAAATTCTAATTGTAAAATCATACGATCAAAATTTTCGTCTACGGAAAAGTCAAAGTTTCTGTTGACACTTCAAAATTTGTTAAAATTATTAAATTAATAGAAGCTTACACATAAATTAGTAGAAGCACTACATAATAAGTGTTTTGTTATTGTTATAAATAAACAAGAGTTGGCGGACGATGTTATTGGTTGGAATAAAGACGAAGTGAAGAAAAAGTTAATTGTTATTAAGAGTAATTTTTACTGAAGTGGAATCATCAGGATTCTAGTTGTAGTGTCGAAATTCGGGAGATTTTAAATAAGCAAATTGAAAAGAGAATTAAATTAATCAAAACTTATGAAAATTATGAACTCAAATAAGTATTAGGATTATTCTACAGAATAGATTTTTTTAGAAATTAAGAAGCTCAAAATTGGCTTAATTCGAGAACTGAACTTTAACAAGAGTTAATTTTAGAGAACTTAAACTGAAAAATATGGCTGTGATTAGTAAAGAAGGAGTATTTCAAGTATTAATCAACATGTAATAGTTTCCATTATATGTGAGCGGACATGTCACTAGTGAATGTCCAAACCAAAAACTGTATGGTATTCATCACATTTGTCTTTATTATAAAAAAGAAAGAAAATCTGGTCAGGAAACGCTGTATATCCTGAAAAGTAGAATTTCAAGAAGAAAAAACAAAATTTGAATTGTTGTAAAGTCAAAACAACAGTTCCAATCAATTCTGAAGAGACTGAGACAAAATAAAGTATTGTGTTAATGAAGAAAGCCTAAGTCATTGCAAGTGGTGATAGTCATTTGTCAGCAATAGTCATCTGGCAAGAAGCCTTATAGATAAAAGAAGCAAACAAAACTTTGTTACCGAATGGCTTTCTAAATAGCTGAACTTGGATAAAATGCAGATTCAAAGAGTAAAGAGGTACAACGAGCGAGCAAACAATGATACGAATACGATTGAAGGGTGAAGCCAAGATTGTAGAGTTAGTGTTATATGAGATCAACGAAGTGTGTCCATCTTACAGAAAATTGCCAGCGTTCTAAATAGAAGAAGAAATGAAAAGGACTGAAGTTAACTGACCCCATCATTCAGGCGAGTCATACACCTTGTGGATAGATATTCAAATATGTTGAGATTTTTATTTGAATATATTGACTGGTAATATCGTGAAGCTTTTTCGTAAGATGGCAGCGACTGAGTACGTTTTCGGTGAAAAAAATCACGCGATCGCTGAAGACTGCAACGCACTAGTGACTAATGTGAGACGAATGCAATAGTGACTAATATGACAGTGATATGCATTACTTGCAGTCGATCACAAAGAAAAGATCTATTCAAAGAGGTTGAACGTTTTTGAAAGATAGAAAGTCTGTCGATTACTGAATTTCAAGAAGAATGTAGGTCGTGAAGTAGAAGAAGAGTTTAAAGCAACAGTTTGAAACAGACATTTTGTCAGGTTATTCTGGATTCATATAAAGAAGAGAAATAAATTATCAAATGGCTTTGAATTTTACATCAATGATCGAAATTTCAGTAAACATCCAGAAAATTGCGTAGCTGACATAAAGATAGCATTTCATTCCATTTATTTTTATAGATTGACCAGAATTGGAAAGGTGGGAAAGGGAAATTCTACACAAAAGGATGAGCCTCTATTATATGAAAAAGGAAAACATTATGAATCAAGCAGGCTTGAAATTAAGTAAATGGGCTACCAACAAATAAGATTTACGACAATGCACAGAAGAAAGAATGTAAAGGATATCGACAACTTTCAAATAAATGCTCAAGAAGAAAACCTGAAGTTTTCAGGAGTTTCTAGGGAGATCAACTCCCATTTCATACAAAGGAGTTACAAGAAATTAACGGTACAACCTGCAATGAAAAGAACATTACTAACTGAGTTCGATTAAAAGGTTTAATTTCTTGCTGTATATTTAGATTAAAGATTTTATTTCAAAGTTTATGGCAAGAGCAGCCCAATGATAGGAAGCATCAATGACGTTAGCATTGAAGACTGGAATGGAAAATTTGAAGATACTTGATGTCTTGCAAATATAATATCCGCAGAAGTAAAGGAAGGAGAAAGAAAGAATTGACTAGAACTTTAGATGTTGAGAAACAATGGCGAAAAACATTGCCAGCAATTTTCAGATTTTGGCCAATGTGGGAGAGACAACTACCCAAAGCTTCTTAGATCTGCACCCTAAGTGACGTGGAGGGAAGAAAGATTGTTTGGCAGAAGGCGCCCTCTCATGCGATCTGGAAATGTTCGATGTCTTGATTGTCATTCAGGCTACTCATCTGCATATCTAGCAGAAAGGCATTTTTTCAGTGCTCTCTCTCTCATATTATTTAGGTGAGCTTCGATGTTTTGCAACTGAATGTATATATTTAAATCTAGCGTTTCTTACAAAAGTAGTAGCTTTGTTTGTAGGTTTATGTGCAAATATGAATTTCTTGTGTTTGTGGAGGAATGACTTTTAAACTAATGACTAGGTTTTCTTGGCATATTTGTTATACGCGAACATTTGTTGAAAAATATTAGATTGAACGTGAAAAAAGCTGGAATTTCTGGAAAAAAACTTTAGAAGCCAAATAATAAACTTAATAATCTTTGTTAAGGCTTACTAATAATGTCTGCAATCTGTTATCTTTTCCGCATGCTTACTTCAAATTAATTGGATGTAGACAACTGAAATTAGCATTTGCTAAGATAATTAACTATAACACTAAATAAGAGAAGCAAAAGCTATATGTTTGTCAATTTGTTATTTTTACCTAAAGCATTTCAACTTCCACAGAATTTGATATATTTCATACTTTTACATTTCACAGAATTTAATCAATGTAGTCAGCAATAATGCAATACAATACCTATGAATAAACACTTCTGAAACAAATAATAATTGTGCATTAAATATACAGAGTAAGAAATTAATATCTAAACGTTGTAGTCCACTTTTAACCACGAATATGAAAATCTCCTCGGAATCAATTGTAGTTTATGAAAATCCTGTTGCTTTTAAAATGCTTTATTTATTTATTTATTTATTTTTTGCATAAGCGGAGAAGTGAATTATCACTGTCCAGATCCTGTTCACTTGAAAACAAATATTTTATATAAAAATTGTTCTATCTATTTAACATTTTTTGTTGTTTTATTTTGTTAAGACTAATAAACTTTGTTCAAAATAAGTAATTATTGCATCAACTCAGTTACTGATATCAATTGTAACTATCACTTTAACTGAAAGAATATTAAAATTCCGTATATTTCATGAAGTTCAGGAAATGTTTAATAATCTTCTACAGCCGATTAAATTGTAATTTTTTGGTGAACTTTTTCTCATTAAAAATTAAATTTAAAATATAAAATACATTGCTATCCTACCGTGGCTCCACTAATCAGTGTTTGTAGTCTGCAATCTGTATTTGAATCTACTGCTGCAATATATTTATTACAATGAAAATTATTTGTTAGCAATATTTACTAAAGATATAATTAATTTGTCCAGCAGTTAGGCAAGGAGAAATAATCTGATGAGTATATATTTACTTAGAATTCTGTCATTATACAAACTTAAACAATGACTGTAGATGCTTTCTAGAATAAGAAGTCGAGACAAAAGGAAGACTGAGCCATGCAATCCAGATGAAACCTACTGATTTGTTCATCCGACATTTTTAAAGTATTATCAACTAAATATACAACTTTAATACTTGTGTTTGGTTAGCTATTTTTTTTAAGGGGAACTATTAATTATTCATGAAAATTTCTTTCGATACATTTTCAATCCTCTAATAGTGAACACTGTATTGAAGTTGCCAAATTCTTGATTGCCTTAACATTCACCATAATCTCATAGGATTAATAATTAACAACTTCTTAGTATTACCGTAAAATTAACAACAACATAATATTTAAAATACCTATAAACTTTAAGCCTCCTTCCGTCTTAAATTCGAAATAACACAACATCCAAGAATTTAAAAGCATGACTAACACAACCAAAGAAATGTGATGTCAAACACGTTCAATTGATTAATAAAACCAATATTAGTTCTGCTGCGATTATTTGCAGTACGCATATTAAAGCACAGAGACGCAACAAGAAAATAGGAGATGCGAAAATAAAATCATAACATGATTTATTCTTGATGTGTTTAAAATTTCCTTCCATGAATTATACAATGCCTTATGTACAATATTTCATGCTTTCTATAATCGGGTACAGTTCTTTGTTCCACTGTCCTTTCGTATATCAATAATAATACTGCAATGTATATCTACTTGATAAGCATTAAGTATAATCAGAAGCACTATTATTCACTATTATCTAAGATCACATACACGAGAGAGTTAATCTCACTAACACTATACCCTATTATCATATAATAAATGCTTTTCTATTATCACCTGTATGAATAATAATATGGCTTTTCCTTACTCTAGTGTGATATCTAAATAACATAAATTAGGCAATTCACTTGTCTTGAGTAATATTACACTAATATCTCTTTAAAGCTTCATTCTCCCTTGTATGGAAAATAACTAACTTCATAATTCATATAAAGTTAATTAAAATTAATTATTTGGCTTTTCTCTATTATTTTTCCCCTAGTGTGTAATTATTATGTTTACAATAGCGCTTACTTTTGTAACTATCCGTTTCCAATGCACTTCGTCGATAACTGTATGCGGCGTAATTAATGTATCCTTCTTCAATGGAATAGAGATGCACCCTCCAAAAATGGAATGATAAAATAATTAATTACTTACAGTTCGTTGACGACACTTGGATTTTCACCGGGGCGAAATAACTACATTTCGTAGTAATATCGTCAGTCCAGTTTCCAGACGCACACTTGAGATTTGTTGCACTGAACCTCTTCTCAAGATGAAGTTTAAACATGGCGCTCACTGATTAATAACTTGATTTGTGCTTCCAACAAATCGTTGCGAAAGGTTAGACTGCTATTGCACTGACGGCGCTTGAATTGGGGATATCAGAGAAACTTTTCTTAATTCCTTGTGGAGATAATAATTAGTATTCTTCTCCGTAAATGGGTAATCCTTTTTAGAGTTCTTAAAAGTATAATTACTTTATGTAATTCAGTCACTTCACTGGAATTACTTTCTGGCTTCTTCCGTTGTTCCAGGTTTTCGTCTTAACCGAAATAATCTTATGAATGGCAAATACTTGCATCCTTTAATTGAAAATTCAATTCACTAATCTTTAGGATTCTGAATAATTATTTCAATACTTTTCAGTTGAGAAATCCTCGAACATTCCTTATCATTTAATGACTCAGTCCAATGCGCGTTTGGCATTTCCCACTTCGACTAACTTTGTCTCCGTTCGACTGGTCACAACAAAAAAAATTCCACAAATATCCTAAGTCGCACTTATTTCGTGTTTCTTAGATTGGAATAAACTGTTCCAGAAATGAATACGAAATTCTTCTATTGATTTCGCTCAATCAATATAAGCCGTCTTCTCAACTTCGTACTAAACGAATCACCTGACTTCGTCTGATTCATGGCGTTGACTTCTTATTTTAACAAAGTCCAAATCTGTTGAGAATATCGTGAGCCTTCTTCTAATTGCGCTTTCTTCTAATTTGTATTGTTTTACACATTGCGCTCTATCTCTAATAACAAGACTCCAGCCTGCAGTTTCCAAACCCACTCTCTTTACGAGACAATGTTCACAGTTCAACTGGACTGCTCGTCTACTAACACACACATCTTACAGAAGTTGACTTTCCCTCTTTATGACGTCTTACCTCGTTACGTCAAACCTACATTTGCATATTCAAATGTTAAGCCACTTTCACTCAGACAATAAGGAGAGAGAGAAAAAAAAATTAAAAAAAATGTCTTTTCAAGCATTCTTATTTTATTTCTCACTTTTACTACGACTAATTAAATTATTTTATAAAATAATTTAATATCCTAACAAGTTCCATTGTTTTAAATTTAAAATTCTTTTAAGAATTCAATAATTTAATAATCTCAATATCTTTAATTGAAAATTTCCAATGTCTTTTTATTTTAAAAGTCCTATTAATAATTTCCAACATCTTTATCTTTTAAAAGTCCTATTAATAATTTCTAAAATTTAAAAGTTCTATTAATTTTACGGTAATACTAAGAAGTTGTTAATTATTAATCCTATAAAATTATGGTGAATGTTAAGGCAATCAAGAATTTGGCCACGTTTGATAAATTGTTCAAGATTAAGAAGAGGAATTACGAATAAAGGTATTGCACAGGTTCATTATCTTCGCGTTTGTAGAGATAGAGGAAGCAAGGGAGAATGAAGAAGTTAAGATCTCATCGAAAGTTAAGAAGAGAGTTTCAACTTGCGCATCGGATTTAATCTTGAAGACCTTATTAATAGGACTTTTAAATTTTAGGAATTATTAATAGGATTTTTAAAAGATAAAGATATTGGAAATTATTAATAGGATTTTTAAAATATAAAGACTTTGGAAATTTTCAATTAAAGATATTGAGATTTTTAAA
>JAFIDM010006943.1:77206157-77224584 GCA_023159025.1 Thereuonema tuberculata
TATAAAGACTTTGGAAATTTTCAATTAAAGATATTGAGATTTTTAAAGTATTGGAAAGAATATTGGTTTTATTAATTAATTCAACATGTTTGACATCACGTTTCTTTTGTTGTATTAGTCATACTTTTAAATTCTTGGATGTGGTGTTACTTCGAATTTAAGACGGAAGGAGGATTCAAGTTTATAGTTATTTTAAATATTGTGATGTTGTTAATTTTACGATAATACTAAGAAGTTAATTATTAATCCTATGAGATTATGATGAATGTTAAGGCAATCAAGAATTTGGCAACGTTTGATAAATTGTTCAATATTAAGAACTGTATTGAAGTGTTATGGAGTCTCGGCAGTAAAAGTGATAGCAACGGATTAGATACAACGGTATGAACCTTGAAAAGCTACTGAATGTGAGCTATACGTTATTTATAAAATATTATAATAAATTATAAATATTATTATATTCTGTCTGTCATAAGACTTTAACTTTTTCCAATTTTGTGAGCAAACTGTAAGAGATAGATTGGTCATGCAAATGGATGAAATCAAACAAATTGCTACAAAAATCTTTCGAAAACCTTTTTGGGCATCCAAGATGTCGCCTTTTAAAGCGATATATCAGTCATTCACAAACGTTCCTGCGTTTACAAGATACCTGCAAAAATATGATTTTGCGCTTTACATTTTTGGTGTCTGGCACAACCCGCAATACATCTGAGTTATCCGGAGATCCACAACGAGCTGGGAAGTCGTATATTATCCGACGATCTCAATATTAATTTGCTAAATAAATAAAGTTTTTTAATACTATATATGCAAGGGTTCCAGAGCGAAGCGACGGTACCCGGCTATTACTATTATATATTATAAAAATGTATATTATAAAAACGTTATTCTGTCTGTCATTCCGTAAACAAAATGTTAAATTACAAATTACTAAAACGTCGGAGCAAGGAAATCTATTTTGAAAATGATTCAAGAATTTTCACAAAACATTTTCACAAGTTTTGTAATAAAACCTAATATGTTTCTATTAATAAACAAAACAAATCCACCTTGGCTGTATTTCGAAAGTCTCAGCGACCTTTCTTTTACGAGCCTTACATCTTAAGAGAAAAGAAACATCGTCTTCTTCCCCAAATAATAAAAAATAAATTAACTATTAACAATGATAATTATGGAAAATTCGTAACGAAGCAAAAACGTAACATGCACCCTGCATTATTACAATAAAAACAAAACGTGCCATGCTCTTTACTGATATTCAAAAAAAAAGTAAATAAATTGTCCTTTTCGTCCAAAAACTAATGTCGACATCGAAAAAAAATAAATTAGACAAAACCACACACCAATTCTTTGAAAAATTATCTTTTAAGAGAATCCATATGCAAATTCTTGATCGTTAATACACTTAACCCTCTTCACCCGAGATTCAATTCTCAAATTAACAAAATACTCTAAATTATACAGTAAAAACTGTATCAATATAGCTAAGGTGGATTTCTTTTGTTTATTAATAAAAAGAGTTTTGTAAGTTTTTGCTGTATTACTTGGAGTATTTTGCTAATATGTTTCGTTATCAAAAATTAGCAGCAAAGCCTGTCGGACGACAGGCATAAAAAAATCAGAAAAATCATTTTATTATCAACTATCAAATATAAAGTAAATGTAATCTAAATACTGTGCTAATTTGTGAACGAAGCTTCTACGGCAAAAATGGTTTTGAGTTTCGAAATCAGCGTAACCAACTGAGTAAATATGCCAAATTTCATTAAAATGGATGCAGTGGTAGCAAAATTATTTGGTTTTGAACGTATGTTTTGGTAGAATTTCAGTTGTCGAGGTCAGTTCCCAAGAATAAAATTTCATGGAAACAACATGAAATGACACAATGAACTAATATTTTCATCCAATTTCAGTACTTTTGATTCAATGGTACCATTGAGAACCGTTGGATCTATCTTAAGAGCTTAATTATATCGAGTTACAGACAGACAAACAGACGAACTTAGCCAATTTATATGTATATTTGATATATATTTGATTCGATTGATGATTTGATTTGAAAATTATTATTTGTTTTTTTAATGTTTATCAGACCTATTTAGGTGTACTTCTTACCTGTACACCTGTAATATAGGTTCTGAGAGTTTAATCTAAAGGATCATTTTCCACCCAAAAAGAAAAACGAAATACCAACCATATCTAAAGTTTAATTTATTTAAAGAATAATTATTATTTTTGACTCATAACGCCGATAGGCATTTAAAACTCGCCTTTGTATAATCTAAATACTGCGCTAACTTGTGAAAAAAGCTTCTACGGCAAAAATGGTTTTGAGTTTCAAAATCATCGTAAAAAACTGAGTAAGTATGCCAAATTTCATTAAAATCGGTGCAGTGGTAACAAAATTATTTGGTTTTGAACGTATGTTTTGTTAGAATTTCAGGTAAAATTTCATGGAAACAACATGGAATGACAAAATGAACTAATATTTCATCCAATTTGAGTACACTTCATTCAATGGTCCCATTCAGAACCATTGAATCTATCTTAATAGCTTAATTATATCGAGTTACAGACAGACGGACAGACAGACGGACAGACAGACTGACAGACGAAATTAGCAAATTATATAAGTTGATTCTTTTTCAAAATTAAGATACATATTTAGGATATATTATGTAGTTATGCAAGTAATTATAAAGTGTTTCACAGAGTTTTTTATTAAAACTAATAGCTACACACTTAAAAATACTTCAACTTTTAAATTTCTTAGATAGTTTTAACAGAACTATTAAAAATAATGAATTTTCAATAAGGAAAATTTATTGAAAACAGATAATATTTTGCTCAATTATTGATAAACATAATAATTTGTAAATGAGGATTTTTTTTTTTAATTTTAGAGTTTTTAAATTTGAAAATTCATTTGAATTCTACATTTACAGAGATTGATAAAGTATGAAGTCACATACAATAAACCAAGAGTGGACAGGATCTATTGGCGTAGTTAAAACTCAATAGAAGAAAACCGAAAAAGTGAAATACAAAGTAAAAGCCCCACATGTGTCTAGGTGTTCTCTAGTGGTGATCAAAGAATATACCCTACGAATAATTAAACACATAACCTCTACACGATTTTATTAATTTTCTTTTCTTTCTTTGTTTAGTAATTTTTACGAATCTAAATAATATTTGATATTTATTTTTGATAGTCGACTGTTACAGAAGTTTGTTAAGTAAATCCAATAACTTTCAATACACTTCCTTTTAAAGTAATTAATATATTCTTTTATTATAGGACAGTTTCACATAAGGAAGATCTAATTTAGAAGAGAAAAGTGATTCGAAGTAATGGAATGTGAAGCGAGCATGGAAGTGTCCGTGTTTGCAAAGCGTATATGTGCGGATTTTTTACATACGGTTTTTTTAGGGGGTGCTTGCTCTCGTTAATGTAAAAACAACTGGTATCCTTACATTTACGTGACGTAAACTGTGCCTTTTATTTCAAGAGGATAACGGTCTTGCTTGGGAAATTTATTAAGATTTATTTTATTGGGATTTTGGTAAGTAAATGAAACGTCTGTGTCTTGAAAACAAATTTTTTTCTTTTATTTATGCTTTTTAAATATGGAACGCAGATATAACAACTATTGAGGGATTTACAGGTTTTGTTGTCATTATTTTAAGAAATACAAATTTTTGTGTATTGATACTATTGACAAATCGTAATGGAAAGTTATTAGTGCTGAAGAAGGTCTTGATTGATTTAACAATCTTAAGATACGCTAAGAAGATAAGCGCAAACCATTACTGATTTTCATCAGAATTAGATTCTGTTTTTGGTGCATCGGGATGTAAGACTGGAAGTGGATAGTTGTATTTGTGGCAGAGGGTTTCCTATAACATGAAGTAACATAATGTGCAGTAAATGGATTTACTAAGACGTCTAATAAAAGGGAGTGCTACTGTGTTGATTGGGTAGCTCTTTACTATAGGAAATAGCAGCATGAATAATATTAAATATTTGATGGGTAAACAATAATTTACTGTAATCATGAAAACTTCATCAACATAACGTCTGTAGTGAAGAAAGGCTGATTCATTTTGGATAACGCCTCATGTTCAAATAAACTGTAAGTAGACGTCAGGTAAAGCTCAAGACGAAGTTAAACCCATGAATAAACCGCGGGTTTGATGGTAATGTTTCCAAATTTAAGATTTTGGTTGTTAAAAATAGTACTTATTAAATTAATTAAGGATTAACTGGTATGTCCTATGTTATTCTGTTATTATATTCAGGAGAAAAGACGTAATTAATAGCAGTTTCTATCAAACCAAATGTTAACGAAGTATATAGATAGACACTTAAGGAGAAACAAGCAGTATTGCAGTTATAGTTTATCTGTTTTATTTCTTAAGCGAAACCCATCCCATTATTTATATAACCAATAGCGTTTCTAATGAAGGTTTCACTATCATAAAATGAAATCCGATAAATTCTTTAAAATAATATTTTTACAATTTATTATAGGTCTGATTTTGTATTGGTTATTATCTTTAGCTTTTGATAATCTTCTAATATTTCTAAAGTTCTTAAGTTCACAGGGATTAAATATATCACCAGTTCTTTGGTTAGTCCTGTGTCATCTTTGAGTCTGTTCTTTATTTTTTTTCCGTAACTGCTCTTAACGTAACCCTATTGTAATTATTATCTTTAGAAACATAGCGGGTCATCCTGGTTTTGTAATCCACTGTATTTAATATCACAATGTTATTCCTTTTTTTCCGCCTCTACATATATGTTTATATGAGGTGGGGAATTTAACCTTGAAAAAGTGGAATATCTCCGAAAGGATGCGTTGTTTAAAAAAATGTCCCAAGTAAAATTTGTGTGTTTGAAAGGAGAAAAAGAAAGAAGCGCTATTAGCTTTTCACTTCATGAACTTTCATGGTCATTTCATATTCAACTTAGTTATGTTAAATGGAAACCTATTTTGTTTTAGTGGGCATCTGAATCTACGCAAAAAATATGAATAGCTTTTGTCTCAAAATTTTTCACTTTACCGACTTTTGATGGTGCCATTTCAAAGGTAGAAATGTAGAAAATTTTATCAAAAACCCTATAGCAGCCTTTCTTTCTTTGTTACACGGTTTTGAAAGAATAATAAATGTTTCTTCCAATTTTATATATTTTTATCTTTGAAATGATAAAGTTGACAAAAAAAAGTTTACGACAAAATAGTATTTTTAAAATAGAATGGAAATAGGTTTCTATTATTAATAGCTCTAGCTTTGAATAATCCATAAAAAGCCACTCCCACTTCCATTTTCGTTCCTTTATAGAAATTGAAATTTCATATCAGCAACAAATACCTAACTTTTCAAATGCGATAAAAAATGAGAACTTTTTCATGTTTTGCCAGGAAGTTTATCTATCTAGTTCATCAAATACAGAATGAAGAATGTTTTGAAGACAACCTTTGCATTTTAAGACCAACGAAAATTTGATGTTAGTTAAACAGAAAGAAAACCGAATGGGAATTTGGAAGCAGACCAGAGTTGATAGAATACAGATGACGAACTTTCTTCAATATTTGTTTAGTTCTGAATAGTTACTTAGAGATGTGCAGTGAGGCATTGGACTGACTTAGGAAAATTCAAATATTGGAGGAATAATCAAAGTTAAAGAAGATTGTAAAGGATCGAGAGCTTACATATTAAAATGTTAATTTACATAATATATATTACTGCATTACATGAAATACATATATATGATAGATCGTATATCTATATTTTTGGCAGATCCAACCTAAAATCACAAAATCAAATTGAATTGTAAAGCGTAGTTCTCAATAGAAATGGGAAGTTGTAATTCTGTCTTTTAGGTCATTAGATAACAATATCCCGAATTAAATACGAAAGATTTCGATCACTTACGGCTAGTTTCTACAAATAGTCGGTACGCTTGAATTAAGTCCGATTCAATGGAATTAACTTGAGGTAATACTATTTGGAGAAATTGTAAATTTTTTCATGGTTTACTGCATATTAAGCAATCTAAAGTATTGTATTTATTCTTAAGAGGGTTCGAATTCTTATTTATCAAGATATATATTAGCAAAAATATATATTTCAATTTTCTACAGGTGAAAAATTCAAAACTTTCATTTTATATAAGTAATAATACCAATCTTGTAAATATTGTTAATTTCTAGTTAAACCCTATACAGCGATACTAATGTCAGTAATTCCTCTTCTCTATTCAAGAAATTAATACAAGGTTCTCTTAATTTACAAAGCTTATTTTATTTTTAACTTATAATCTTTTAGAACCTTCCGTTACAATTTTAACAACTTACTAAAGTTTACGTATGATATGTAAAACCACAACTCTCGGTGGAATCATAATCGAATAAAATTTTAACTACGATAGATTATATAGTATTGGGAAACGGGAAACCTTGTATTTGACGACAGGTTTCTAGAATATTCAAAGGTCCTCCGTTTGCTTGGACATATCTTTTAATCTTATCATGTCATGACCGGAAACCTCACGCCACGCGATGACGTTTTTTGGATGAACTCATATCTCGAGGAACAAAGAAACCTGTTTACATTTAGATGGAAACAGACATCATGGAGATATTCGTTTTCTGATATTAACAGGCAGTTTTTATATTTAACGTTTATCTGCAATTTCAGATATTTGAGATAAATATTTCTTAGGAAAAGTAAAATTTATCGTGTGAATAAAAACTAATCGGATCCGAGAGTTTTGAATATTATAGTTTTCAATTTCTTCTTCTAAGTGATCAAAAAAGAAAAAATTATTCAAAATTAAAAATGAAAATCAATAGAACCGTAACTCATAAAAATAAATATTAATTATATTTGTGAAGTCAAAATTCGATTTCCTTTGAATGAGTTTCAAGAATTAATTTCCTTCGTAATTTTAATTTCCTGAGAAACTCAAGATATGAATTTAATTTCATCTACATTGGCAGAAGAAAATGAGAAAAAAATGATTATCTAAGAAAAGGAAAAAAAATGGAATTTTCATTAGACTTTCAAGACAGAAAAAAGAGAAAAAAAAAAACAATTTAATTATCAGTTTTTGAATTTGTTTTGTATTTATTATATGAAGATGATGAAGCTGTGTTAGATTGAGATTAAAAATAATTGAATTAAGGGTTTGAATTGAAATCATGCAAATTCTATGATTCTAATCCTCTAATAGAAGAATACATATCTACAAAAAAAATGATTACTGAATATGTCTATTATCAAAGTTCATTAATAAAAGGAATCAAACCATACTTTTGCTTCCTCAAATAATCATCAATGTAATCTATGTAATGAACACACACAATTAGTTGTAAGAAATTTAAAAACAAATGTTTCGACCTCAACTTTTTTGGCCTTTATTTCTTACAACTACAGTAATTGTAAGCGTTTGTGTTCAGTACAAAGAATATGTTCACACGTTAAAACCTTTGCGTAAATGTAATCAACTCTTAGCAATGTACAGGGTGATTATAATTAAACAGCAGGTGGCTAGAGCTCTGTGTAAAAAGAACTAATAAAACGTAACCAAATTGGGTGTCGATACATTCCTGACAATGGGATTTCAATTTCTGAAATAAAAAAACTTAGTTCAGAAATTTCCTAGAGTAAAAAAAAAAAACAGGGTAAAATTTGGCGCTAATGTAGCTTTAATTTGCATATTAGAGCAGGTTATCATGCAAGTTACCATATAGCTTCCGATAGTACAGAAAAGTTAAGTAACAAAGTGCAATGATTTTTTTTTTTTTTTTTTGCAATTTAGGGGGATTATTATAGATGTTATTAGTTTTAACTGTCCAAAGGTTATATTGTCACAGACAGTGATTTCACAAATTTCACTTAATTCACAGCCGTACACACATTGAAATTTGCAAGGAAACAATGTTTATGTACAATAAATCAGAATTATGGTTCAACTTGCCTTACATCTTCATATTCTAAAGCTTCCATTCAATGAACAAATTTTTCGTTATATGAGCTGTTCAATGACAAGGCAAATGTTTTCCGCTTCTCAAAATCACCAGAAACCAATTCGTGACAATGAGATATCCTGCATGGGTAAAACTGCAAAATTTTCTGCAAAATGTTCTATACTGTAAAGTTGGGCATGTCGAATCGCCCTGATATCTATCGTACGTGCATTACAACGCCGTACAGGTTATCGTATGGGCATAAGAATTGAATGGTAGAGTTGAAAAAGGTACATATTCCTCAACATATTTACATAGTTTTATGCTATAAAAAGTTATATATCTATATATTTACAAAGCACAATGAGTTCGCTTCACTTAAAGGTATAAATCGATAATAGAAAATTTTTTGTAATAAAATTAGTTTTCTTAAAAAACAGTTTTTTTTAGTTTTCCAAAAGTTTACATTTGTGGAATATGTACCTTTTTCAACTCACCCATTCAATTGATTGCTGCTCCACGAAGGCCGTTGCAACTTCCTCCGTTTTCTAAGGTTTTACGTTGAGACCCCTTCCTAGTTTCACATGGTTCCTTCCCGTTTCCTCGAAACGCAAAATTATTTTTCTAAGATTAGTAATGGTAAAAGTACTCTTTCGGAAGGACATTAAACAAAAAATTCCTTGAGTGCAGCACTAGCATTGCTGCTTCTTTGATAGTATAGTTTTCAATATAGTTTTCTACAGTAATGCGAGATCAAGTAATTTTTAAGCACCCTGCTGATAATCCAAATTGATGCAATACGAATTACGATTCTTTATATAACAAAAAAGTTTTAGAACCAATCTAGTAAGCAAAATTAAAAGCAACATTAAATAAAAATTTAAATTAAAACAAATTCACCCTAGCGGGAAATTTCTGAAATACTTTTTTTTTTATTTGAGAAATCGAAATCCACGGTTAGGAAGTATGCACACCAAATTTGGTTGAACTTGTCCGATAGCTGTTTCTACACAGAGCTCTACTAATTAAACAGGAGGTGTTTAATTATAACCATCCTGCATATTAGCGTATTTTTTTAGAAAAGTAACGATCATCAAATATCGATGTTTGTACCCCCCCCCATTAACATTTAAACCGATGAATGGGTCTTCTATTCATACTCTTGATGAATAGTAGCGATCTTATATTATTGTTTGAAATCCATCCATCGAGAAATTAGCACAAGCAGACAACAAAAATTGCAATTTAGAAAATCATTCGATCTTATCAAAATGTTTCTATAGATATCTTAAATACTGAATATTAATCTTTAAGCTAATCTATAAATTTGCTCTTGGTTTGATGGGATAAAAATTCATGTGATTTTTGTAATGCAAATTTAATTAATTTATGTCAAAAATAAAAGAATTTCATTGATATATTCAGCAGATTTTAAAATTTGGAAATAAATATAGGTTTTCGTTTTTTGAGGATTTCAATAAAAAAAGTATAAAGGAAATTCAAGGAAAATATTTAAAGGAAAGTAGGCTTTAAGTACTTTCAGGAACTCCTTATATCTTCATTATATCTTCATCTTCTTTTATCTTCAATTCTGCTTGTGTTCGAAGTTTGGAAATTTAAATTTTGTTTTGAAATGGGATATAAAAGACCATATAAACAGAAGCATAAGAAGGGAGCACTACCAAACTTTATCTCACTGTAATTGTCAACTTCTTTTTTTTAACTGTCCTCTTCTTTTACGTTTCTTCCTGCTTTTTTTATATCTTATTTTATTGATTTAGTCTTAACTTTAAATTTATATGGATAGTGATTTATTTTGAGTGAAAGAAATGGCTATTAGATAAAAGCTTAACGTGTGTTAAAAACAAATGACTGTCCCAAATAAAATTAAAGATTTTGAAAGACAAATTCAATAAGTATTAAGTATGGCCTCCGACAACAAGGTGGCCAGGCTGGATGTAGTGTTAGCAAAAATAATTGTGATTGGGTGATATGTTTTGCAGAACCAAGAAACGAGCGAATTCGAATTTTGTAAACATTTCATTGAGTTCAGGAATTTCAATGGTAAAACAGAGCAGAATCTCAGCTCTAGACGGATATAACATACCTCTTCAAGACTGCCGTTGTCAACTTTATGTTAATGGTGCAAATCTGCATGGAGAAATAAATGACAAGGCCAGGGTCTTAGAAAAAAAAGGAATATGCTCTCTATTCTCCAAATTCATTTTTTTTCTTGCGGAGCCATTCGTTAAATCGTGTAGGAGTGAATGCTGCAAAAATTAATTCGGATATTATAACTTTTTTTTGGGAACATAGATAGTTTCTACTCTTTTTTCGGTCGTTTTTCTGCACTCAGGAAACTGCTGAAAAGTCAGATCCCATTATCTCTTCAATGTCTTTCAGAAACAAGGTGGAGTGACAGAATTTCCTGGAACTCTGTGAAATTCCCTAACTTTATATTGATATTATTTTAAAATTTTTTTGTTATTTCTAATTTTGCTTTCATGGGTCTCAATTTTGTATATCGTATGACAATACTTTTTATTTGCCTTGTTGTTGCTTTCTTATGAGTGTTACAATACTTTAATTTATATAAAATAATTTGAATTTTTTTTTAATTCAATTTTGTAGAAAGGATAGGGGCCAGCCAGAGCTTGTGGCAACGGGGTCCGTCTCAGAATTTGGGCGCCATAACATTAAGGTACAAAAAAACAGAAAGAGGGAGAATTTTGTTGGAGGGATTCTAACTTTGTTGCAGCAGCAAAACAAGATGATTTCCTGCGACAATCCAGAGAAGAATGGGCAGTATGATGTCCTATTTTAATAATAAATTTTAAGAAATTAAAATGATTAGATGCACAAACATTTTTTGTATTTGGTTGTCGTATATCTAGTTAGTGCACTTTGACAGTATTATCGTAGGAAAAAGTTCAAAAAAATTGAAAAAAAAAATGACCAAATGCAGGAAAAATTCTACTAAAGAGAAAGTTCGAATGTTTCAAGGGAATTTAAAAGCAAAATAACTTTCCGATGTAATAATTAGAATTTATTTCATATAACAAGATCTTCAATGAAGACAAAAATGTTTGAATGAAATATTCGTGAGAAAAGTCATTTATTATTCATTCGTTGCATTTGAGCTATAATTTCATTGAAATAATATCAGGATTGTTAAAAAAACTTTAAATACTTGACAACTACATTTAAATCCTCACAAATGAATAAACTAAATAAACTACATTTAACTTCATTGATTACGAAGAGAATTACTTCTACAAATAGTCTAGAAAATTTAAAGTAAACATTTTCAAAGTGAAGACAAGTTTCCAAATATTCATTAAAAGTTTTGAGTAGTATCTTTTCAAATTAAAATATTAACACAATTTTTGGCATTAAACAGAATGTAGATTTGGAAGAATTCTTACAGCAGGAAAAACACGAGAATTAACGTGGCTAAATATTATTAGAACACAAAGGATGAGATGGGCAGTAAAAGGGGTCTTAAAATGATAGACGTACAAAGTTGAAGAGAATGGAATTCCAAAGCTTGCGACCCCAAGTGAGAACGAATGAACAAATGAAATGAGAATTAATGGAATGACGTCTCTTTGAGAAGCAGAGGACTTGGAAAAAGCCAGACATAACTTCAGTCTGTTATGTTAAGGTAAACGAGCTCCTGAAACAATCAGTGCACTTCTGTAATTAAACAAAGGAATGTTGGTATCTGATAGTCTGTACCTGTTTGTCATGATTAAAAGACGCAAGTAATTATTTCCTTTTCTTTGAAAAAGGAAGGAAATGACTGTCATTTAACCATTATGAGAATCAGTAAATTAATAAAAATGAATAAAACGAAACAACTAATTTCGCGTTCTTTTGATACACTTAATTTTAGTTAAGTTCATGTAGTGGATTTAATTAGGTTTTTTTAAAAAATTAGAAAATATCCATTTTCAGATTGCATTTAATGAAAGATTTAACTAAAAATTAAATGGTTTAATAAGTTATAAAATTTTAGGACAATATTTTCAGGAAAGTCGAATTAAAACGGTCGAATAACGTAACACTGCCAGCAAACATTGTTCATCGTTTTCGTAATAGATAATAATTGTTTTTTATTTATTTCGTTTATAAAGAAAACTGTAAAGGAAATACATAAATGGCATAAATGGCAAAACATGGCATTCATTTTCCTTTTTTGTACTTAAGATTTACAAATGCATTTTGAGTGAGATGTAAAAGAACGGAGATTAATTATTTATAAAATATTTTAAGCAACACTATTTTAATGATCTGTAAAAATCAAAACACCACTATAATACTATAACAATATTCAGATACTTTTTTTCAGATTATACACTTGTAAATTTATATATAATGTGTATAAAGTATTATATACATGTAAAATTTACACAATTAATTTGTTATTTTAATAATATTGCAGATATTTTCATAATAAATTTTGAAAAGAATTATTAGACTCGAGCATTTTTGATTTACATTTAATAATGTTGATAAAGTGCGATAGATTTTCGGAAATACAGAATATGTGGAAACAGTATTTTGAGCAATTGCTTAATGTGGAAAATGATCGAACATATTTTGAGGATGGAGGACCAAATGATATGGAAAGTCAGACGATAACAAGTGAAGAGGTCAGGAATTCTTTAAGGAAAATGAAGAATAATAAGGCAACAGAACCGGACGAAATCCCTGCGGAGGCCTGGAGAGCCTTAGGAGACGAGGGGATTGACTTGCTCACTGACCTCATAAAAAAGATCTATAAGCAGGAAGAGATCCCAGAAGCCCAGAGAGACAGCATACTGGTACCGATATACAAAGAAAAGGGGAATATACAAGATTGCAAAATTATAGAGGGATAAAACTTATATCACACACAATAAAATTTTTTGAAAGGATAATTGATAAGAGACTGAGAATAATTGAAATTGGAAGGGAAGAGTTTGGATTTATGCCAGGATGGTCAAATATCGATGCAAGTTTTGGGCTGCGACAATTGATGGAGAGATTCTGCGAACAGGTAATTCATTTGGTCTTTATAGACTTAGAAAAAGCTTATGATCAGGTGCCTAGGCAGGAAATATGGAGATGTCTAAGAACAAGGAATGTACCAATTCGTCCTTATTAGGACTCATCATCATCGAAGCTAAATCTTGCTGATGAGTCCTAATAAGGACGAAACAGCTGTACCAGATTGCTATCGATGATGGCTCAATGCGTAAAAAGCAAACAATTCTAAAGAATTTTTATCGATTTTCTTCCGTTTTCATACTACTTCTAATACTTACGTAGTTTATTATGATATGTAAAATAATGATTCATATATTTTAAATAATTATTTTTTTAAATTTTTTACTTTCATAGGCCTAAATATTGGAAACAAATCAAAACGAAAAGGAGTAAATGTATCACACTTTATCTTCTTCTTCTTCCTCTGCAGCTGTTCCCATTTCAGATGGGTTCGCTGTGTTTGATGAGCTGCTTCCATCGTTTCCTATCCAGCCCCCCACCCCACTCTCTCCGTATCCCTTTGACTTTGAGGTCTTCCTCTACCAAGTCTAGCTATCGCTTCTTATTCCGTCCTCTCTTTCTCTTCCCCTGTATCTCCATCTTCATTACTCTGTGCCCCACATAATCTTCTTCTCTTCTTACTAAATGTCCAAATCATCTGAGTCTTTTTTCTTGCATTTTATCTTCAATATTTGCCACTTTCTTAGTTCGCAGAATATATTCATTTCTTAATCTATTTTCTTTCTTCGTCACCCCACTCATCCATCTCAGCATCCTCATTTCCACCACCTTCAGGTAACGAGTGTTGGATCTTTTCAAAGGCAAGGTTTCTGTTCCATACAGCAGTGCCGGTCTCGCTAGTGATTTGAATACCTTGCCTTTTAACTTCACTGGGACCTTCCTATCACAAAGTGCGCCAGAGGCGTCCCTCCAGTTTTTCCACTCCCACTTGGGCGCGGCAGTTGACTTCTAGTTCTGTCTTTCCATCCATGCCCAAATATCTAAAATACCCCAAATATCTAAAATGCTTAGCATATTTAATGTCAGTATCATAGAGCCTGATAGTTCTTGCTGTTTAGCCCGCGTATTGCATACCATATATTCAGTCTTACTCTTACTGATTTTAAGGCCTCTGTCCTCTAAAGTGCCTCTCCATTCTCCAGTTCTTCTTCGGTCTCTCCTTGTGATTTTGCACACAAAACCATATCATCTGCTCTAAAGTTCCAAGGAAGCTCTTCACGTATCTTCTCTGTTAACACCTCTATTACAATAGTGAACAAAAACGGACTCAAGGCTGAACCTGAACCTCGAAATAATTATTTAAAATATATGAATCATTATGTTATATATCATAAGAAACTATGTAAATATTAGAGTAGTATTTAAAGGGTAGAAACTCTATAAAAATGTACAAATTCGTTAGAATTGTTTGCTTTTCATGCATTGAGCCATCATCGATAGCAATCTGGGACAGCTGTTTCGTCTAGGACTCATCATCATCGAAGCTAAATCTTGCATATGAGTCCTAATAAGGACGAAACAGCTGTCCCAGATTGCTATCGATGATCGCTCAATGCGTAAAAAGCAAACAATTCTAACGAATTTGTGCATTTTTTATAGATTTTCTTCCCTTTTAATATTACATTAATGCACGTTAAACCTTCTTTATTATTAGAAGTAGTGTTAGGAAGATGTGGAATTTTTTTATATGTTTCAGTAATATATCCATACTGTAACTATACCAATAGTGTAACTATATTGACGAATTACTTGCCAGACACAGCGTATGTAAATAGTGGCTAGACGATCTATCCAGCATTTCAGAAGTTATATATATATGCATCAGGGGCATATATAAAGGCCCCTCCCGAAATAATGAAGATATGTCTTCCGAACGTTTTTTTTGGTTGAACAGATAGATTTTCATTGTTTTTTTTGTTTAGTTGAATAGATTTTTTGCCCCCCCCCCCCCGAAATGTCCTCCCAAAGTTTTCTTTTTTTTTTTGGTTGAACAGATAGGTTTCCATGGGGTGTCGGTCCCCCCCCCCGAAAATATATTCTATATACGCCACTGACATGCATATATACATCTCATGAGTCACTATTTTCAGAAGTAGGTTATAAAAGCTATAAAAGCTATAAAAGCTAATAAAGTTTCTATTTCGTTGTTCTTAGAAAAATGCTTAAGACAAAGATTTATTAGAAAGATGAATAATTGATTTCAAACGATTGAAATGTTTCAGAAATTGATTTAAAAAAATAATTTATATGCATCAAAGAGTTATGCATACAAAAGGAAAAACGAACAGACAAACATTCAAATTTATGTTAACATAAACTAAACAAATATAATAATGTGGTACATTTTATTCTAAAAGTAAATGGCTGTTTCTATTTATTTGCATATTGATATTTTATCTAGTAGATGTAGGGAATGTCTGAAGTGTTACCTAACTCTGCACAATATTTTTGTTTTGCCCCCCACCCCCAATTATTGAATTCTCAGACCCTGCAAAGTGATGAATGACTGAGCCATAAGTTGAAAAAAAAATTGATATATTAAACTATTATATTATATTAATATATAAGTGATTAAAGTGTAGCAAATGACTGCACCACTGTTATCAAAATTGAAGGAGCAATATTTGTGGATGAAGCAATATGTTGATCAGTATATAAGTTTTTCGTAATAAAAATCCAAAGATTGCCAAGAATTTATATTATATCATTTACTTCTTCTTATTTAAACAACGATCACACTCGGATATGATCCAATTAAATTTAAGTTATACAAATACTATCTTCAAATGAATGTCTCTTCTAGAACACAATAATATCTTTCGAAGTTAACACCTTAAACTTTCAAAGTCCACGGAAAAAGAATAACTACAGTTCAAAAATCATATTCAAAATTTAACATATTCAAAAGTTCTTTGAATTAATCCATTAATATAAGCTCAATATCAAAAGCCTTGGTAGTCAACTACCGAAGCACAATTGAAAGACTATATTAAACTTTTTAACAAACATTGTTTATCTAGTCTTGATAATCAATTTCCGAAGCACAATTGAAAGACTATATTAAACTTTTTCACAAACATTATTTATCTGTCTATCCTCGTACTTTATATGTTCATCAATAGGAATCTTCATTTTTACCAAAAAAAAAATAGGAAGGATAAAAAACACTTACATTAACTTCACCACGATTTATATCAATAATCGATCGGTCAGTATTTTAACTCTTGTATATAGATCCCTCAACATCGTCCTAAACAACGTTCAAGGTTCTGTCTGCAAACGATGTTTCGTGAGATATGCCATTATTATTATTTATCCGAGACAATTCAAAAAATAATAAATAAAGAAAACAAAGATAAAAAGATAAATAGCAACGACAAGAAGTTTGAAATGAGTGCTGTTTATAAATTAGACTGCCTGAATTGCGATTCGTTCTATCTTGGGGAGACGAAAAGAACAGTTCAAGAACGCATGGGGGAACACGAATATTATATTAGACAAAAATTAGTAAAGGAATCAGAAATTGCTGAACACTGTAAAGACAAGCAGCATCGTATCAATAGTGAGGTAAAAATTTTATATAATGAAACAAATACAAAAATTAGAAAGACTATAAAAAGCCTATGTATTCGAAATTCGAAAGAAAAAAATCTCAATAGATATGATGGAGTTAAAAATTGTGAAAATTTGGTAAAATTGGCTAGAGAAATGATTCACAAAAAATTTGTAGCCTCTAACAAAAAGGTAGTAATCGAAAAATTAAAGTGTTAATATGTAAGAATAATCATGTATTTTTACGATAAGAATTTGTGATTATTAATAATGTGTGATTATTGTAGATTATGATCCCTTATTATTATTGTATTAACGTTTTTTAATTGTTAGTATCAATATTTTAAGGTCATTGTCATAAAAGAATCTCGCCTATTTATTATTATAATGTAAAAGGCTTGAAAAAGAGGAGACGGTGAATTTTATCTCCTTGAAAATTCGTTTTTTTTTTCAGTTAATGAATGTAGTTTATGACATTTATTTTCGGGTGGATGATGTTTAATAACATTTATTATAAAACAGAAGATTTAAGGAAGAAGTATGGTTTGTTTGTATATAGTAAAGATCAAATTGTTTCCAATAATTTCTATTGTATCCGAAATTATCAATAGTCTGAATTTTAAATGTATTATGGAGTCATAATGTGCTGAAAGTCGTTTTTTAGTATAAGGGATCATACATTCGTAGTTTTTTAAGATATTTCAAAACTAGCAAAATTTAAACTTTTAAATTTTTTGTTTCTTTAAGAAACTCCTATTAAACTTTCTTTCTGTTTCCAGGGTTTCCTTAGAAATATTTAATTGAATTCTTTCTAAGGAAACTCTGGAAACAGAAAGAAATAAGAAATAGATTGCGTTTACTATTAAAATTAGATTTACCTTTCCTTGCTGCTTTTTTATTATTTATAAGAGCAGTTAGTTGAAAAGTTTCAGGAACCAATTCACAGTAATCAAATTACTTTTGTCTCACTTCAGCTTGACCATTTAGAAAACTTAGAAGATTTGAGCTACTCTGAAACCTCTATGACAGGATCAATTGAAAGGTTTGAATTATTTATGCAGAAGAAATTCATCGGTATTTATTAGATTAGTAGGCGTTTTTTTTTTGTTACGTAACCCTATCAAGGGTTTTTTTACAAAGTTTTCATTTGATCTTTTATGTTTTCGATCATTGATTACAAAAATTTTGCTCCAAAATGTATCATTGATTATTCTTCAAATGTAAAAAAAAACCATATAGTACGAAAAAGAAACTATTTCTATTTTTGAACAAATTACAAAAAAAAATAAAATAAGTAAAGAGAATGATGAAGTTGTTTTGATTTATTTTTATGTTTCATTATCAATCCAATACTCAGCACAACGTAATTTGTATTGAATGCACTGGAATGACTGCAATGGTTTTAATAAATCGATGTCTTTTAGTTAAAAGATAAAGTTCACTAGTGAATTTTAGTGAAAAAAATGCATCACATTCCTTTTATTCGTGCAGTTGATTTATAGTCTTCGAGGATAAAAAACGAAAATTATCTCTAGTTTCATTGCATCAACTTCATATAAAAACAGAACATTGAAATGTATGTATGAAACTTCAATGAATACTCTTACAATAAATTCTCATTAAAATGACCAAAAAAAGAAATTGAAATTTTCTCCAATCTAAGAAATTGAATATTGAGTTAGATGTTTCGTTTAACATTAATGCTTTCTCCATCAGGTATTTTGAACTTAAAGCAGTGTTTCTCAACCTTTTAGTACTTGCGACCCAATTTTCAATCACATCTCTCATCGCGCCCCCCGAAAAAAAAAAACCTCCAAACCTATCTGTTCAACCAAAAAAAAATAATA
>JAFIDM010006943.1:77224594-77263007 GCA_023159025.1 Thereuonema tuberculata
AAAAAAAAAACCTCCAAACCTATCTGTTCAACCAAAAAAAAATAATAAAAAAAAAACCTCCAAACCTAGATAAATCGATATGCTCGCGGCCCCCCTTTAGTTTTATCGCGCCCCCCTAGGGGGGCGCGCCCCACAGGTTGAGAAACGCTGACTTAAAGAATCGAAAATAACTAAAAGTGCTTTACAAATATTTAAAAAACATTTGAAACAGCACATGAGAAAATGCTTAGCATTTAAAGAAGACAAGAATTTATCTTAGAAGACGCAATGCAACATTCTTATGTATTTAGCCTTTGACGTTTCATTTGAAATCCATCAGCTAACAATGAGTTTCTTTACTGCGGTAGCAAATCAGGTAAAAATCGGTTTGTTCTTCCAAAATCCCACGTGTCTCGAGTACTGTAGAATCTTACTCTTTAAATAATGTCATCAACAGATATAATGGATTAAAACAACAGACACTGCCCATAATCCCACTCTATCTTGAAACTATCGAAAAGACTAACCCCTGAGAAATATTGTAATTAGTATTTTCATTTTGAAAATATATTTTGAAATATAATTTAATTAGTTAATTAGCTTTGCAATTTTGAACTGTAATAAATACACGATTAACAATAGAGAAAAGCAAAGTACATTGAAGTGACAATCTAAAAAGGCAAACTTGCTCTTTATTTATACCAATAATTCTCATTTTAATTACAGATTTCGTTTGGGGAGTTTATAAATAAAGTTGTAATTGCAAACTAGTTTAGTATCTTGTTTTCTTAGTGCCTCGACACACATGATGGATTGAAACAACGGACGATATCCTATCCTATATTGAAACCTGTCCACAGGATCTACTCCTGCGAAATGCAATATTTTAATAAGAACTATTTTGCATTATTGAACTAGAAAAAAATTAAAAAAATAACAATGCAGGATAGCAACAAATTTTGAAAATTCAAAAATACAATTTAGTAATGGAAATTTGCCATTTATTTATATCAAATAAATATATTTATTTATATCACTTCTTATATAATTATAGATTTTATTTGAAAGATATTGAGTGCTTGACAGAATAATAACAGTTTCAATTAAAAACTTAGTTTTTAAACAGTTGAAGCAACGAGGAATATTATTAATACTCATATTTCATTATACTTAAAATAATATATATTTACACAAAAGAATCAAAACTTGTTTCTGGGAGAAGATCAAAAACAAGGTAGGAAAGTGATTAGTAAACCAATCACAATGCTTCGCAACGTCTTCTGATAAGAAAATATAATTGATATTGCTTTAATTTCCTTATTATTATAATCATGCGAATAATCCTAACACTTGAAAATTTTATTTTTCCTGAAAATTTGATTACTTTATATCTATCCCTAAATTGCGGCGCCATTTTTCCAGAACTTGTTCATTTTGTCTGATTGAATTCATTTTGAATTATTGCTTTAATTTCCTTATTATTATATATTTGTGGTTCTTGTAGAGCTGCATTATAAATGTGATTGTTGCGAATGTAAAAGACACAATTGTCGCGATTGTGGGGATTGTTGTGCTTAATGATAATTCAATGAGATTTTAATGAGATTTTAATGATATTTTAATGATACTTGCCTACGTGATAGCCAAACGGGAATATAAGTCTGCTGATCTAATCACAAGACTAACAAGTAAGTTTAATAAAATAACATTTAAATTTAATTTTTTGGACTGCCACACAAATGAATTATATATAGCATGATTCAAAAACCCCTGTACAAACTTTCAAGGTAGGTCAGAAATTCAAAAACGAACCTTATTCGTATTGAAACGTATATTTGGAAACGTCACCCGAATGAGCTTGAGGGCGTTGTTTGGCAGCACAGTAATTGGAGATTGTCGATCATCCGACTTGTCCTGCATTGATTTCTTCTTCTGGGGTTACCTCAAAGGCATCATTTACGAGACTCCCATTGCCTGTCGCTGCCCTCTTTGCAATAGTCGCTGTGGCAGCTGGATGTCTCCGCGAAAGGCCTTGCATTTTTACACGTGTTTGGCAATCCATGCATCGACGTTGTGAAGCATGTATTGATGTTGGTGGAAGTAACTTTGAGCACCTACGATTATGGTTGTTTTTAGTATTCCTTACCTACCATTAAGTTTCATTTGTAAGAAATTTGAATCCATTAAGAATTTCCATGATTTTTACAGTAAAATTTCCATGATTCTTTCGTATTGTTTTGTTACTTAAATTAAAATATGGTATCAATAATTTATGTCACGTTACTAATAATAATTCATAATCGATCATATTAACCATGAAATGAAGTTTCACGTTAACTTGGAATCCATCTACTAGGAAGATTTTACCTCTTATTAATGTGTTACATTATTAATTATCACGGTTTCTCCAGCCCTCTTTTAGGTTATCAAAAAAACGGCAATTTCTAATAGTAAACACTGGGGAGAGATTCTCAATGAGTGGTCTTAATATTTCCAAGTGAAAGTTATGTAGATATTTAAAAACATTAATTTTCATATAACTTGCAGTTAACTTGGAAACTTTAACTTGTTCGTTGAATTCCCTTGATCTTACTGAAGCCAATTGAATTAGTAGCTCGAAAGTTCATAAATTTCTAATTTGAAACTATATAGAAAAGCGACTACTTCGTAGAATTGAAAATGCTTTGAGAGTTTAAAGACGATGCAAAATGCTGAAATAAAGACAGAGATCCTTTGACATGCAACCAATTAAAACAGAATTAAGCCGGTGTATAAAAGATTACTGTTTAGATCTTGTGACGTAAAACCACAACCAAACTGAATACACCAATTCATTGGAAAATATTTTCTTTAAAGTATATACTGACTGCTCAATTGAAAGTGGACACTTGGGATATGGAACACATGCTTTATATACAGCGTGTCTAATAGCGCGTACTGTGGCCTTTTGCCCCAAGCACAGCATCCACACGCCGCACAGTGGGTTATGGGAGGAAAAAAGTCCAATTTTTAAGTACTTCTTTTTATGGAAGTTTTATATTTTATGGAAACGTATTACAACATGTAGAAAATATATAACTATTTTTGGTACTGAATAAATTGTACATAAAGGAACACTAAACCAAACGAGTTTTTTTTAAGCGAATTTTTGTACTCTTTTGAATATGACATTCTCAAAACTCGTGTAATTTTGAATTGATTTCGATGTTTATTATAAATGTTCATACTTTTGTTAATATAAAACCAATATCGTTACACAATTCTGTTTTTATATTTAATTTTATTTGTCATATTCTGAGGGGCTTTTTTTTCCCTTTTTCAGTCATTCTAGGCTCATAAGTGTCGATCTACCGGCTGCTACCGGCTAATTTATACATTGTATTATAGGGACAATCCTCACAAATAAGTAGATACCAAATTCAACTGCCACCATCTGCCTCCTGAAGATTAAGCCAACATTAACTAGCCTAGAGTAAGAATAACAAAAATTCGTGGTATTGAAAATGAATGTGACGATTGTTATCTAAATTCATTAGAATTCATTAATTTAGTTGTTCCCTTTTATTTAAATACTTAGAAAATCGTATTTAAGGTAATTAGTCAAGCCTCTTAATATATCAAAAGAAAGACAATTATCTAATTACTACCCTCAATTAACAATTATCTTATATTACCTAAGACCTATAAATTGGATAGAAATTATATTTTTTGTCATTTTCCTTCGTCAACCTGAGAAAGTAACAACAAACCATGTCAACTTTAACATTTTTATATTCAGAATTAGCCGAAATCGCGTTGTCTTGTAATAGAGACCCGGAGAAATGTATCGAAGCTTTAAAATTTAAATATCGTTACGTAACGAAATTGCTCTTGTGAAACTCAAAAGAGAGCTGAAGAAAAAATTTATTCCAAGATTGACTCAAAAGTGACAAAAAGCTAATCGAACTAAAAGCCGCTTTCTTACCAAATATCAAGAATGGTTGGCTCTAAGCCATACAATTCCTAGAAGTGCTGCTTCTGTAGTGATAACGACGATAATGATTCACCGTGACCTTCCAAAAGATCACGACTACGAAGTGGACGACTAAGAAAGTCATTCGAGGAATGTTGTTCTAACACAAAACGCTATAAAGTGAAAAATTTATGTGAAAACAATCCCGAGGATTTAATAATCAGTACTGCAGAAAAATTAAATAAATCACTGGAAATCGTCCCGTTAACACCAGAAAAGGCTTTGGCATTAATGTTAGATGCTGCACTATCGAAACACCAGTACGAAACTATAAGGAAAGCTGTAAAAGAGACCGGTTGTGACATTTTCCCCAGCTACGCCAAAGTTCGAGCGGGGAAAAAAAGAGAGCTATCCATAAGACATAGATGTCTCTGACAGCTATGCTTGTGTTAGCTTGCAGAGTCTGTTGGATCACACAACGAAAAGAATTTTTAAAACTAAGAATAATGAAGAATTGGCGGAAATTAGTGAAGAAGTTACTTTTATTTCCAAGTGGGGTTGTGATGGTTCCTCCGGACACAGTGAATATAAGCAAACTTTTTCTCAAGATGAAGTCAGTGATGCTAATATGTTTCTTTTTTCATTAGTGCCACTCAGTCTTAACACCAAAGGAGACCAATCCTCTGTGTTCTAGAAGAATACGAAGCCATCCTCGAGAAGATATTGTAGGCCTGTACAGTTTCAATTTTTACAAAAAATGACTGAGTCTACCAATAATGAAGTCGCCCGAATGGAGAGTGAAGTAGCGAATTTGAACGAGAGCATTATCTCTTTTAGAGATAAAACAATAAAAGTGCTCCACAAACTCGTGTTTACGATGATCGACCAAAAATTTGCACAAACAGTGACTGATACTGCATACAATGCTGTTTGCTTTATTTGCCAATCAAAGTCGACGGAGATGAATAATTTAGATCATGTTCGTAGCAAAGGAGAAAATGAAAGGGTCTTGGAAGTTGGTTTATATCTACTCCATGCCCGTATCAAGTTCATGGAATGTATCTTACATATACGATACAACAAGTCCTTCCAGAAATGGAAAATAAACGCTGAAACTAAGGTACAAAGAGAACAAGAGAAGAAAAGAATTCAAGATGAATTTTTCAATCGTCTTGGTTTAAAAGAGAGACTATGTTAAACAAGGAATAGGCACTACAAGCGATGAGAACACTTCAAGAAGATTTTTTAAAAACCCGTATGTGACAACAAAAATAACAGGAGTTGATGAAGAATTGATTCATCGCTTTGCAATTATATTGCAAGTGATAAATTCTGGTGCAATGATTGATTATGAACAATTCGGCTTTTATTTACACAGACCATAGAATTGTATGTAAGCCTATACAATTGGTATTATATGCCAAATTCTGTGCATAAAATACTTCTGCATGGAAGCAAGATTATATCATGGGCCGTGTTACCTATTGGAATGCTGACAGAAGAAGCGCAGGAAGCAAGAAACAAAGACTACAGACGACTCCGATTAAATAACTAGCGGAAATGTTGTCGAGAATCGACTAACGAGGATATCATGGACATGCTCCTGGCTTCTTCGGATTCATTCATAAGTAGCTTACAAACAGTAAAGAGAAAGAGCGCCCTACTCTTCCCGAAGATGCGCAAGTTTTATTAGTTAGTTATGTAACATAACATAACCTAAAATATGCATGAAGTTGCCAAAATATACAAAATATGCATTTTTTAATTGGATTATTTTAATAAAGAAACATAAGATATGCACAGAAAACTTACAATTTTGTTGATATACCTCTTAATAACAAATATGCATTTTGCATATAATCCGAGCTCTGGTTATGTTTAATATTTTTTTTGTGTATTTTTTGTTGCCGCACTTTATTCTATACAGTGCTTTTTTTATGTTTTAATTTCCTTAATATTATAATTTTGTACACATGTAATATAAGAAAATAGTAGTTAATTTAAAATAAATCGTAGGAAAAACCATTGTACTAATTTTATTCCTTTGAAACCTTTGTGTAAATACCTAAAATAGGTTTAGTACACAGATATTACCATTATACTACAAGAATATTCAACAACATACAAGAATGTTAAGAAAAAATAGACATCAGGTTACATATCAAATCAATAAACAATTTTTTTTGCACGCCCATACAAAGCGACCCACTGTGCGCCGTGGCATGCTCTCCACCAGTTTCTGATAGCAAGCAACCGGTAGTTTTGCCCACTCCTCCATCAAAGCCTGCACAAGTTGGATGCTGTTTGCGGTCGCATCGGACGCGCACGAATCCGGTGCTCGAATTCATCTCACAGATTTTCAATAGGTTTCAGCTCTGGACTCTAGGCTGCCACTGAAGTTCATGAACATTATTCTCCAGAAACCAGGCGCTGCTAACATGGCACGGCGCCTTGTCGTTCTGAAACACAAATGGCCCTTTCACCAAACTGCGACCACAACGTAGGAAGCTTGGAATTGTCTAGAAGATCCAGATACTTTGTGGATGTCATACTCTCGATCACAGCCAATGGACCACGACGACACCATCTCACCACCACCGCCAAACTTCACTGTTGGGATGACACAGTCAGGTGTCCACTTTCAATTGAGCAGTCAGTGGAGATTTTGGAAATATGCTGTACAATATCTGATGCAGTTTTGAGTATCAGAAAAAGATTTTAATGGTCCACGTTGGAATTCAGTCAGGACTAGCAGAAATTAGATGGGAAGACCAATGATCCAGCCTTAACAAATTCTATTTAATCACTCAAATATAAGTCGTCCTTGCGCTCCGACCACTGGCAATGGACTGTCCGAGCCAGATTCAATCTCCAGCGAAGATCTAGGATTTATGAAGATAGTTTCTCCTCCAGACGGGCCCTAAAATTTATTCAGCCCTCTTTTAAATGGAGACTAGTCACAATTATCTAACAAATAGGCTAAGTAGTAATTCACTGAGTAACGGAGATAATATGATCTTCTTTGGTGATTTATCTCACTATCTTACCGCATATTGTCTCGCTAATATATTTCATCGAATGCTTATCTTAATACTATTTCAAATTGGATTTACAATCAATTTACAGACCTAATGGTTAGGTTCCGGAGCGTGTACTTAATTCAAGGAACGTATTCTTTTATTATATCAATAAAGGTAATGCATTACAATGTCTAGGATAACAAAACGAGATACCAATGTAAGTAATAGCGTTTTGCTTTAAATTATTATTGTATTGTAAAAAGTCAATTTCAGGTGATGTAATAGAAGCTGAAAGGTAGATATATCAAATTTTTTAATTTATTAAGTGACCAAGAGTGCATACAGATATTCTCAAAGGAAATCAAAATGGTGCACACCAGAAATTCTAAGGAGAACGCTGAGGTTACGGCAACGCCGGCGACGGACGCCACCCACACCCCGGAAGAGGAGCCTTCACCCCGATGGGAGAATATACAGGAGACGGTGAGGCAACACGTGGGCGAAGCTCTTGAATCGCAGGATGTATTAAAAGCAATAACAGCCGCCATCACTGATTCCGTTACGAAGATCGTGACGGATAAATTGATGGAGGCCCTCAGTGAAAAAGACAGAGAACTTAAAGAACTTCGCCAGGAACTCAATGAAGTAAAAAAAGAATTCTTTGAATATAAAAGCAAAGTGGAACTGGCGGACGATTCCCAAGAACAATACGAAAGGAGAACAAACCTCCGAATTTTTGAATTAGAAGAAATGAAGGACGAGGACACGGACAATGTAGTGATCAATTTGTGCAAAGACAAACTTGGTGTTCTAGTATCAAAAAATGACATTGATCGCTCGCACAGAGTAGGTCCCAGAAAAAGTAATAGGCCTCGAGCCATTATTGTCAAATTTGTCTCTTACAAAACAAAAGAAGCAGTTTTTTCTAAGAAAAAACTTCTCAAAGGTAAGAGGATTACCATAAGAGAGGATTTGACGAGGGCAAGGATCCAGTTGCTCCAGGCGGTGATTGAAAGATTTGGACTCAGGAATGTTTGGACCAGCGACGGAAGAATTATCGTTCACCATGACAATAAAAAATTAACCCTGACTTCTATATATGATTTGCAAAAATTAACATAGGCCCTAATTAATCCACCATTTTCTTTTAACTGCAACATTATTTTTATTTCATTATTTTTATTTAATTTTTTACTTAAATTCGTGTACTAAACTTGGTTGTATTTTAATTTTAAATTCTTGATTGCATTTTGAACTTGCTGTCGTAATTGTTAATCTCTTTATACTTTATATTTACTGTTTTATATATATATCTATATATTTATATTTATTTTATCTCTTTATTTTCAACTTGTTAATATCAATTATATTTAGTTTTATTTTTTAGTTAATTATATTTAGATTTTGTCTTTGTAACATTGCATCTTTTTGTTATCAATTATTAGATTACATATCTCTTTTCATCTATAACCACATTCTTTAAGTAAACCTATTAGAAAAGAATTGTTCTGGTGCGTTGCCTGATAGTTTTCTAACGTATTCTCAACTCCTATTTCCTGTTCCGTATTAATTATCTTTCAATCTCTTTTACAGTTTCACTTATTAACTATAGCGTTACTTTATTACTCCGTACTATCATTCGATTTAATATTATTATTTTCCCCTCCCTTCAATATCTAGAGCCAAAAAGTAAACTACCACAGATGTAAATAATGAGCCTAATTACATTGTAATCTCCTTCATTTTTTCTTTACAATATGTCATAACTCAATGACTCATCTCCGGATTATTCCCCTGATTCTCTTTTCTTTTTAGCCCAAAATATTCGGAGTATCAATGCAAATTGGGATCTTTTAATTTATAATTTAGGAACACTTCAAAAATTTCCAGATTTCCTTCTTCTAACTGAAACTTGGGCTACGAGTCCACAAATTTTACCCAATATTGAACACTATTCTGTAGTCTCAGTTAATAGAAATGAAAAAAAAAAGGTGGGGAAGTGGCTTTTTATTATAAAGATAAGTTTAATATCAAGGTATTAAATGAATTCTCTTTTATCAATATGGATGTAGAATGTATTTGCTGCTCAATAAATGATAGATGTTATATTGGTAGGCATTTACAGACCGCCTTCTGGAAATATTCTTCGTTTTCATGATTATGTTGATTCGATTTCACAATTTATTAGTCAACATCAAAAAAGAGGAATATTTATGGGCGATTTTAACATTAACTTCCTGAATACAAATGACGAAAATGTCGTAGATCTTCTAACAACCATGAATTGTTACTCTTTCTTCCCACTTATTGATTCTCCAACCTGTCACTCTACCTCACACTCATCTCACTCACTTCTTGATCAAATCTTCACTAATTTTCCGATTCAAACTAAAGGTATCTTTCACGCCTTCATTACTGACCATGATCCGGTATTTTTCACGACAAAACTTTCAGATTTACTTAATGGTTTCTCGTTTAAAAGAGCGACGAAAATGAAAAAGCGCAAATTCTCCCTTAATAACATAAATAAATTTAAAGAATATTTAAATACTTATTTAATACTTATCTTCAACGAACTATTCTTCTCAGGATTAAACAATTATTGCTCTCTGATCTCCCAAAATAATTCCACAATAAATAAGAAACCATGGATATCCTTTGAACTTTTAAAAAATATCCATCACAAAAATAAACTGTATAAATCATATAAGAAAAATCCTACACCCGCAAAACTAGAACACCTTAAAGTCATACGGAATGAATTAAAGTCACAAATTAGAGCTTCCAAGGAAAGTTATTACGAAAATCTATTTAATGATAATCTCTCCATAAAAGAAAAGTGGAATAATATCAACAAATTAATATCTAATAACAGAAAACCAAAATGTGCATCTACTCTTATCATAGAAAATAACTTAAAAACATCCGAGCAAACCTAAGTAAATTTCTTAATATCCTTCTACCAAATATTCCCTTCAGCACACCAGATAAAAATGTACATCCCATTCTGAACGACCCAAGTCCTTCCTCCTTCTTTTTATCTCCTACTTCCCCTTATGAAGTTAAACAAGCTATCCAATCACTATCCAGCAAAACTTCTTCTGGTCCTGATGAGATCTCCCATACTTTCTCAAACAGATCGTGGATGATATTGCACTCCCTCTTTCTCTTATTTTTAATATCTCAATATTTGAAGGCGTCTTTCCTTCTTCCTTCAAACAAGCGAAAGTTGTTCCATTATGGAAAGCAGGAGAGGTGAACACTCTAACCAACTACCGTCCTATCTCAGTGATAAACTCTTTTTCAAAAATATTTGAAAAATTATACCACAGCAAACTCTCTATCTATATATCAAAAAGGAAAGTCATTGCGCAACAACAACATGGTTTTATTACAGGGAAAAATACCGAAACTGCACTTATTGAACTCTCAGAGTTTATCACGGAGAATATGGCGGAAAATAAGATCGTCTTAGGTCTCTTCTTGGACTTGAAAAAGGCCTTTGACTCAATTAATATCAATATTTTACTCCAAAAATTGAAACATATGGGTATTAGAGGCCCACCTCTTACATGGCTCTCTTCATATCTATCACAAAGAAAATATCAGCTGAACATCAACGGATATTCCTCTTCAGTATATCACACGTCGACAGGTTTACCCCAAGGATCTATCCTTTCCCCTCTTCTCTTTAATTTATTTATAAACGATCTCATTCTCACATCACCTGCTTCCAAATGTATCTTCTATGCCGATGACGGAACCCTTCTATTTGCTGATAAGAATGTAGAAAAACTCAAGCACGAAGTCCAGTGCTCACTTTTCTATCTCGAATCTTGGCTATCCTCAAACGACCTTACTTTAAATACAACCAAAACGGTTTATATGTTTTTCTATCAAAGAAATAAAATACTCAACTCTGACAATTTCTCTATCACTTATAACAACTCTTTATTACAAGAAGTCCAATCCTTCAGATATTTAGGTGTTACTCTTTCGGACGATCTATCATGGAATCTCCATGCGCAACAAATCGCTCATAAAGTTTCAAAAAATTTGGGCATCATTAGGAAACTTTATTTTCTTCCTAGAAAAATACTTCTGAATCTATATTGGTCGCTAATTCACACAAACCTGTGTTATGGTGTAATCATTTGGGGTACCACGGCCAAATTTCAAGAAAAAATATTACTCAAAGTTCAAAAGCATTTCCTAAGATTCCTAGATAAAAAAAACCCGCCTCTGCTCTACCCAATTCCTCTGGACAAAATATAAAATAATTCCTTTCAATCATATCTATAAGCTTCAGTTGGCTCTTTTCACTTATAAAACTATCAATAAAAAACTACGTCCTTCAATTACGTTAAATACTAAACCCCACTCCCATTCTTATAAAACTAGACTCAATCCTGGTCTTCTACTAACAAAAACAAGATCCAACTATCAACGGAGAGCAGTCAGTTATTCAGCTCCTCTAAATTGGAATGAAATTCCAAAGGAAATTCGTGATTGCTCTTCCCTGGCACAATTTAAAAGAAAACTTAAACAACACTTTCACTCAACTCAATCCTCATAGATATATAATTCCTCATTTCACGTAAATCCAGTAATTGATTGCATTCTCTCCTCTATTTTCTTTCTTCCCACTCCCTCCTTTTTTTTTTCTTTTCTTTTCTTTTCTTCTTCCTCTATCTAGGTAAGCACAATCAGTCCAATTTTATTTCATATTAATAATTTTCCTTGGCATATAATTGCGTCAATATATGATGAACTGAATTTTTTTTTTTGTTTCTTATCTAAATGTACAATGTAAAAAATTTGTAAAAAAAAAAATAAAAAAAAATAACAGAAATAATTCAGTTCCTTTAATTGATGTTTTTTTTTTTCTCCTTCCTCTCCCTGTAATACTTTTTGTTTAATGTAATGCTTTTTGTTTAATTTTCATTTTATTTGCCTCGATGCCGACACCCTTTTGTTTTCTCGACGGGATCACCCTTAAGACAACTGGAATGTCAAAACTGTAATCGATATGTATTGTTGTAAATATTTTTTCTTTATAGGCAATAAATTATTATATTATTATTATGAACTTAATTACCAATTTAATTATAAGAATATACTGAAATAAAAGTTACAAACAATTTTTTAATCAATTTAAATCATTTAGTTGGCAAAATTATAAACAAAAGATAATCCTAACCTTTCTTATTGATAAACGCCGAACTCCGATAAACTGTATATTTTTTCTTTACGACAAATAGACTTCTTCTCATCGAATGAGATTTAGGTATCTGCTTGTTTGTGAAAAGCAGCAAATGGTATCAAACACAATGCTTTTTTTGGTTGTCATTCATCATTCGAGTAAAGCAGAAATGTGTCAAGGAAGCAGAACACAATCAATAGAACCATAAAATAATGGAAATTCTTTCGTAAATCGCAGAAAAAATTCAACGTGATTAAACTAGTTGACAAATGATCTTCAGGATTATTTAAATAATGTTCACGGTCCGGTCATTGAGCTGTCTGGAATCTTAATGTAAATATAATTTGTCTTAGGTTGAAGTCTGAACTCTGAAAATAAGTCTGTGACTTTGACGAATTGTTTGTAGATTTACAACTAGTTATTTTATTTAGAAATTAAATTTCAAATTTACTTCAGAAATATTAGGTTGTAACAGAATATCTTCTATGCTGATTTAGTTTGCTGTTCTTTAAGTAAATCTTTGTGTTATATATAAGATCTGACATGTATGACCCTGTATTGTTCACATTGTAATTACCATATACTGTTATTATTCTATCATTCAAACTTTTGTTAATGAAGAATATTCTAAGCCCGAAGAAGCAGATAAAATATATCTGCGAAATATAGCAATGTTTTAAAAAGATGAAGATGTTGTGTTTTCTATTTATTATAATTATTATTTCTGGAATCATGTTTAAACAAATTCTTTGTATTGTTTATTTTTAAGTTTTAGATCTTTTTAAGGTAATTTTTAAGCTTAGTGGTTCTTTTTAATCATCTTTCCTAAAGTGTGTGTGTTCTAATATGTATTAGTGTAACCCTCCCCCATATAATAAATTTTAAACGTCGTTTGTTATTAGTCTACTTGAAACTTGTTATAACTTTTCTAGAGATTATTTGACTTTGTGTAGTACAAGTCTTTTTCAAAGTGGGTCTTGGTCTCGGAATTACCGAGAGGAGTTGAAAAATATTTTTATAAAAAAACAGCACTGAAAACGAGTAGTCCAGTGGTTTAGGCGCTGGATTACGGACTGGAGGAGCCGGATTCAATTCCCGGCGGTGGTAAAGGACTTTTTTCCCAAGGTTATTTCTTCTCGAGAAGGATTCCTAGGTTTCCCGCAGTCCTCTCCTAGATGGGTACCGGATTTCTTACTCGGGGGTTAAGAGTGGAGAGCGTCGGACTTACCCATACTATATCAGCTAGTGCCGTTAGTCCAGAATCTCTCGGAGCTTAAATCCTTCCGTGCACCTCATGTCCTAAATAGTCTGTTGCGGTGCAGATTTAACCTTTTTCTATTTAACTGATGTCTAATTATTGAAATCGTAAATAAATTAGGTGCTCTTTGATATGATTAAAAGTAATCATCTTTCATTAATCAACTTAAGTAAATATTGAAGATATAATTAATGCTTTCAAAAAATGTAAATGTATCTCCTACTAGGTGTCATAATTTAAAACAAAAGTGTGCTTTTCGTCTCTGTCGTTTTCGATGTAATACTTAAAAAATTAATACTTAAAAAAACTAATAAAAAGTAAGAATTTTAATTAATAATCTTTTAACGAATGTAGACATAAAGTTAAGCATATTTTTTCTTTAATATTACCTATAAATTCCATACAACTTCCATACAAGAACAATGTTTCGCAGAAGTCTACGTTCTGCTTTTTCAAGTTTTTGTCTCAGTAAAATAACAATACTTAATTCTGTCAGGTACTTACTGACCTAATAACAACAGTAGTAGCCATCCTTTTACAGTAAACCTTTTTTGTCTAAACATACTCAAACATTCCAAATTTCTTAAATCAAATAAAATAATTATCTTTCCATTTTAGATATTAACAATAAATTTTTTAAATAACTAATTTCTTTATTTCTCATTAATTCCGTGAACAGATTTCAAATTTTTTATTCTTATTTGTAGTTCAAGTGATGCCCTAAAAGTTCTGAAATGTTTGTTGCAAAATCTCTAAACACAAACTGACTATAAGGTTTTTAAAATAGGTAAAATCGTCAAAAACTAGAAATAAAAAAAAGAACTAGCAATATATGTATTGAATTGAATTGAATAGCATATGTATTCTATGGCCTCTGATAGGCGTTTCTCGAAAGGTCCTGGGTCATCTGCTTAGCGAGATGAGAATGCAATTTGTAAATTGACAATACGTTTTTATATTTTTCGTTTCTTGTAATTCTTATGTGACAATTTTTATGTTCACCAAAGCTATATGAGTATATTCTTGCGGAGAAATGGGATTGGAATTAATTTCCGTTATTGTTTCTTATTTCTTTTAATGAATTTTAGAAATTTAGATGAAGAAGTTTATTTTTATTTTTATTTTTAATTTTTATTTTATTTTTTTTATTTTTGTAGGAAAGATACAACGGGAATATACCCAGTTACAGTATCTCTAATTAAGAAAAACATCAAACTAAAATATATGGAAATAAACAATGTATTTACAAATATACAAATACAGATAGAAAATATAAAAAAAAAGAAACACAAGAATATTGATACACAAGAAAACATAAAAAATAAATAAATAAGAATACATAAGTATTCACAAAATATTTTAAGAATAAAATATCATCAAGGGATATGGGAAAAATAAGAAAATTAGTACTGATGATGGAAAGACGACAGAGAGAGAGAGAGATAGAGAGAGGAAGTGGAAAGAAAGACAAATGAAATAGAGAGAGAAAAGTAACAGCAGAGGAATCAGATGATTCTAAACAACGCTTGTAAATAAATATTCTTTTAACTTATATTAGTTAAGCAGAAGTTAAGGTTTATGAATATGTGTTTCTGAATAAAGTTAATTATAAATAATCACACACAGTTTTCAAAGTTTCATTAATATATATCTATTGAAAACAAATAATTGCAACTTTACATTCAAAAATTAAAACACACACTGACTTAAGTGTATTGCGTAATATGATTTTATCAGTTTCCTTAATTGTGTTCAATTTAATGAACTCTTCTTACTCATTTCATTTGCCTTGCAATGTAAATATTTTTCATTTCTAATAAACTTTAAGTTCTTAATGTTCATGTACTTGTCTCTTGTTACCGCAATCAAATTTCACTTTACTTTAAGTCAAGTTAACTCAATCGTTTCACATATTACAAATTAACTGTCTATTCAAAATTAACGTCGCAGATTCTTTCTTGTAAGTCTAAAGCCGAACACGCATTGAACCACGTGTCCGTATCCCGTAAACGGACAAATGACGTCATTACGTAAGACGTCCGTCGATTCGTGACGTTAAACTCAAGTATTCCTTCACTGTATTGAACAAGCTTGAAGATTCCCGTATTCCCTTTGTGACGCAAGTTAACGTCACCAATCAGAATGTTTCTTCCATTGAGGCAGTACGGCAAACTCCTGTATTCGCATTTATACTTGAGTTTAACGTCACGAATCGACGGACGTTTTACGGAATGACGTCATTTGTCCGTTTACGGGATACGGACACGTGGTTCAATGCGCGTTCGGCTTACTAAAGTGTCCACGTGTCGATTCTTCCTAGGCACAATGATGAGTGTAATACTGTTTTTGTCTGAAGTACAAAAGAAAATGTTCACTTATATTAATGCCGTAATCTTCATTTTCGAACAAACCAGTAAACGATAATACTTTATACCGTGAGGCGTATCGAATCCAAATAATCTTTCTACCCTTCATTCCGTTGCAGGTTTATATTCCTTTCATTTGAACGGTTCTCTTGAATGTCCATATTTGAATTCAACTCCAGTACAAATATTAAATTCCCGATGGAGACGAAACCTCTTCACCCTTTCACAACTTCCATTCTTCCTGTATATTTTTTTCTTCTACCGTAACAAAAATCACGTTTTTGTATCCCATTCCTTTATTATTTAATTCTTGTTACAATAATCCATTTATTGTGAACATTCCTCTTAACACAAGAGAGATAACAATCATTTATAATAATATTTTATCACGCAGAATTTCAATTCTTGTTCACAATAAACATGACATTATTAGTGAGTTTTACATTGCTAGTATTGTCTTTTACATTTTCTTATTCAAAACACAATGGCTAATTTGAAAGACTTAAGATTCATATTAAAAATTTCAAGATTAAGACACTAATGATTGCATTCGTCACACATTCTAACAACAGGCGAGGTTTTTCTCAATTAGATCACAGAGAATGTGTTGAAAAATGATCTATTTCGATTCCGTGTGAAACACGGACATTGAAATTAATTTGAGCTAGTAACAAGAAATTATGGATTTTATTATTAAGAAGCTTATAAAGAAAAATAAGAAAGGCACTTCGCCTACGCAACGTTAATGATTCATTTTTAAAATAAAATAATAAAGCATCGTTACTAATAAGGTCAGGATAAAAACCAAAAGTATTGAAAAATAGATATTTAAGAAATCCTTTTTGAACTTTTTCATTTAATTTGAAAATTTGGAGAAATGGTTGGTATGGAGACCACACAATTGAAGCATATTCGATATTCGATCATTATAAAGTAGGATTAGTGTAGAAATATTGTGAAAGATACTTTACAGTAAAACTTTAAAACTTACATAATCACTTTATTACTATACAATTCTCTATAATTCTCCATATATTTAAAAATATATTTTTGAAATTGAGAAGGAGAAAGAAGTTTTTTTTTTCCCCATGATATAATGCTCGTAAAAGAATGGCCGGTCAGGCATTGGAAAATTTGCATATATGGAGAATTATGGAGAATTGTATAGTAATAAAGCGATTATGAAACATACTTCCTTGACGAATTACGAAGCTAAGTAGTTTATTGGCTTTGTTGTTTCGAAATGATACTTAAATGAAAGATTATAAGTGAATTTCTCTTTTCTTAGTTATTGTGATAAAATTTAGAGTATAATTGTAGTTAAACAGTCTTTTTTTTTTGCGGAAAATGTCTGTTCTTTGCGAAACAACTTCAACCACTATTCATTAAAGTTAGCAAATTGAAAGATTTAAAAAATAATTATCAACTTAACCTAAATTGTATTAAATGAGATGAAATTTAAGGACTTTTTTCAAAACAGTTTGCAGAGCTAATAATAATATGTGTTGCCACTTGATAGCTCTCTTGAAATACGAATAAGCAAAATCGTAATGTATACTATAATTTACCGTCTATCTTAAGTTTTTGTTTTGTACTCGGAAGGAGTGTTTGAACTTTATTCCATTGTCATTTTTATTTCACTTCCATTCCACAGTCAAATGTGCTTATGTTGTGCTAAATTATATTGGTAATTGAGACGGGCGAATTAAAAAGTTATTATAATTCGTAGCTATAGGTACAGGTTTCAGAACATTACATTATAGATACTAAGCAACATGTAGATACTTATATTGTTACAGTAAGTACAAATCTGTTTTTCAAGCAAAAATTCAAAAAAGATTTTCAGTTTACTCTTTGCATTTATTCGAAAAATCCATAGATCAATATCTGAAATTTTGATAAATATAAGAGTTGCCTAAATAAAGTGTAAATATGCCACTGCACTGCAGCGCCTTTATCTCGAAAATATGCCCCTACAATATTTGCCTTAAAATGGAAGAGGCTGTTTGCCTTGAATCCCAAATAAGCCTATTTTCTTTAAAAGAACTTAAAGTACTTACCTAATAATGAAACAACAAAATCACACAATTACTATTACAAAAATTCAAGGAACAATTTTGGAGCGACGAACACCAAATTTTATTGTGATTGTTTGTACAATTGCTAAGACTTCATATGATATTGTTCTTAATTATTAAGATTCAAAAAAGTTTCAAATGAAAAAAATCTAAATGCTTTCGAGAAAACCACAAATTTGAGAACTTCTTTCCAGAAAGTCCATTGATCATTAGTGAAATCGGTGAATGTTTTTCTTTGTCGTTAACTTCGCATCTTCTTTGAAACCACTACAAATAGCAACCACATTTTATCGATTGAAAACTATTTCTCAATTAATTATTAAAAGTTAATGAGGCAAGTGATGTTTTTATTAACATTAGAATCTGATTAATTTGCAGATAGTAATAAATTTAAGGGATTATTTTTATTTCGAAATAGATTCCGAAAACATATCAATTTCCTAATTTATGCACAGGGTTAGAATTCCAGCTTTACAGTTCGACTTCAATTTAATTCTTAAAAACGTGTTCTTATCTTCTTTCAAAAGAAAAGAAAAAATAAAAGAATTCTTAATCTTTCCTAGGAAAATTCCAAATTTCTGTTTAGTTTTCATTTTTACTGTTAATCATATACATTTGTTGACTATTTTACGTTTATGTTTTTAATCAATGGATTGCTTTTTGTTATGATAATTTCTTTCATGATAGACTAAATCTTAAATATGTACTTTTTTTAAAATTCATTCAAACCTTCAATTTTAAAAAGGATTAAAAATTTTTAACTTCTGCATATTATAAAGGTTTCTCCTTTGAAATGGCGGTTTTTCACTTTCTTAGAATGTAAAAGGATATTTCATATAATTATGTACTTTAAATTTCGATAAATTGATTTTTGGACTGAAATATATTTTTGTTTCCCTAAGAAACTTTTTTCATTAAAGAAGTCTTATTAATCTTATTAATCTTATTAATTAAGATGGTAAATAAACGTTAGATTCTAAAAAAGAAAATAGAATGTTGACTAGAAGCGTAAGAAGTTTTTTTTTTCTTTCTTTTCATTTTTTGTTTAATATGTAACATTTAATAAGTAATAAATTTCAGTATTTTAATTTTTTATCAATTTTAATTTCAATTCAATTTCATTTGATTTGCAAGCAAATTTTACAAATACATCAAATTTTGACAACCTATTTGTAATAATTTTTGAAAATTACAATGCTGACGCTGTAATAATTTCTGAAAATATGTATTTAGCGGAAAAAACTTGAAGTTCATATTTTATAAAGAAACTTTTCATGTTTCGAATTTTCTATCTGAATGGGGAAAGAAGAAGGGGAATGAAAAGCCCCTCCAGGTGAGAACATTTCCCATTCTTTTTTTCTTTGACAATCTCTAGAACCTCTTGACGGAAAGTCTCTAGTCAATCAGTCTGTCGTCAATCAGTATAGTAATTATTGAAGGGAGGGAAATTAGATTATCTGACGGGGAATTGCAGGCTGCGCTATCTACTGAACAGATCGTAACTATTTTCTTCTCTCGAATAATTCTTCTCTCGAGATCCCGTCGAGAAGAAAGAGGGTTCCTTGCGTTAGGCAATTAACAAAGGGGATATACAATTAAGCAATACAGGAATAAATACAGTGTAACTTGGGTAATTTGAAGCTGAAGGGACCACTACAAAACTTCGAATTATCCAAAACTTCGAATTATACAAGTTACATCTTTTAACTTTAATTTCAGGTCCACTAAATGCTTGAAAAGATTATTCTGTCAATAAGTAAATATTTATTCAGAAAGATCATGGTATGAAAGACTTAAACACTATATGTATGTAAACAAAATTAGATTTATGTTACGTAAGCTACAGTACATATTACATTCAATACAGAAAATTATAGTTTTTCAAAAAATTATGCAATGTCTCATTGTTTTGTAGAATTCAGTCGCTTAAGGTTAGCAAAATCATCAAGCATGTTTAGTGAACTGAAAACAGATTCACTTACGTTGGTTTGTCCTTCAATGTACCGACGAAATTCGGCGCTATCCCGTACTCGTTGTCGATTTGGCATTTCTTCTTCACACCCTTTTCCACCTCGTGAATGACGGCGACCTTTTCAGCGGACGTTAAATTCTTGTACACTCATGGTTTACTGAAATACATGGTGACACTGACAGCACGAAGCTCCAATGGCGTCTGAAGCGTCACGTGTCGAATGGCATTACGTGTCGAACGGTGGCGGGAAGAGAATTTCACTTGTAACGTGTCGAATTTCCTAATGATGAAACGCCGAAAAGTCGTTATGGTTAGAAATTTTTTATAAAAAACTTCAAATTAAGGAAGTTGAACTTCGAATTATCCACGATTTTTTAACATTGATTTAATTAGAAATTCAAGGGACTAAGAGAAATCTTTGAATTAACCACGATTTCGAATTAAAGACGTTCGAATTATCCAAGTTGCACTGCATATAAAACAGAAAGTTTTTTTTTTTTTTTTTAATTTTAAAATATTTGTGGCAATCGGAAGACAAATCATCATCATCATCATCATCAGCCCGTACAATCCCCATCCAGGGCAAGGGCCTCTCCTAGTTTTTTCGATCGTGTAGAAAATTCAGCCTCGATAAATTTCAAATGCACATTTAAATGAATAAAATGCGTCTAAAAATGCTAACTACATTAAAACAATACATTTGAGATCAATGTTCATTTCTGACATCTCAAGATAGCCTGTCTCGTCAATTCACCTCCGTTATGAGACCGTTTTGTTCATCCTGACTTCTTTCAACTGATGATCGTCAAGTTAGCGTGACACAGGCTGTCTTGAGATGTCAGAAATTAACATTGTTCTGAAATTTTAATGTGTTTAAAATATTTATTTTAGAGAATTTACACAATGAAAACTTTAAAAGATACCCTGCTGAATTATGTAATTTTTTTCACCCGAAACTTTCAGTTAAAATTCAAAACAAGGGTAATTCATTAGCTATAATGATGTTCTCACGAAATATTCCGAGTAATTTCCAAACTATTCTGTCGGGAACAAATAGTGCCAATTCAAACCTAAAACGAAACTGAATTTACTACATGTTATTTTTGCGCAATTTTATTAAGTACCTATCAATTTTCATAACTTTCGTGAATTGCATAATGAAAATTTGATTTTGTTGTCTGTCAATCATACCTAAAATTTGTATAACAGTAAAAGTAATGATATGTGACGTCATTTAAGTTACTATTTGCAAATACCAAGTGAATATCCATATATAAAGGCTATCTGAACACATTGATAGCAAATATGGTAAAACAAAAGTATCACTATTAAGTACGATAATAACATGAGAATAAGAAGATATAATCATAATAGTACAGTGAGCTGTTAGTTTCTTAGTTGGGAAACTAACTTTTGAGATTTTTAATAAATATTTTTTTTATATTGAACAAAATCTTCATGGTAATTGAATTTCGAAAATAAGGATAGTTAATAACTTTATTTCATTCGATATTTTAAAACAAAGGCTACTGATCGTTTCAACGACTTTAAATAAGATTCAACTTGTTTTTTGAATCAGACAACTTAAAGAAAACGGATTAATTTTATTTTTCTAAATTAAAAATATATGTTTAAAAATTTTAATTAATTTAATTTTTATTTTTTCAACTTAATATTTCTTATTTTAACCAAGTTTTGATTTTTTCGAAGGAAATGAAGAACAGTCTCTACTAATTAATATTCAGTAGTGTAAGAAAAAGAACGAAAACTTTCCATTGTATTCTCTTCAAAAAAAGAAAGAAAGAAATAACTTGCAAAATTTAAAGGAAAGCTGGAAGTTTGGCTATACTTGAATCAAATTATATTTATAAATCCCAGTTCTATTCCAAAACATTTTAATACGTTGCAAAATAATTTATCTTACTTTACTTTGTCATTATTACATTTATAGAAATATTAGTGTAGTCCAATAACTTAATAATTAAAAAAATAATTAATGACATCATGAATTCTCTGAGTCTAGTCATATATGAAAAAGTGCTTTTGAGTTCAGGCTCTAGCTTTAAATTATTATTGATGACAGAAAAGCTGCAGGATATCTTTCATAATGTATTAACATAATTAACGATATTACTCCATAGAGAAAAATCATTTATCTTCAAACAACTATATTTAATAATCAAAGAAACCTATCCCGCTGTGAAGAGGCAAAATCTATTCATGTTTCTCCAGCACATTTCATAGTTAATAGAAAATAATAAAAGTTTCGTTTTCTGAGGAACCGCCATGTTATTGAATTAAACGGATCTCAGGGTAAGGATCTGCATTTCTCCAATGTTTTATGCTTACGAAGGTCTAATCTATGATTAACTCAGTAATGGTATTGTATGGATTAAGAGTTGAAGATTCTTGACTATTTATTGTTTTGATGTCTGATTCGATTTCGATAATAAAATCTACGACTTAATTTGCAAATATAATACCTTCGTCTTTTAAAATTACTTCAATTTTAATACTCAAAATTCAATAGAAAATAGACTATGATAATATTATGATAATACTAGAATTGTTAACTTTTAAATATAAATAACCTTTAAATTTTTTAATAGTTTTCATAAGATAGTAATTAAGAAGAAAAGCGTCATTTTGTTGAGAGAGTAAACGTCTTTTCATAATAAACTTATATTTAATGATTTTAATAAAGTAATGTTTAATACAGTTGTCATTTCGTAAGCAATGATAATTTGCATCCCACAGGTGGCACACGAACATTTGTTTAATGAAACTTCATTGAAAGTCTTTTGCTGAAGTGTTACAGAAGTTACAATAAAAAAAATCCTTTTTTTTTAGTTTGAACTACTTGGCCAACTTCAAGTTGGCCGATATTGTCGGGTGCTAACGCCATCCAACTGCCAACTCAAGTCGGGCGAACATTCCATTTCGGACAACGCAGATTTCAAGTACGTCACGTGTCACATCGAGTAGAATGTGATTATGTCGTCCCAAACCTAATATATGATTCATTGATTTTCAACACATGATAAATATTTTTTTCAAAATTAATAGCCGGTATGGAATCGACATTGATTGTAATATTTCGATGCAAGAGGAACGAACGAACAGCCAATAACAATCCATGTTTCCCTAGGAACAATGATATCACGTCTTCCCCTATTACGTCACTTCACTATTGAGCGAGCGGCTATCCCACAATTCCATGTGTTTCTTTTTTTTTTTTTTTAAATATAAAATGTTTATTTATTCCATTAATAAAGATAATTTCTTTTTTAATTCAGAATTTAGAGGTGGAGGTGCATAAGAGGAGCATTTCTCTTAACAACAACTGCTGTTGAAAATCGAGGTTTTCAAAACTCTCTGATAAATGCTGCCGCATAAATTTATTGCATTTCACTATAAACTTTATTTCTGTGGGACAGACAAACGCAATACTCTGATATTCATTGTGTATTCGCTCGCCGTCGCCATATCTTCAAATGGGCGTGACGTCACGACTGACGTGTTCCAAACGCTGCACTGTGATTGGGGAATTTCCCACCAACTTCGACCAACTCATGGAGTTGTATCCCACACCAACAACTCGTATTGCTCAACTAAAATTGTTGGAAAATCGCTTCCAGCTGAGCTCAAACCGCGCTCCACCAACTCGCCAACTCGACAACTAGCTGGATGGTGTTCGCGGGTCCTAATGATTCTTTTTGGGCCCAACGGAATCAGAAACCCATTTGTAACTTCGACATGACAAAATGTAACAAAAATTTTACGAACCTTATAGAGTTAAATTTAATACTATTTTTTCCCATGAAAATACCTATTACGTGTAAACTATATATGGGGATTTTGTTTTCAGTATTTACACTCGAATTATAAAAGATTATTAAACTTTCCAAGAACTAATTATACATCTTCAAAGGAAATCTAATATTACAAAATTAAGTAACTGAAAAAATATATACTAAATATGGTTTTATAAACATATCTAAGTGTATAAATAAAAACAAATCTACAAAAATGAATGATATTTCTTTCAGTTTTTCTGAAAAAATAATGAATAATAACAATTACGTAAAACAGAAATTAAAATTATAAAAAAAAATCCAGTATATGTTTTAAATTTTTAAATTTTTAATAATGTTGATTGATTCTTCAATATTTTTTTATAAAGTAAGAGCCGGTATATGTTTTAAATTTTAAATTTTAAATGTAATGCTGATTTACACTCTAATATGTGTTATAAAGTAAGACTCAGTAAATTACTAGCAAATTGAACTACCACAATGTGTCTTAACTATGAATATTTAGAGTTTTTGTTCACAACGTTGTTTATTATATAGAATTAAGTTAGCAACAACCGTTGCATGTTATCAACAATCGCTACAAGACTTGTTAGTTAAGTTACTGTATATAGTTATAAATGTATGTTATCAACAATCGTTACAAAATGTAACGTGATATTCAATTCCTGATTGTTATTCTGTTTCGGTTTTTTATGTAGAAGAAAAGTGATTTAATCATTCTTTTCTCACTTATGTAATATATTCCTGATGAAAATCTTAGGTGAAAAGGTTGAAATATTGAAGTAAGTCTGCTTAGTACATATTTTTTCAGTTACCTAATTTCCCAGAACAACTTTATTGTAAACAGCTCAGTATGATTTTCAAGAAATATATGGATTCTTAATATTCTTTCAGTTATATGATAGTTACAATTAATATCAGTAACTGAGTTGATGCATTAATTACTTATTTTGAATAAAGTTTATTAATATTAACAGAATAAAAAAAAAATGCTAAATAGAAAAAAATTCTGATATAAAAATGTTTGTTTTCAAGTGAACAGGGTTGAACAGTGATAACTCACTTCTCAGCATATGAAAAACAAATATATTTAAAAGCAACAGGAGTTTTATGAATTACAATTGATTCCGACGGGATTTTCATATTCTCGGTAAAAAGTCGACTGTAGCGTTTAGATATTAATTTCTTAGATTTAATGCACATTTATTTTTGTTTCAGATGTGTTTACTCATGTATTTATTAGAAATTGTATTACATTATTGACTGACTTTATTGATTATATTCTGTGAAATGTAAAAATTCAAATGGAAATTAAATGATATCAAATTCAATAGAAGTTGAAAATGCTTCATGAAAAAAAGAACAAATGAACAAACATATCGCTTTTGTTTCTCTTCTTTAGTATCATAATTAATTGAATTTTATTAGCAAATACTTATTTCAGTTGACTACATCCAAATAATTCTAACCAAGTATGCGCAAAAGACTAGTTTATATACATTATTAATAAGTCTTATCAAAGATTACTAAAAGTTTACTGATTTGCTTCTTACTCTTTTTTACCGAAATTGTTTTCATATTCAATCTCACATTTTTCAGATTCTCCCATGAAACACATGTCAAGAAAAATGTACTCCAAAAATGCCAAGAAAACGTAGTCTCTAGTTGAAAAGTCATTTCTCGACACAAATACCAAGAAATTCTTATTTGCACATAAACCTTTAAGCAAAGCAACAACTTTTATAATAAACGCTAGGATTAATTGTACACTCACTTGCAAAACTTCGAAGCTCATAAATAATATGAGAGAAAGCAATGAAAAGATGTCTTTATGCTAGTAATAGAGATGATTAAAATTTCAACGTCAATCAATACATCCAACATTTCCAGATCGCATGAGTGGGCGCACTCAGGAGACAAAATTAAAAAAGCGATTCGCACTGACGGACCAATCTGATTGGATTTGTGGTTTTCACTTAAAGTAGTCTGTGAGAATGATTCTTCGACATACCGGAGGTATGTTTAGAAGCATTAAATGGTCAATCAGATCTATCAGCCTCCATCTTGGTCGAAGTCAGACAATGTTGGCAGAAGTCCACAATGGTCGACAATATCAGTCCACAATGTGGCAGAAGTTCAGATTACTACCATAAAGCACCTGGAACTCTCAAGAAGACAAATGTTTTAGGTGATCCTGCAATCATGAGAGCAATATAACGATAACAATGGTGACCCTGTTTTACATCTAAAAATACATAACTTCCTTTACTCATAGTATCAAGGAACACAATTCAGCGATCATTGGTAGAGGTAGGACATCATTCTCGGCATACCTTCAGACATCTATCTGTGCCTTAGAATCCGTGATATTTCCACCTGGTTAAAAAAAATCACTCTTGAAACATTTCATTTGACAACACTAATTTCACTCTTCTGTTAGTTGCCATCCCAAATATATATCACTCCCGTTATCTTTCATCCTCTTCAACAACAAAAAATTATGAAGCTCTTTTACCATTTGATATATACTACTGCTATATTCTACAACTTAAGCAAACGAAGTTTCCTTAGATGCTTTTATAGATTAATAAATTGAATCACAAACAAAATTATCCATCATTTCTAGTTAAAAAAAAGTGAATAAATATTTTTAGTTTCTTGTAATTTTTTTGTGACGCAACTCATTCTGCCAAGCAATCTTTCTTCCTTCCACGTCACTTAGGGTGCAGATCTAACAAGAAATGGGTAACTGTCTCACACACATTCGCCAAAATCTGAAAATTGTTGGCAATCTTTTTCGCAATTGTTTCTAAACATCCAAAGTTCGAATCAATTCTTTCACAGATTTTCTTGGTAAAGAAACTATAGTAAGTTGTCTCCCTAATGAAATGTGAGGTGATGTTAACACTTTCTCTTCAATTTATATAGATATTAAACATCTGTAATTCAGGATGATTTCAATTTCTGTTGATAATGTTCTTAGTTCTGACGTTAAAGTGTGCCACTAAAGGGACTACAAGGTCTATTTCGCCCTTTGGAACGTGGGGGTTAAGGTATCCGGCGTTCCGTAACCAATAGGAATAAGTTGAGGTTGGATAGTCAGCCCAATGTTCGCCCACCTTTAACCCCCGGGATAGGTACCCATTATGCAAAGGGCTGGGTAGACCCTAGGATATGTTTGCAGAAGAATGGAGTGTGAAACATCTCCGTCCTCCGCCCACATTATACAAAAATATCGGATTCTTAGTTCCCCATTCTATTTCACTAAACTATAACATAACCTCCAAGTCCTATTAATTTATCTTCTGCTTATATCATTAATTTTGTAAAATGACAATGTTGACTGTTTGCTTAAAGACAGACTTTGATTTCATTGGTAAGAAAGTTTAAATTGTGTGGTTTGTTTATTTACGTTGATGTTATGATGTTACACAGAATTACGACTAGTTTCACAATTGAGAGAAACCATTAGTAACAGTATATTAGTATAAGTGACAATCTTGTGTGTTCTCTTGCATGTTGGGTAGGATGGATCGGCAACTCTAGTGGTGAGAACTGGAAGGACACCGTCGATGTCACTGAAAAGGGTAATCATTGTCGACTAACATCGCCCAATCTTTGTTAGCTCCTGATTGAAAAGTTTTGAAGAACTATAGAAATTTTAAATTGCCTAGTTCTTCAAAACTCTTCAACCAGAAGTTAACAAAGGTTAGGCGGATGTTAATGGACAATGATTACCCAAACGAATTTATGCCTAGACCCTTCAAAAACACCATCAGTCGTCATTACAACAATCTAACTACCCCCAAGCAAGTTGCAGCATGAAGTATGTTTGTTTCAATTTCATATCATCGACATACATTCCAGCAATTACGCAAAATATGTAAACCATTTAACATTTTTATCATCTCTGCAGCTAAGTCTACTGTTGCGGAGAAGTTCAAATCAACATTGAAATACAATTCTTTCAACGTTGGAGTGGTGTACACACTCCGATGCCTGCATCATAACTGCCTCTACGTAAGGGAGACCTACAGGCTGATCACCGATCGGGCAGCAGAGCACAGGAGGGCTTGTGCTATCAGAAATGAGGTTTACCTCACAGGCACGGCAGCACTAACTCACATGGCATCGACTTTTAAGATGGGCAAATCTTGGCAAGATCGCAGGCTGACTTCCATAGTAAATGTATGGAAACTAATTTCATTCTAATGACAGCAGAAGCTTATAATGTTTCCTTGTCTGTTCCAAGCATGTTGGGTTAAGGACTAAAAAGAAAAACAAACGAAGAAATAAGAAGATCTAGAGGTCCTCATTTCCCCCCCTCATTTTTATTTTTGTTTATTTTTTAATTTTAATTCAAATTTTTTAAAAAATCCATTTATTATTTTATTCATTTTAAATTTTACCTTTTAATTTTCTATTTAAATTTTTATTTTATTTCATATCTAATTTTATATCGGAAGCGCAGTGGTGCCTCAAAGTATAAAATAAACAAAGAAAAATTCAGCAATGAAATATTAGTATGAAAACCCATGTGCCTCCATTGCGCAGGCCCCAATGAATTTCCTTAATGCAAAAAAAAGGTTTTGATACTAATATTTCATTGCTGAATTTTTCTTTGTTTATTTTATACTTTGAGGTACCACTGCGCTTCCGATATATCATTCATATCAGCCTCAGTAGTGAGACCTTCTTGTTTGCAGTGACTTCTCCTGGCTGATGATTGCCAACGAGCGTGAAACAGCTGTTCCAGGAAGTCATTTGTAAATAATTTGGTCTCATCCATTTTATATCTAATTTTATTTTAATATCTTTAGCTTTACTTTCATTATGTAGTAATTTAACTTTTATTTTAGATTTTTAAACTTTATTTTTTATTTTTTAATTATTTTTTATTTTAATTTTACTTTTCATTCCTTTCACCCCCTTTTCAATCATTTTGCTCTTGTATTACTTCTGTTTTTAGTTTACTGTTTGGTTCTAGTCAGTATTATTTTAAGCCACTCTTAAAGTTAATACAATTTTGTCGTCTTCTGCTTTTCTTTAATGGGAATTATGCTAGTTTCTATGTATACAACTTCCAGGGACTTTCCTTGATTGTCGAGACAGCTTCAAGAACACAGCCACGATTGGTCATCTACGATGCCCTTCCAGCATCGAGTAGATGTTCCCAGTTCTCACCACTAGAGTTGTCCATCCATTCTACCCAACATGCAAGAGAACAGACAAGACTAGTTTTGTACAAGTACTTTAGATCATGCTGTAACTTTCACTTGTGAAAGTTAATACTTTCTCTCAATTGTGAAAATAGCCGTAACTTTGTATTAATTTATGTATAAAGTCTTTACTGCAATTATTCAGGTGTAAGGCTTAAACGGTGATCTTAATGAACCACAGTACATGTAAAATATTACTCCTTATCCATATCCTTTACATTCTTTCTTCCATGCATTACAAAAGTAAAGCTTGTTTGTTGGTAGCCCATTTACTTGATTTCAGGTCTGCTTCCTTCACAATCTGTTTTCCTTCTTCATATAACAGGGGCTCATCCTTTACTGTAGGATTTCACTTTCCCAACTTTCCAATTCATTCAATCCAACAATCCATAAAAATAATGTTGCTTTCTGATCTTCCTCTGCTACTTTTGTCTGCAAAATGCTTTCTCTATGTCAGTTATGCAATTTTCTGGATGTTTACTGAAATTTCGAACATTGATGTAAAATTATCAAAGCCAGTTGATAATGTATTTTACGTGGTGGATAAAATTTAAATAAAAGCCTGCAATTAAAAGCAGGGATGTGAGCAAATTAAAAAATAACAGATTAAAAACTCACGACGTTTCAAACCCTCATCTTGTGCTTAGGGTTTTTTATCCAGCGTATAATAATTTTCCTCCAAGCTTGGATTCGTTATGTATATTTCTCTTCTTTCTTTGAATTCAGAATAACCTGACAAAATATCTGTATCACACTGCTGCTTTAAACTCTTCTTCTACTTCACTAGTACCTTACTATTTTATTCTTGAAATTCAGTAAGCGACAGACTTTCTACCCTTCCAGAAACATGCAACCTCTTTACACAGATATTTCCTTTGTGATCGACTGAAAGTAATGCATTACTTTCATGATCATGAAATCACTGAAGACTGTGATGCAATTGTGACTATTATGACACTGAAAGTAATGCATTACTTTCAGTGACATAATAGTCACAATTCCATCACAGTCTTCAGTGATTTCATGATTATTCCACCCGAATAAGTACTCAGTCGCTGCCAGCTTACTCAGTCGCTGCCTCCCGATATTACCAGTCAATATGTTCTAATAAAAATCTCAACCAATTAGAATAACTATCCACAAGGGTTTACGACTTGCCTGAATGATATGGTCCGTTAACTTCAGTTCTCTTCATTTCTTCTTCTATTTAGAACGCTTCCAATTTTCTGTGTGATGGGCACACTTCGCTAATCTCATATAATACTAACAGTCTTAGCTTCACTGTTCAATCATATTCGTATCATTGCATGTTTGCTCGTTGTACCCTTTTGCTTCTCCCTGCTAAATGTTAACATTTTATACTTTAAATGATTAATCATTCGGTAACAAAACTTGGTTTGCTTCTTCTATCTATAAGGCTTCTTGCCAGATGACCATTGCTAACAGATGACTGTATCACCACTTGCAATGACTTACGCTATCTTCAGTAACACAATACTATTATTTAGTTTCAGCCATTTCAGAATTAATTGAAACAGTTGCGTTGATTTTACAATTCAAATTTTCTTTTTTCTCCTTGAATTTCTTCTCTTATCATATTATAGCGTTTTGTAACCAGATTTTCTTCGTTTTTTATAATAAAGAGAAATGTGATGGATACCATAAACAGTTTTCGGTTTGGATATTCACGAGTGACATGTCCGTCTCAGGTATAACTGAAGCTGTTTTCTTTTTTGCCGCAGTTTTGCTGTCAATTCTTTCATGGTTTCAAATCACAATTTCCAACCAGATAATTATCTCCGTAGCATAAAACTTTCAATCTCTTTTAACCTCTGCTTCCTCGTTTTGAAGCTTTCGAAAATCTGTGACTGCATTTCGAATTCGAACTTTCTAAATCTGTTTCAGTCATAAAAATATTGTTGGGTTCCGATATTCCTCTTCTCTTTGTGATTGAAGATTATAAGTAGACAACTTTTCTCTAATTTCAATTTCCTGCTGTATGAACTTCATGATTTCATCTAATATGGGTAATTTATTGCCAACTTATCTGCAATTTCCTTATGATCAGCTTGTTTAATTTCGGATAATCAGCCATCTCGAAATGTTCTAACACAAAATTTCAATCCTTCTATTTTGACATCAAGTTCGTCGTAGAACTTATTTATTTTGACTACTTCATTTCTCAGAGCAGTGACAGTATTGAATGAAGCTAACAAGCTGTGGATCATCTACTATTTTGTCAAAACCATTTTTTCGTTCTGCATACTTCTTACTTCTCTTTAGATGCTGACATGCCTCGAAGGACTTTAATTGCTGTCCCTTCATGAATTACCTTAAAATAATTATATTTTCCTACTGATAAAATAGAAGGATTCTCATGAATTGCTGATTTAAATAAATTCCATAATAAACCGGCCATTTTATTACATCTCCATATTTATTTATTTTTTAATTTTGGTAGTTTCACATTTCTTCCAATATTAAAATATACATTCGATGGTTAAGTATTCGATGTGTCTACTGTGCTCTTATCTCATCTCCCACTTAATACTGGGTATTAATCGTGTATTTCGACGTTTATATAATGTCTTCCATAATTTTGAAAATTTCTTCCTCAATCTGATGTTTAGAACTTTCATTTTCCAATTGTTTATTAGGTTCATTCAACTTATTTTCTCTGTTTTTCTCCTTTTTTAAGACTTCTTTAATGATCAGTAAGCTTCACTGATTATGGCTTCATCTACTTCGTCTTTAAGTTTTGTAATTAATCCTTAAAATACTCCTTCTTAATTAATCACAGCCATATTTTTCAGTTAAAGATCACTACGTTAACTCTTGTTAAAGTTCAATTTCCGAATTAAGCCATTTTTGAGCTTCTTAATTTCTAAAAAAATCTATCCTGTAGAATTTTCTCCTGAAATAACTACACAGGAATCGTCACTGATACTATATGTAGGTCAGTTTTTTAATTCTTGAGGTACAGTTTTTAATTATCACTTATTCACTCACTAAAATAATCCTAACACTTAGGAATTCATAATTTTCATAAGTTTCGATTAACTTAATTCTCTTTCTAATTTGATAATTTAAAATCTCCCGAAATTTGGCACCATAGGTAGAATTCAGATGATCTCCCGTTTCTTTATAAGAATAACAAAACACTTATTATTTAGTGCTTCTACTAATTTATGTGTAAGCTTCTATTAATTTAATAATTTTAATAAATTTTGAAGTGTCAACAGAATCCTAGATGGTATGATTTCACGATTAGAATTTTGCTTTCTTTTTAATAATGATCTCTAAAAGTTCGAAAATATTTAAAACACTTAATCCTAAATAAAATCCAATGAAACCCCCAATATTTGAAATTAATAATTCGAATGTGAACCATTTGTATTCAGTTATTATTTGTAGTAATCGATTAACATAGTATAAAGCAATTGTAACATTTTTGGTTTTTGAAGAGTTTTCGAAGCTATCAGCAATGTGTAAATCGTAAATATATTGCTGACATTTCCTTGGACACTTGCAGTAACTAAGTGATGCTTTATCAACTGTTTCTTCGACTAGCAACATGGTTTGATTGATGGAAGAAGGTGTATCACAATAAGGTAAATCATTGTCTAGGAATGGTAATCTGAAAGCAAGAAGAAGAATAAAGAGTTAATTATATATTGATTAAAGTAAAAAATGAGAAATGAACCGGTATTTAGAAAATGCCAAGTCGTCACGTTCTAAAATTTTCGAAATTTGTTATATGTATTACAAAATCATGATTTTAGTGTTTTGAAGATAGCAAGAGCATTGAACTATTGATTTCAAACATTTCTATATTCGTAAATTTCAGTGTTAATTTTATCCAATCTAACTCTTTTGTGGCATTGGGAAAAAGTAACTGGAAGATAGTACCCATGGAGTTATTAATTTGAATTGACACGAAAAAAAAACTAATAATTATTATTAAATGTTAAATGTTTCCTTAATAAACTATTTGGGAACTTAAAATAATTCCGCGGAACAAGGTAAAAATGAATAAAAATATCTCTGCTACCATCTCGTTTGGTATTACGAGCAACCAAAAGATAATAATAATAAGCTAAAGGATAAATAGTAAAAAAAGCCAATGTGATGTTTATAATGTGCAGTTATCAGTACCTGAAGTTCGAGAATACGGTCTAAGAGAAGAAAGGAGGAAGAGAAGAAGAAAAAAATAGTATAATAAACAAATAGAAGTGCAATGAATACAAAAAAAAAATTCAACAACAGTGATGTGAGACACTTTTGATTTCATGCTTTATATTGGTTTAAGAGGGGCAAGAATTGGTTTGTTTATGGTTCATTGATTATTAATTGTTCATTTAAGTCTATTTCAGAGCTCAATACGGAAGAAAGATGAATCCTTGATCATCGGTTCAGTGAAGCAAGACACGTGAGTTTGTTATGATAGAAGGTGCCAAGAAGAATCGCCAGGTGGAGATGTTAGCAGTCTGATAGGTCATTTACATATCGCATGACCTCCAAAGAACTTATGACGGAAGGAGTTGGGGTTGTCTGTATATAACTAGACATTTTAGATTTTATTTTGTATTAATGCTGAAGAAATCTCCTCGAGGGGAAAAAACTAGTCCATTATAATTTTACTGTAAGGCTAAATATAAATATACATAATAAACAATCAAAATAATGGACTTAAGGCTCACTGAGAAAGCACAAAGTTAACTTAAATGAACATAGAAAGTGTCTTCTCGATAGTCTTTCTTTGTGAAAATGTTCAAGATAAAATTAAAGGTCAATTAAACGAAAAAAAAAACTTCCAAAGTCAGAAGTAGTGTTGATTGAACGTACAGTTTGACACTTATTAAAAATGAAGTTATTTGCAAGGAAAACGAATAGGCCAGTTTAAACTTACGCACATTATTGCTGTTGCAATACACTATGGGATCCCAGGTTTGAACTAAGGCATCCAATTCACACGCGAATGCACATTACACAGGTACTGTCGTCGGACGGATGAAAAACTTCACTATAATGACTCATTGTAGCACTTTTAAAACACATTTCACGGGCGCTTATCCCAGTTCATGGATTCTGACGCGGTGGTCAAGTCGCGGAGGTGGTTTGACATTGCTCCGCATGGTAATTCGGCGTCCAGCAAAACACTACAATCGCTGCCTTCCCAGCAATCGTTACGGGCTAGCGGGCTGCAAAACTAAGTTGGTTATGGCGGTTAACCGACGCCATCCCGTCAGACTCTGCTGTGGGTTTTTTGTACGGCTCCGTCCTGTTCACCAAGTTCGCAAATACATCAGTTCCCGCGGCAAACGTACTGAAGTGTTTCGGCAGTTTAAGGTCCACTTTCACGATCGGTGTTTTTTTATCCGTCACCGTATCTCTCCTATGTCACCAATCTTAGTCCTTATTCATAATGAAAGGCAGAAATTAAAAGGAAAGGATAAAAATAAAAGTAGCTTAAATAACCGTGGATACTACATTTTGTTCGACTTAATGGCTTAACGACTCCGACATCAACTAATTATTTTTCTGGAAATAAAATAATTGAAAAGTATAACTGATTATGTCACCAAAACACACAAAAATTAACCAATAACAGGACAGGCGACGAAGAGACGGGAAAGCCACGAAGGAAAGAGTGATTGACAGGCCCAAAGACAATGTAAAAGAAAGCAAAGGAAGTTTTCAAATAAACAGAGAAACTAAGAGAAAAGAAGGGGGCAACAGGTCAAATAAAGGAAACGAAACTTAAGACCACCGGTAACGATGAACGATAAACGAGAAACGAGAAACATGAATGAAGAAACAGAGTTTAATGCAAAGGAATTCGCAAAAATTACAATTGAGAGTAAACCAGTGAGAAAGATAGTGAAAATAAAGAGACGAAAAATGAAAGGGCAAAAATAAATAAAAGACTAAAAAAAATCGTGACAGAATAAACTCTCCGATCCTTCTCAAAAAAGTTTCTGAATATTAAAATGAAAATAAATTTATTTGAACTTTTGAAGTACTTTGGAAAGTAGTTGTTTTATCATTCATTTTCGAGCTTTTATTCTTTTTGTTGTTGTATGGATATTATTGTGCCAAATAATATTTATGTAATAGTAATACAATAATGAACTGACTTTAAAAGAAAAGAAAAACAATTGAAATCTGTGTGATGTTATTTATTGTTGAAATAAACGAAAGACGACGGCACGAAGTTCATTATGACTGCTGGAGTTATTGTTGGACTGAAAAGAAAACAATAATGAAGATAGCAACGAAGAGATAAAAGAAATCAAGAGAATTTTCGTTGTGGCGACAGGACGCGGATGCACGCAAAAGGAAAATTCTGAGTCCTAAGAAGTATTCAACGAATTGACTTTGGATAAACGGTTTTATTCTATGACAATATATTTAATACATGAATATATTTAATTTGGAAAGTATAGTATCAAATAGGAAATAATTGTGATTCGATTTGATCTTCAATTTATCAAGATTTTAAAGTAAACTTTCCAGATGGACTTCTACTCATAATGTGTTTAGTTTTCATCCTTAGAATGGTCGTAAGCTGCAAGAATCTTCAATAAAGGAGTCGAATACGGGAAAGCCGATGAATTATCGTTTTCCGCAGGATTAATGGACAGAAGAGAGATACCACTGGACTAAAGCTTCAGACCATGGATCGCAATGGATCATTTTGGAATGCTACATTAGTGACAGCGGATATAACCACTGAGGTCAAGCTTTAGTGCTATAAAAGAGTTAAAGTAAGTGTTTTTTGGTTTATAACACAAAGGACCCACATATTTGCAGATTCATAGGAATTAACTCAACAAGTAAATATAGAACTCATATATATTGAATCCTAAAGTGACTGTTATTTTAGTTAGAGCGAAATATAAGATTCAACCAGTGCATCCAAGTAATGTAGCAGTAAAGGAACTTTTAGTGTTCATAGAATATTAGAACTTTACTTGCCGTTAACCTACTGAACTGTTAATTACAGAATACGTTAAAGAACTTTCATAAGTTACTTAATCAGTCACAAGATAAGTGATTGTATTTGTAAAAGAAGAAAACATGCTTTAATGAATTTTGAATAAATATTGTTGTTTAAGTTTAAAACAAGTCTTGAACTATTTTTTGGGGCCAGAAGAAAAACATACTCTTACTATGTAGACTTATTAACCACGCTCTGTTATTATCTAAAGATATATAATTACAGCAGTTGTGTTGTTAACGGAAAAAGGAAATAACAATAGACTAAAGAATAGTAAATAAAATAGAAATAGCAAGGTGGGCAAATGGAAAGAGGTTCAATAATGGATACAAAGAGTAATAACAAAAAATTAAAATAAAAGATTTTATCAAACGACACTGTAGATAAATTTTTTTAAGAATTTTTTTTTTTTTAGAATCCAGAATTACATAAATTATGGATATATCAAAATGCCCACGAAATATTATTGTTTTTAATTAAAGTATTCTTGCATTTAAAAAAGATATGAAAGATATTGTATTTCTATTATAATGAATGATATTAAATATATATAAGTATTGATTACTTTATTAGATATGAAGCGAATGAAAGATAAATTTTTTTTCGTACTAACCGACATTTTAATTTCAAAGACAGAATATTTTGAATGCAATCAAGTCGACATCTATCTTGGGTTTTTCCATCAACACAGGGTGACGTAATTAAGTTTAGATTATTAATCTAAGTAAAAAAATGGAAAAGATTAAAGAAGGATAAACAATAATTCGCATTAATAATAAAATAATCTCTGTATTTTCAAATTCAGCAAAATATATTTTCATCGTATATAATTTCTTTCAAGTTTTAAGCAATCTTTCTTTTTTATACTTATTAAAGCAGGATTTAATTACTTTTATATTTTATTTCTCTTTATATAGTTTAATGTTCTTTTGCTCATGGTCAATAATTATCTTTGACATCATTTGCTTTTCTTTTACTTAATATTTATTTCGTTATTTTAGCATTAAAATTAGGAGCTGCTCGTATTCATTTTTGGTTTCCCCTCTGTTTTCTTTTTCAAATTTGTCAAACTTTATTTCATAAAGATGTGTGTTTACAGGACATGCACTTTCGTAACAGTAATTATAAGCACTTTGTTCTTGCTAAAGTAGTTTTTTTTTTTTTAATTTTGGCTACTAATGTAATTTGTTTTTGGCAAGGAATATATCATTTGGTAATCGACATTTTCACAAACATCATCTATGCCAAACATGAATTTACTAATTTTGCATAAAATAAATCTAAATAATAAATTTCCTTGCAAAAAGAATATCATATATATATATATATATATATAGATAGATATATAGATTGCATAAATTGTTAAAAAAAGTTTGCCACAAATCATTTTTTCCAAATATTGAAGTACTTTGACAACTGGTACGCAGAATAATGTCCCAGAACTAAGACATTTTGCAGACACTGAACACACACTTATTAGCCACCAGTGTTGAAACATATTCCCACAATGCATTTCACTTCTTTCCCCCTGAGGACTGGATCACTGGAAATGTCCATTGTTTGTGTTGTTATTTCAAAAAAACCAGTCGACTAATTGTTAAATTGAAAAAAAATTGACAGAAAATTGAAAAAAAAAAATGCACGTAATTTTAAAAATATTGGCCTGAAATCCTAAATCTGCATTTGCGTATCTATCATTTCAACGTTTTGTTGAATATGCGAAAAAACAATGTTTATACGTTTTCTCAAGTTAAAATATTGCTAATTTTATTCTATCTAATGAAAAAAGAAATGAAAAATCATTAACTTTTCTTTAAACTTAGAAATCATTAAAAGTTTAGAATAAGGAATTTGTGCCTCGTATATGTTAAATGAGAAATCCAAGCTTAAAATAGAAAATGAATGAAACACTTTTGTATGTTATACTGACCTCAGTAACTGTGTAGAAAAATTTATTCACCATACCAGGAAATATTCCAATGCCGCCATAAGGTCTAAGAAATGTCTGATTTTCATCTGAATCATGAAAAATTACCTGTTTTTTATAAGAAATAAAAAATGTCTTCATATAATTTTAATATCTATTCAGACTATTACTGATCAAGTGGTGAAATTAAATATTCGTTACCACAGTTATTCTGCTTATATTTATATAAATACAACTTTATAACAGTTTATCAAGATCTCATCATAACATCAAATTGCTCTAAAGTTGAAAGCCATAATATTCAACTTCTTAAAACAATTGTCTAATTAGAATAACGAAATTGTAATGCTAGACTGATAAAGTTTTCTTTGTGAAAATTTTGACTGTATAAAAAAAATTACTTTCTAATGATATTCTTTAAAATTCCTTCTTTAAAAGAAGGACACTTAACCAAAGATCCAAATCAAATTCACAAGTCTCCAGCATCAATTAAGTTTTATGCAAGAATTGCCAGTCATCAATGCCAACAGACATTATTTATTGTTGCATGGAAAGGAACAGATTTATTTCATTCATCAAGAAATGTAAAAAGAATGAAATATATATTTAAACCGAGAGAGATAC
>JAFIDM010006943.1:77278007-77303692 GCA_023159025.1 Thereuonema tuberculata
TTTTAGTCTTGTGCGGTGGCTTTATTGTATTATGTTTATTAAATAATTTTACGCACGTTAAAGCAAATTTTATTAAATCACTGCTTGTAACTCAAAAACACTGAAAAGAATCAATTGGAATAAAAAAAGAAAGTCAAGAAAGAAAGAAGCACTATTTTTATTAGGTAGAATGCTGAAAAATCACTGTTTATAACTCAAAAACCATCACTATTTCTAACTCAAAAGCCACTGAAAAGTATCAATAGGAATAAAAAAAAAGAGGCAAGAAAGAAAGATGCACTATTTCTAATAGGTAGAATACTGCTGAGAAGTTAGACGCCTTAGCCATTAGACCACGAGGACTAAATTCTAATCCATATATAAAAAAAAAATATATTATAAATATGATTTAAGTGCTGGTTCTAAAAGCAGTCGTGGATTGAGAAAATATAGACATCAAATTTAAATTTTTTAAAAAAAATTAATAATTTTAGTTGTAGTTTCCTTGATTTAATTTGTGTGTGTGTGTATATTTTTTTTTACTACACAAAAAGTTGTTTTCCGTTACATAAGCGAACTTCCGAAGCGAAGCGACGGGTAGCCGACTAGTTACAATTGAAAATTGCAGGTTTTTTTTAAATTAAATTAGTTACTCAAGAACTACCGAATCATTATCAGGAAATGAAAGCTGATTGCTGGAACACAAAGCAATCGTCCCTAGTGGATGACGGGACCGAACACCCTATCTCCAGCGCATAGAGTTTGGGTGCACCTGACGAGAAGCAGGAGTCATCATAAGTGAGACAGGGACCTCGTAATTATCGCCATTTCCTGACGAAGTTTTTATTGTAATTTATGTAATTTAAATCGTCAGAGGTTATAGTTTTAACTAACTTTACTTTTAATGAATTTTAAATAAATCTGAAGGTTAGCATTTACCAACTTATTAAACCTTATTTATCGACCCAAAAAGTATTAGTTTCAGTTGTTTCAGTTGTTTATGTTTTGGTTTAAATAGCTCTTATTACCTTTTTGTTTTTACATTACTTCTAATTCCCTTCCATTTTTAATATTTAGCACCTTAAAGATGTCTATGAAGAAAGATAATTTAAGCTCTGTTTGATTATTATGATTCAAAATTAAATATATTTCTTATAACTACTAATCAAACACTTCATTAACCTTTTATATGTCAATATCAATAAAAATTTATATAAAATTATATCGTTTCAATCTTCGAACTCGATAGGAATTACATTAGACTTAAAAAATTATCACTACAAAAGAAAAAAATCATCGAATTTTCTTGGAATGAATTGGTTACTAAATGTTTTTATTATACTCACTCGTAGGTTATTGTCAGTTTGTAAATAAGAAAAGTACTCAATCGTAATCTTTAAGTAGCTGGACAACCCTCGAACGCTGCTGTATCCTAAATAAAGGAAACAAGAATTTAAATATTAAAGGAGTTTTGTTAAAATGATAATTTTAATATTTGTACGAGACTTAATTTATATTTACGTAAAGTTGAAAAGACCAAGGCTGTAATTTTAAAAATTAGTTACCTGGCTTTATTGTAACACACCTTCCTCCAAAACTATATATTTCTTCTAGTACTGTCGGAGTGTAGCAATCTTCAGAGATGCTGCTTTTAGGTGGACACTGAAATTGTTAAATTTAACATTTACAACATTAAAAACATTTCAAACATTGGGAGTTTAAATATTAATTTATGTTTTGGAAAATTTGTGTGCAGAAAAGTATTATAATGACTTGATTATGCTTTACTAATATGGTTTATTATTATAGTTTTAATGAATCTAATAATGAAAGTAATAATGTAAAATTATATTTAGAAACTTTAGCTTATCAAGGATTTAAAAATTATTTATATGGCATTACAAGATATGGAAAAACTTCTACAAAAACTACAAAAACTAATATTGATCATATCTTTATGAATGTATGATATAGAAATTATAAAAGTTTTATTATGAGAGAAGGTAATTGAGATCCCTTTTTTTTAATCTTTGAGTATAAATTTAGGTAGCATACATAATATAAACAGGACCAATAAAAATTAAAATATATAAGAAAAAAATATAAAAACATTGATTATTGTTTATTAGAAAAGAATTTACAGGGTTTATTAGAAAGAATTAATAATACAGAAATTAAAGATCCAAATGTTTTATATAATAATATATTAAGTGAATTTAATAAATCTAAAAGATATATAAATTATATGGATCAGAAATTTCTAATTATTATTCCGGAGTTTCTTACAGTAAAAAACATTATGATAGACACAATAAAGGCGATCGAATACATAAAGAATGGATAACGAAAAAATTAATTGAAGAAATAAAAATAAGAGACAAATTATATAAAACATATAAAAATAATGAAACTAATGAGCAATATTATAATAATTATAAAAATTGAAGAAATGTATCAACATCAAAAATAATAAAAGCAAAAACTAATTATTACTATTATAAATTTAAAAATGATGTAAATAACCCAAAAAATTGTTGGAAAAAATAAATGCTTTATTAGAAAGAAAAAAAGTAATAAACATAAAATTAAAAAAGATAATGAAATAAATAGGTTTATACAGGAAATAGAAGATAAAAATAAATTTAAAACACTTGCGGAAAAATTTTGTAATTATTATCATAAAATAAGTAATATTTTAATATAAATTGTAAAGAGAAAATATTACAGGATATAAATAATTCAAATTAGTAAATATAATTATAATTGATGTACCAAATAATGAAGAGATAATAAATATCATAAATGGGATGAAAAATAAAAAATGAATTGAACACGATCAAATATCTATTTCTGATGTTAAAGAGAAAAAGGAAATTTTTGCTAAATTGATAGCATTAATAATACAATTAATTTTCAATAAAGAAATCTATCCAAATAATTTAAAAACATCGAAACTTGTTCCAATATTCAAAAATAATGCTTTTAATGATTGTAAAAATTATAGACCTATTGCTATATCATCAACTGTAAATAAAATAATTGAAAAAATTTTTAGTAAAAAATTAAAAAGAATTTTTAAAAATATTTAAAGTAATTAATGAAAATCAATAAGCTTATCAACAAAATAAAAGTACAAATAAATTATTAGAAAAATTTTGTGGGCATTTTAATAAACATTTAAATAAAAATCATTTTGTACTATTAATAACTATTGACTTGAGTAAAGCTTTTGATCTGATAGATTATAAATTGCTTTTGACTAAATTGAAAAAATATGGAATAAGAGGTAAAAATGTTAAATGGAAAATTATTTAGAAAATAAAAAGATTTTTGTGCAAATAAATAAAATATTAAGTAAAAGGAAAACAATTAATATTGGAGTGCCACAAGGATCCAATTTAGGAATTTCATTTATATATATATTCGAAATTCGAAATTTTTACAATATACATACTTAATCTTAAAAATAAAAACTTAAAAATACTTTTTATTTCTTATAATCATTAAGATTTCTGAACTTACATGTGGACGAATTTCAAAATAATTTTTTTTTACTGCTTCGTAATTCCATAAAGTTGTGAGGTTTTGTCCAGGAAGAAGTATTAAATCAGAAAAGTGAATTGAGTCAGTGTTGTTGTAGAGAGATTTATATTGCCTGATAAGTTTTCCAACACGTTGAGTGAGTGGATATCCATAGCAAATGGTTAAAGCTTGAGATTTTATTTTTGTTTTGTCTTCCAATGTGATAGTAATTGCAGGTTTGACAAAAATGAAATTTTTAATAGAGATGCCTGTTTGATAGATGGTAATAGATATTAGTAAAATGCATAAAATTGTCCATATTATTTGTCTTATTTTTCCTTCTGCCCCATTCATATGTTTTAATAGACTAACAGAATATTGTTGTTCTGTAGGTTTTCTTGATTTTAAAAGAATTCTGCTATGTCTTCTAATTGAATGGTTGCCGTGTGATGGAAGCTCGTTCTTTCTGTTTGATTTTTGTTGTTTGATTTTTTTAATCTGAAACATTAATTAAAGATTTATTGATTAGGAACATTTTAAATAACTTTTTAATTACGTTAACTAGTAAAGATAATAGGACAAAAAATAATAATATGTGAAATTTTCTCTTCACTTATTAACTTTTATAAATGATCAATCAACATAAAAATGTTAACATTGTATATTTACTCAATTTTCCGGACAATTTTTTTATTTTAGGAAATAAAATTCTATGTAACGTAAGGATAAAAGGCTATCCATACACGTGCATTCCGCTTTAAAATTTTATTAATCTTAAAAAAAAGAAGTAAAATAACTGAACGAAATTTTGTATATTACATAATTCCTTTAATATGAAATGTTTCTAGTGTTTCCAATGCTTGCTAGAAATTATACATTCAAAATAAATATAAGGAGTATAAATCATTTACAGTTTTGTTATAAACTCAAAACCAAATGACCCTGTACAATTTGCACCATTTGACAAAACATTCGAGCAACTCATACTTCGTCCTTAAATCTTCTCTTTTATAATAAATATTATTAATCATCATCCGCCAGAAATAAATGTCACAAAAACTACATTTATCAGAAAAAAATGAATTTTCAAGGAGATAATTCACCGTCTTCTCTTTTTCAGTCCTTTTACATTATAATAATAAATAGGCGAGATTCTTTTATGACAATGACCTTAAAATATTGATACTAACAATTAAAAATCGTTAATACAATAATAGTTTTTGTGACATTTATTTCTGGTGGATGATATTTAATAATATTTATTATAAAAGAGAAGATTTAAGGAAGAATTATGGATTGTTTGTGTATAGTAAAAATAATACAGCATCAGAGGAAAGTCGTGAAATTGGCGAAATTGCAAGAGCATCTGAATTTCCTCCAAAGATGAATTTTGGAAGACATAATTCCCAAACCTCTACGAATTAATAATCCTGTATTAATAGTAACGAAGAACACATGGGAAATAAAGAAAGAAGCAGAAAGAAATCTAATTGAGCATCAAATAAAAGGGACTAATGAATACTTATGAAAACTGCTAAATGAAGAGGACAATATAAACAAGAATTTGAAAAGAATTATGAAGTATGAACAGTATGAAAAGGTAATGTATTGGAATTATAAAAATATATTGTTGAAAAAAGAAAGGCAAAAAACAGAAAAATAAAGAAAACTAAAAATAGGATAAAGTATGAAGAGAATACAAAATATGTAGTGAACCTTAGTCATAGAAGATTTAGCAATAAAAAAATGAGCTCACTCAACAACGGTTTAGATTTTTTTATAGAAAAAGAGGAAAATTTGGACCTAAAAACCCTGGCTATTTTGAATGAGATAACTGAAAAGTTAAAAGACCAAGATAAGGAGAATTTTTTAGAAGAAATAGAGAAATTTCATAGAGAAACAAAAAAGACAGTTACAGAAATAAATAAGGAAGAATTAGAAATTTTGAGAAAATTGGTACCGACAAGAAGTTACATATTTCGAAATCAGACAAAAGTAACCAGATGATTATTATGGATAAGGATGAATATGTTTCTAAATTAGATATTTTGGTTCAAGATAAAGAATATTACACTGAAGTGAAGGAAGACCCAACATTTCCATTATATATTAAAGTAAAAAAATTAGTAACGGACATGAATAAGAATGGTGTTATCTGCTGTAAACAAAGCCAAGAAATCATGAAAGAAGCTTGAAGGACCCCTACCTTGGAAGGAAGAGTAAAAAATCATAAAGACAACATGCCTTTAAGACCAGTAATTAATGCATATGGCTCACCGGTTCACAACTTGGCTAGATATGCAAATAAAATTGTAAAAAACTTCAAATTACAAAGAGAAGATGTAATTGTTAAGAACTCATAAGAGTTAATTCATAAGATTGGACATTTCTTTAATAATACTAAGAAATTTTACATGTTTTCTCTAGATGTAGGCAACATTTACACGAATATCCATGTAAATGAAACCGTGATGATTTTAGAAAGTTTAGCTTTTGAGAATAGGGAAGAATTGAAGAAACTTAAAATTGATTATGATGAATTGATAGAATTAATAAAACTAATAACTGAAAACACATATTTTAAACATAAAGATAGGATTTTCAAACTAGTCAAAGATTTCCCTATGGGGTCACCTTTGTCAGGGACATTGTGCAACATTTAAATGAATTTTGTTGAACAAAAATTATTGAAAGATACTAAATTTAGAATGGAATATTATCGCTATGCTGATGATATACTTATATTAAGGTTCGGGACAAAAAGGCAATTTAGTAATTTTTTCAGTGACATTAACAAGAGACACAAAGACATACATTTCAAAATGGAGGAATAAATCAATGACTCATTGAATTTTCTTGATCTGAAACTAATAAAAAAGGATAACAAAATAACAATGAAGCCTTACATTAAAGATTATAAAAGTGATCATATTTTAAAATTTGATTCTGGACACAGTATGAAAATAAAATGGAATATAATTGAGAATTATTTAATTAGAATTGATAATAATATTAGTAATGAAGAAGACTTTAATATAGGAGTAAATGATATGAAATCAAATTAAAAAAGAATGGCTATACTGACAGATTTATAGATAGTTCAATAAGAAATTATAATAAATTTAAGATAAAGGAATTGGAAAAATATATTGAAAATAGATTTTACATTCTGTATTGGATTAAGAACAGCTGGCATATAAAAGAAATTGGAAAAAGATATGGAGTAAAATTAAGTTTTGAATTTAGAAATAAATTAAAAAATATTTTGTGCAAAAAAATAAACAGTAATGACAAAAAGTTTGAAATGGGTGTTATGTATAAATTAGACTGCCTGAATTGCGATTCTTTCTATCTTGGAGAGACGAAAAGAACGGTTCAAGAACGTATGGGGGAACACGAATACTATATTAGACAAAAATTAGTAAAGGAATCCGAAATTGCAGAACATTGTAAAGACAAACAACATTGTATTAAAAGTGAAGTAAGAATTTTATAAAATGAAACAAATACAAAAATTAGAAAGACAATAGATAGCTTATGTATTCGAAATTCAAAAGAAAAAAGTCTCAATAGATATGATGGAGTTAAAGTTCGTGAAAATTTAGTAAAATTGCCTGGAGACATGATTAACAAAAAATTTGTAACCTCTAACAAAAAGATGATAATCGAAAAATTAAAGTGTTAATAGCCTTTATATATAAGAATAATTATGTATTTTCGTTAAGAATTTGTGATTATTAATAATGTGTGATTATTTTACTGTAGATTATGATCCCTTATTATTATTATCGTATTAACGTTTTTTAATTGTTAGTATCAATATTTTAAGGTCATTGTCATAAAGAATCTCGCCTATTTATTATTATAATGTAAAAGGCTTGAAAAAAGGGGAGACGGTGAATTATCTACTTGAAAATTCTTTTTTTTTTTTGTAATAAATGTAGTTTTTGTGTCATTTATTTCTGGTGGATGATGTTTAATAATATTCGAGCAACTCTTTGTGACCCTCTTTTGAACACATTGGGTCGAGGATATCATATTTTTTCTGAGCAAAGTTTATTCAGTGCAAATAGATATTAATTTTGGCCAATTATCACTACTTTCCTGACCCGGTCAGTGGCCAATAGAAATCAGAAGTGGCCTGGATTGGATGTCGGATTTTTACCAAAATATTCAGGCCACTACGAATGCAATGAGTGATGACTTAAGTTGTTCTGACTCCCGATTTGGACTATGGAGAGAGCGTTATACATGCATATAAAATTTCTGACAATTGTGAGGTTAGTAGGAAAGATCAACAGGAATGAAAGCACATGGGGTGTACCTACGGCCATATGCCGTTTAAAGAAAAAAAAAGAATATAAAAAGTTAGACTTTGTAATAATTATCATAAACTAAGACATTTATCTTAAATTACAAATTCGTATCCAAGAACATAAAGATCTTAGAATTGAAATTTATTAATTAGAAGTTCTAAATTAAAATCTTAACAAAAAAGGAGGGGTAGAAGTTCATACTGAATTTTAAAGATTGTCAAAAAAAGTAACATCAAGATTCAAACAAAAGAAGATTAGCTTTATAAAAATTTCTAAGATTCCTACAATTTTTTAAACTATTTTTTTTTTGTTATTTTAATACTACCGCTTTCACTGGCTTTTAAATTGTTTATCTAACTGCTTACAATTGTTTTGTTTTTTTAAAGTTGAGAAAGTTAAAACATAATTTTTTAACAAAGCTATTCAAATGTAATTCTGTAATATTTTCTTAGATCTGAAGTACGAATGACTGTTAATGTTGAAGAAAAATTATCAGTGTCGTCTAATAAGTGGAGATCTGATTTGGAATATTGTTACACAGTGCTGACCATTTTTATGACAATGAATCAAGTTTCATGCAATAGACATGGTTAAAAACCAGATTTGTTTTTTTTTAGCTGTTTAAATTTGGTAGTTAAAAAGATGGGGAAAAACAGAAAGTCATAGAACATACGAAGAAATCCTCTGACAATTAAACTACGTAAAAATTCTGACTTTGTTTATTAACATTTCGAATGAAACTTGAAGGCCTATGACATTCTACAGGGTACATACTGATAGTGGTTGAACTCTATTATAAATAAAGGAACTTTCTCAATAGATATAGTTGCCTGCTACCCAGATCGTAATTATTTTCATGCATTATATTAATAGCGAAGCACAAAGGAAACAATAAAAAAACAGATGTTGTAGTCCATTGCCACACACTGAACAAAATCATGGGTGAGGACTTATGAGTTGATTATCACATTTTTTCTAATTGATAAAGACATTTACATTCACTGAGAAACATATTTGCAGATATGGTACTGAACTTTCTGGTGAATTGATACTATTTCATTTAACAGTGGCATTCTCAGAACAAACCTCTTCGTACCAAAGAATTACATTCTCAGAACAAACCTTTTCGTTCTAAAGAATTACATTGGTGCTGTTAACCAGAACTAATCTAGAAGCATACAGATTTTCATCTATGTGTTTTCTTGACTGTTGTTGCTATCAAAATATTTATTTATTCATTCAAGTACTTTTTCATGTATCTGAATATTAAATTCTCTATACACCTCGGAGTTCATGAGTAGTTTAAGATGAAAGAAATTATAAAAACTGAATACGATTTTAAAATCTTCAGCTGATTCCTGTTGCGACTAATCATATTAATCATAGTTTCCGGCAAAGCTAATTCCTTATATTGTCCAGGATCATAATTTTTTTAAAACAATGAAATCATTTATAATAGAATGCGATTTCATTAATTGAACATTCATATACTAATTAAATTCTGCTCTATGTAAGAACTTATCTTTTTTTTATTTTTTTTTTCCTATGTGGCCCTTGAGGTAAAGTTCCAGGCATTCAGTGATCATAGGGACTAAGTTGAAGTCCCTCCTTCCTCCCCCAACGGAACGCATTACTACTGGGAACTCTGCCAAGATTTCATTTATGCAAATAGTTAAGTACATATAGCTGATTGTTATCAATTTATCATTTGCTGAACTCCTTATTTCATCAACTTAAGAAATGCAGCGCTATTTTCGAATTCCTTAATACACAAATTCGTGATTCTTGATAAAGTTATTTCAAGTAATATCAAGAGATCAGAATTAACTCTACTGATCGATACCTGAAATTAACTGTTTAAGAGCTACATATTTCTTTTGTATATCATATTTTCTCTTTCTGATATACAAAATCATTGTTTTCATTCTTCTTTACTTATTCTCTGAATTCTGTCTAAATAACACTTCATTACATTTTTTACATTCTTCATTATTTTTCGTTTAATTATGATGCTAATGAATCGTCATAACTATGTACATGATAGTCTCTTTTCATTGCATTCCACTTATAATTTTCGAATTGTTCTTCAACTGTCAATCTTGAATCTGTTCAATTTAATTGTCAGGTATTAAACATTAATTCGTAATAGTTTTACTGAACCTTAGACTGAATTCAGGGAAGTCACAGCTCCACAATTATTATTATGATCACATTGTGTTCTAAAATCTCTTTACCTAGAACCCATTTTGAGTCCGCTCATTTGTAATATTACAATACAATATTCTTTTTATGCATTCTAAGCCCTTTCTCTCTATATATATGAATTCCTACATACTAATTTCTAGATAAAAAGTTAACGTGATTTTCAGAATAAATTTTCAGAGCAAATTTTTTTTTTAATGCCACGCATTAATTCATTACTGTTGTGAGGTAAATATGTAACTAATTTAAACGTTTAAATATTTTTATATTTAAGTAAGTAGAAATTAAGTGGAAAGTTTAGAAGAAGTGCTTAAAATTTGTGAAACTAAATAAAGACGTTATAAAGGTTAAACTTACCAATGAAAATACAGCTTGTCCTGACAAATCCATCAATTCCAGACAAACAATGGCATTTAAGTTTAACCACAAACAACAATTTCCACAAATTTGACCAAAGACATTAACTAAGGTCCAGGAATAGTATTGTCTAAAAACTAAGTACATGTTATTGAAAATCATAAATCGGAAAGCACACACGGGTAAGACTGGCACTGACAGGCCATAAGTCCATACTGAAATTGCATATTTTTGGCGCTTTCTATGGCAAGAAGAGCAAAGAGACGTTATATTATGTATTAGTTCTGAGTAAGTTGCTAAAGTAGTTTGCACTTCATTTGATGAAACACATAGAGGCTTTTCCGTTTTCTTTATAAATGGGAGCCTGCAAAAAATTACAGCGAACTCATTACACAAAACAATCAAACATGCATTTTATTCTAATATTTTTTTATTATTTTACATCAAGTGATTTTTTCAAACAATTTAGTCAACAGGTTCTTTTTTATATATATTAAAGCATACAGTGATTTCTAAAGCCATACTGATTATAACACAATTTCTATATATTAAAGGTTGAGACCAAGTGTTTATTAGATGACATCCGAGAACAGCTGTTACTCGCTTAATTGGCGATCAACAGCTGTGAATAGTCATCAGTAAATGCCAAGATCTCAATTTACGAAATTAAGAAATAATAAGGTAACTCCAAAATTTAAAAGTTACAAAAAAAAAATTATCAAAAAAAATACAGATGAAAAATAAGATAAATAAATTCCTATGCTAGCGAGCCAGTCTCAATGAATTTTTCCATTCTATTTTAGGCGCTTTTTCTATTAAATACAACAAAAGCGCCTAAAAATATATACACATATTAAAGGTTGAGACTAAGTTTTATTTTTACAACCGGACACAATCCATTATGGACGGAGGCTAGAATTATTCAAGCCATTTAAGGGTTCTTCTTTAGTATCACTGGATTAACAAACTAATTCTGAAATCGCCCAATACGAATGAACAAGGAGTACTTTTCTATCATATTTTGCACCCAAAGTTGTGAATCCAGAAAATATTAATACATTCCAATCTATCTTCATTTTATCTTGTTTATCCTCATGTCCTCTTCCCCCCGCTTTCCATTTCATCATAATCATTGCTCTGTTCAATTTGAAATTCTGTATTATTCTTGTACTTTATTTTTTTGCTTCATGTTCCGATAGATGGATTTTTTGCTTCGTGTTCTCCTAATATTTTTAAAATTATCATCTCATGGCATATTTTTGTATATTATTTCTGTATTTTCGGCCGAATTATTTGTAGAGCAAATTATTATATTTAATTATAGCAGAGTATTTTTTTCTTTTAAGCTGAATGAGAATTAAGTACACATATAAAAATTAAAATGATTGTACATAAACATATCAGCAGAATAAACACTTTAAACAACTTGCAGAATTAAATTCATCTGGCTTGAAATAAAATTAAGATTTACACCTATGTGATTGCCTTTCACTTGTATGAATTAACAAAGTTCAGTAGCACTCTTTTTCGTGCTACAATTTAACACTTGTATGTTTGATTTGTCTTTTAGTTCTAACACTGTCTTAACTTTTCTATTAACACAATTCTGTCTTTTAACACTGTCTTTAATTTATTTCATAATTGTACTTTTAAGTGTGATTATGAATTCTTCCATTTAGGTATTTCATTAATAGATTCTTGTTCTATTCTTCGAACTAACGATCACACAAATTCTAATACAACAGTTACTATGTCTGGTCTGTTACTTGAAATGTTCGTGGTGTTCAAAATGTGTGTCCTTGTGTAATAATGGTAAGAAAAATGCACTTACTTTAAACTTGGTTGCTCAGGGATAGTTCGGATGGGTCCTTAAATATGCAAAGATTTACAATGCTTCCTTGCATAATTCCAACATGGCGATGATCGTTCCACATAGACTATCCTTCAAACTCTGGATTCTAAAGGTGATTTATTACGTACAGGAACATGATGAATAATCTCCTCTAGTCATCCTTCTTTGGGAGTGAGTTTGCCTTACTTAATATTTGAATAGAATTCATGGATCATTCTTTGTTCTCGATCCATATAAAACTGGAACTAATATTTTCGTCTGTCTTTTTTTTTACGCCATTTTTTGTGTTTACATTTTTTTCAATCAGCATGCGACAACCGTATCACACTGTCCTTTGTTGCGGGCACTGCGTTTTAACGTGCTGGTTCATTGTAGTCATTAACACAATTAACGCCTGACAAATTTTCAATTAAAATTCTTGGCAGAATAATATTTCTTTACAATTGGAATTTGCCAATTTTCAAAATAAGCTAAAATATTAAATATACGGTTTGAAAATCTACAAAACCCCCCCTGAACTCAAATGGGGATGTTTAAGGTCTCTGGGTCGACGCTGGAAAAGTAACGTGACGTAGGTGTGTCACTTCTAAAAACATGGCTAAGATTACCGAAAAACCTCTGTATATTAAAGATTTCTCAACTTTAGATATATTGAATAATCGGCATACAATTAAGGAGGCGTATGGAAATAATGTAGATACGTTATTTCTAGATGAAAGGCATAAATATATTTAAAGAGAAATTTGTTCTATTCCTTTCATCTAGAAATAACGTATCTACATTATTTCCATACGCCTCCTTAATTGTATGCCGATTATTCAATATATTTAAAGTTGAGAAATCTTTAATATACAAAGGTTTTTCGGTAATCTTAGCCATGTTTTTAGAAGTGACACATCTACGTCACGTGACTTTTCCAGCCTCGACCCAGAGACCTTAAACATCCCCATTGTGGAAAATTTTGTGTATTGAATTTTTCGCTCAATTTTAATTGTTTTGCCATCTCACGGTGCTTTGAACTTCCCAATCCTTTCGTGAAAATATCTGCGATATTCTTATCACCTTCAACATATTTCAAATTTATTAAATTTCTTGAAACATAGTCTTTCAGGATATGGCACTTTAAATCGATGTGTCGACTACGTGTTTGGTTGTACTTGTCGTAAACCATACTTATCATTGCTTGGTTATCACACAACAATACAGCACAGTTCTCTGATACTTCTTTGTACTTGAGTTCAGAAAGTATATTGATGATGCTCATCATGAAAATCTGCATTATTTATTCATTCATCTTTGATTGCTATTAACTTCTGCACGTGTGTCATAGTCACCTAGTATTTCCTCTGAAGAATGATAAGACAGTATAGTGTCTAGGATGTGTCTAGTAGCTTCTTGCCAAGAAATAAGATTGAATGGTGCCAATCCTGTCGTCTCTTGCTTGAAAATGTTACAACATAAGTTAGAATACTGTCCCAGTTCTTCTTTTTTCTTGGAAAGCAGATCGCTGAAAGCCTTGTTGATAACGCTCTGTTAGTCCATTAGTTTGAGGATGATACGCCTTAGACATCCAATGATTTGTGTTACAGCATTTAACAAAATCTATCAGAACTGTGGAGGTAAAAGACAATCCTCATCATTGATGGTTCTTCTTGGTGAGCCTTGCTTCAAGATTTGCTTTTCAACCAAAAAGTTTCCGATCTTGGTAGCAGTTTCTTCCGGTCGGATCTCGTGATAGTAATGCGGGAGAAATAGACCTTAAACACGAATATCGAATGGTTCCCATTATGAGATTTCGGAAATCGTCAAGTAAATCGAAGACAATTCCCTGAAGGGATAATCGGATAGTGGAGTTGCTTGTAAAGACGTGCTGTTATCTGTGGTATATGCTTTAGAACATCCACTGACATATCTTCGCACATTTTTGTACAAACTTGACCAGAAGAATTTTGTATAAACCTATCCTATGTTCTTGCAATATGATTGGCTATCGGTAAGTCGTAGAGATGCTGCAATACATCTTGTTCTAGGTGAATTGATATTACGAGTAAACACTGATCGTACATGTTCTTCAAAGGTCCTGAAAACGAAATAACATCATCCAAATACCATATCCAGACGGACCATTGCAGGCAATATGTGAGACTATCCATCATGTGCCCAAATGTTGCAGATGTACTACACAAACCAAATGACATTACTTTGAACTTAAACAGTCCATCACATGTCATGAATCAGTTTTCTCCCTATTGGCTTCTTTCACTCCTTTGTGCCAGTATCCAGAACGGAAATCCAATTATGTAAAGAACTGGGCTCCTTTAAAGCAATCGAAAATATAATCAATAAGTGGCACGGTATGAGGCATTCCTTGAAATCTTGCTTAGTCGTCGTTAACCTCCAGGAACGTCTTTCTTTTTACCATTTGAACTCGAGATGACTATGGATTGTTGGTTGGTTGTACTATCTCTTTTTTGCATCGTGTTATCTAATTCATCCTGGATGATACGGCTATCTGCAGGAGATTCTCTATATTGTCTATGCTTGAAAGGTTTTCATTATCTATGTCAATTTGGTGTTTGGTTGATGATTATGCGGCTAAGGAAAAGTCACTAAAATCGAAGATGTCGATGAATTGCTGCTGTTCTGCCAACATGGTGGACTTACACTAAGCCTCTAGTCGATCAGCATCTGAGATGCCGAGTAGTAGTAGTTAATGTTGTTGGTTTTCGGGCAGTGTCATTCACGTTTTCTTCGACCAAAAAAGATTGTGTCCTTTTCTGATGCTTCTAACTCAATTACCATTCCTGCATGAAGTATTGCCGGACAAGAACCATAGTTGACTACATACAAATCTTCTACCTTCATTTAGGGTGAGGAGACAATGGGATTAGGCGAAATCTTTCATGATTGTGAGTATTTTGGACGATGAGACAGTAATGTGATCGTTTTAGGGGATCAATTCATTGGTTAGAATCAATTCTTTCCAATGAGGAGGCCCATTCTGTTCGTCGATGTTAGTCAGCTTAATGGATCTTTGTCGGCAATTAATTAACACTGGAATTAAATAAGATAATTCCAGGAAATCCCATCGTAGAATAAGGTTTCATGACTACAAATTTCCAAGATGACAAATTTGACAGGCTGGGTAATGTAACTGATTGTCACTGCTCGTTACATTCAATAATGTCTTAAGTAATTACTATAGAGTTACTATAGTGTAGTATAGGGTTACTTTACCTATACGTTGGCAAAAATCTGCTACCATTACTGATACTGCTGCGGCAGTAACTACCAGGACTTTCGGCGAGCTGCTCATCAAGCTGTACCAACGCCTTATTCTTGATTAGGGACTTGTCGACGGAGGATTATAACTAGTTCCTCTTCAGGACGTCATCTCTATCACAGACCGCATCATTTAATTTACATTAAGTGATGAAGGGGGAGATTGAGATCGGTTTGTTGGATCGGAGAAGGGGATGTGTTTCTAAAATGACAATGTTTTTCTAAAGGGGACAATGGCGGATTTCAGAGCCATGAAGGTAGCGGTCGACGTTGGGCCACAGCAGAGAGGGGGGATAGAGTGAGTGTCAGATCAGCTGTCACAGCGCCTGAATCATCGTTATCAATCATCAGACGTGAGACCCGCACACGAGTGTCCACCATGACCATTCACAGACCGCTGAGAGAGCGACATCTACGCTCGTACCGACCGCTACGCCACCTGCCACTCACGTCTGCACACCGTCGGACCAGATTACAGTGGTGCTTGGCTCGATCCGGTTGGAATGATGCTGACTGGGGACGTATAGTGTTTAGCGACGAATACCGCTTCCAACTGTGTCTTCACGATCGTCGCAGACATAACTCTCCGAATTAGTTACAAAAATAAAAATCCTTACTTCATTTAATACCGATTAGAATTTTCTGATTATATTTAATTAATATTTTTTATAAATCAAACACCAAGCCGACACACCTGCTTATTTTAAATAATATATTTAAAAAATAACTTAAAAAATACAACGACCAAGGTTTACTATAGCGTGACTATTATCAAGTTTGACTTGATAATAGTTACTCTACAGTGACCGAAACCTTGGCCGTTGTATTTTTTAAATTATTTTTTAAATATAATACTTAATATAAGCAGGTGTGTCGGCTTTGTGTTTGATTTATAAAGACATGAACAGCACACGTAAAGGTTTCAAGTAAATTTAATTAATAGTTATAAAAATTTAAAACAAATTGTAGAACAAGGAGATCATCTAATACCTGCAACGGATGTGAAGTTCCATTAATGAAATCAAGCATTTCTCCTTACACAGAGAAAGTTCCTCATCACCCATACAAGGATTTTTCTTTGTATTTAAGTAAGAATGCTAAATTACAAAGAATAAAAAATATGCTTAATTATATATTTCGCTTCATCAATTTACCTATACATAAATTCATTGAAGAGAAGTAAAACTTTTCATTTGTTAACTTTATTATCTGATGTTTAGTAAATTTAATTTTTGATTACTCTATTTAACTTAATTTTGACCAAATGCTGTTGAAATTTGGTAAACGCCACCATATTTCACAGATTGCTATAAGAAATTTGAATGTTTTTGATTTTGATCAAAAGCATAAATCGTGTTGGACAAAAGTAAATTAATCACTAATCTTACTTTGAAATTACATTTCCTGATTTTAATGGAAAATTACTTTTAAAGGATAGAGGTTTAAAGGACAGAATGTTAATGCGAAAACATAAATTCTGCAATGATGATGACTATCTCTTCAAGATTTTCTCGATATCAACAAAGCACAGGCAGTTAGCCGGCCATACTTTTATCCAAATTTTTATTCTGTGGCCAATACTATGTTTTATCAATTTTTATTGATTAAGAAATGAAACGTTTTGATATCTTGAGATGATTAAGAAGTAAGGTTTTTAATTCAATTCAGAATTTCAGCGTGAGTCAATAGTCCCAGTGTTTCGGAAACGGAAGTGAAAAATGAAATATCTGAGTATCTCAGCAAAGAATGGGTGGGGGGGGGGGCCTATGCTTTAGGATATACCCGGAACAGGACAGCCATCTCGAAGTTCGCCATCTTAAATGCAAGTCAAAATTTTCGAAAGGGTCCTGTGATATTTCATTTCTAATTAGCAAAATCCAAGAAATTCAATGGTGCAATCAGATTTTTTGGAACACTATTCATTTTAATTTTATGATCGTTCAAAATATGAAATTATTGAAAATTAGGCTACGACAGCAAAAATCCCATAGCAATGCACATTAATGGCCTACAAAATGTGTTCAACACGTTTCCCTTCTTATTGCACACAAAACATGAGGAGTTACAGCCAGTCAGCATGGCACAACATGACAAATCCTTGTCAGCACTGATCTGCGACAACATATCTGCAGAAATCCCTCACAGGCGTGTGTTTCCCTGACGGCTATCAGGAATGACGCTGATATTGCGGTTGTTGTTTCCAAATCAATGAATTATCTTGGTCGAACCAATACGTCTGTCTGATAAAAATTTGACTGTTAATTACCTCATTCTGCCGTGCATTACGGGTGGACGAATTTCTAATTCTGAACTCTTATAAAATGAAAATGAATTATGTAAAACCAAAACTGATTGAACCATTGAATTTCTGGGGGTTTTCTTGTTTGAAATGACAAGTCACATTACTCTTTTCTCATTTGAAAATTTGGATTTGTATTCAAGATTGCTGACTTCAAGATCGCGGCCAGGTTCTGGACACATCCTAAAATAAAGGCTCCCATTATTTGCTGGGGTACCTAGATATTTCATTTTCGCTTCCGTTTTCGAAATATATGAAGTGTCCTGGGATTTTTTACTTACCCCGTATTTCTGCAAAATATTGGATCATTGAAAGAGCATTCTTAGAAAGGAAAGCTTTTGTTTCCTTATTGCAGATTTCTTTGTCAAGAAAAATCTAACGTTAATTATGAGCTCACAGTTGATTGCGATATCAACATAATTTTCGATGCGAAACACCAATGGTTTTTATAGAATTCCGAAATACACAAAGGTAGTGTTTTAGCACATAATGATGCCTATGTCTCTGAGATGAGACAGTTTAATTCTAATCAGTTTAAATGTCAAAATAGCAAATACGTATAACTAGATAATGTTTTGCTTTCCTGTGTGATCTCAGAACCCAAGTGATAAAGCCCTTGACTACAATTGGATTTACTCGGATTTAGTACCGATCCCATTGCAGTACTTTTTTTTTCACTCTTGAATTCTCTTTCAGGCCCAGGCTTGAGGAGAAGCAGGCAAGAGTTCGGTTGACTATCCGATTTCTTGCCGGACCATCTTGAGTCTCTGTGGTGTATATCTATTCACCTTTCTTTCCTGCAATAAAGTTATGGTATATTGACAAATCTTAACTGAACAGTTTTTCAGCTTAATAAGCCATTTTATAGAAAGTTGTATGTTTAATAAGTTATGATCATTAAATAAGTTGATTCCAAATTTTTTTGATTCCAGTTTTTACTTTTTTATTGATGAACAAATCCTCTATCATAATTAAACAAGAAAAGTCTTGTTAATTAATTAATTAATTAATTACAGAAAAGAAGTTTCTGTAAGTTTGTAAATGCTCTATCAGCTACATCCGGTTTATTAACAATAGGAATATAGGTTTTTTTATCAATACTTTTTTTCAGCTGATGAATGCTAATTAACGACTGCAAATTTATTGCAATAGATACACCCCACTACTACTGCCATCCATTGTAAAAACCCTTGAATATAGAACTTGATGTAGACATTCCGATGAAAATGCTGAAAAACGAGAGAACACCATGTTGTCGAGATTCCAACTCACGAGGGTATGGTTAGATTTCACAGGACGAAACTCCCCTTGAAATATTAATCATTTGGGGCCTATAGAATAGGAAAGGCGTATGCACCAAAAGTTAGTTTCGTGAAATAAGCGTTCAAACTTTCGCTGTGATGCATAAGGTTATATATCACGAATTTTTCAATAGAAATTTCGTTCTTTACAGAGTCGTATGAACCAAATAAAGTTGCACGAATAAAATTGAAAAATTTATAGTTTATACTAGAATAAAAATGGAAAAAATTAAATATTGGTGGATACGTCTCTCCTATTCTAAGAGCATGATTTATTGGGAACCTCAGATAGTTATTATATATCAAATTTTAAGTTTTTTCGAAAGTTTATATCCAATTGTCAATTTATGTCCCATTAAAAGTTAATAATGGGTATATGTTTGAAAAGTTTGAAAGACTAAAACACAAATAAATAGTTACAATTCTCTCTTGTAAACCCTTCACCAATTCTCTTTTCATTCTGATCTCCGAGGTTTATTTCTCTCCAGATGGTCACCATATTTTACACCACCATATATCATGCCAGAAAAATAAATCTAAAAAGAAAGATCCTTAAAACGAAAGTACAAACTCATTTTAAAAGATAGCGAATTCCAAAAAAGGTATATTTAAGATTTGTGCAAAGTAATTATTGGAATTTCTTGTATCTTTGTTAACACATTATCTATCCAGTGTTTTTATTTCTACTATTATATTTTTGATTATTGCTGTGATTGCATGTATAGTTGGGGTTATAAAACCATCGCATTATAATTGTTCATAGTACTAATATCCAAAACATTTTTATTACAAATACATTTAGAAAGTTTTCTAAATTTACGAAAGTATTTACCATTTTATTTAAACCATTTTCTTTCTATTTCTTTACATTTAGCTAATTTCTTTTAATTTTAATTAAACTTATTGTCATTATTTTTATTTGTAATTATATGCCAATTGTTCATAAAGCTAGCAGTACATAAATTTTTCTTTTATTTTCTCATTGGTAATACTTTTTCTTCCTTTCTTTTTTTATGCAAAACTACTTTCTTTCAAAATATGAAATTTTTCCCACTTTTCAGTTATTGCTTTTATTCTATAAACAGTAATTCTATTATTATTATTTTATAAATTAAGTATCTAATTTTTCATTTTGCTGTGCAGTGAATTTTCCTTTTTGTCTTTCATCTTCAGTGGTTGCCCGGCTGCAGAAATAGATGATGTCGTGTGTGTGGCTCACAAAGGGTAATGATGTCACATCACTTTTTCTTATAATTTTAACATTTTTTTTCACTCTAAAATTTGATTTGTAATCACTACTGGGATCTGAGTAGATGCTTAAAATTTCAAGAGAGTTTTCGGCCTGTCAAACCTAACCATTCCCTTGCAGACATATCAATTGAAAAGATCAGTGCTTAGACCATTCATGTATCTCTGATTAGCTACGACTGAGTATTAATGAAGATGTTATACATATATTTGTTCCGAATTATATTTATAAAATCGAAAGAAAATTTCAAAATTAGAATTTTTTCTGAAATTTCATACAAAAATACCTGTCTCATAGTAATAAAAATATTGTAGCTTTGCTTTGATTCGAAAATGGTTCCATCTTTTTCCATCAAATATGGTATTTCCCAGTCATCAAAGTAAAAGAAGACCTTTAAGGAACATATGATAAACAAACATAACACATTATACTAAGAACACAACAATCTTTATTTCTTGTAATATGCAGGAAAATAAATAATTGCAACGCAAAAAAAGTTGATAGAATTATTCATTAAATTTAAACTTCCTCAAAAAAACGCCGCCATTATGTGGCTTTTGACAATGGGAAATAACAATATTTGCTTATGTGGCAATATCTACAGGTTCAATAAAGTATCCACTTTCATTATACCATTTGTGGCATTAAATTAAAAAAAGATGGTTGACTGTTTAATGATAAGCTCTACCATCTAAACTATTAATACTTTCGAAATTTCATGAACCAAGAAATCAACTAAGAGAATCCGATAATCAACTCATTTTTATCTCAGTGGAGTTATAAGCACTGACATCTGCAGCAATAGGGCTGTTCAAAGTTCTTATGGATTAAAGTAAATCCGTTTACACACATCGATAACACTGGCCTGCGAAGATTTTCCGGCAAAAGTAATTGTATGTAATATGCGTTACATTTAGTGTCCTTAAGTAAAAAAAAATACCAGTTGTTTCGTATCACATACCGATTTGTCATAAATCCGTCTCATGTGTATGCTAATTGAGCTTCGTTATTGAAATGAGGTTTGGCTTGATTGTATGGAATGCAGGTACGGACATGTCTGAGAGAAAATATTGTATGAGCTGTGTTTTGGAGGGAAGTAGGTAATCATACAGGATTACCGGAACAACAAATAGAACAGTTGTAGTTCGCGCATGCGCAGTGTCAGACAAGGTAAAAACGCGAAGATCGCGTTCCTCCGTAGTCTGAGAGGAGAGTCTGAGAACGTGTTGCATGCCTTTGTCTATATGTTTCAACTTGCATTTGAAGTCGATTGACTAAATAAGTGAGGTAGTTTGTGTTAAAATGGCAAGTGGCAGAGATGTTGGGAGGCGAAAATGTGTGAACAATCCCAACTCTTTCTGTTATATATATGACCAATATACAAGTAAAGGCCAGAAGCGAAATATAACACCATTTATAAAAAGCCTGTACTTGGGATATTTTAACATGAAGTTAGGTGATCAGGACAAGAATTTCGCACCCCATATTGTGTGTAAAACGTGTGTAGAAAACCTGCGGCAATGGTACAAAGGGTTGTTGCCATCAATGCCATTCGGAATCCCAATGGTTTGGCGGGAACAAACAAATCACTTTGACGACTGTTATTTTTGTGTATGTAAAGTGTCCGGATTCAATATGAAAAACAAAAAGCACATTGTGTATCCCTGCCTTCCATCTGCCATAACCCCCGTACCACATGGACCCGTTATTCCTGTCCCAAAACCACCAAAACAGTTACCAGAGAGTGTGTCTTCGTCATCTTCAAGTGCGGAGGATGGTGATGATGATACCTTTCTACCGGATGTTGAGGATAAACTCAACATCTTTATAATCAGTGTGACAAAATGATTTGATGCGTGACCTAGGCCTCACAAAAGAAAAGAGAGAACTTTTAGGATCAAGATTTAAAGAGAGAAATCTTTTACTTCTTGGGACAAATTCATATTGTCACAGAAATCGGGAGGAAGAATTCCGGAAGTTTTTTGTTCACGAAGACGAACTTGTGTTTTGCTGTGATATCCTGGCTTAATTCGTCGTCTTGGAACTATTTACCAAGCAAAGGACTTGGAACTATTTATTGATGCCAGTAAAAGAAGTTATAATCGTTTACAAGGCCGTGGTACTACTCTTTATTGATTCTGCTGTAAGCAAAGTACCAATTTATTAAAGGTAATTGAACGTCCCAAAATTTAAGATTCTGAAAATTATTGCTTAAGTTTCTCAAAAAGCAGAAAATTATTTGTTAATAGTAATGCAAATTAATTAATAAAAATAATAAGTATTGAAGTTAAAACTGATTCTTTAAGATTAGTAGTTGAAGTGCTATTAGTATCAGTTCAATCAAAAAGTTCGTGGAGCAGCCACCAAGTGTGGCTTCAAAAAGCAGTACACACTTTGGCAAAAGTGTATCAACGGAGAGGTATTATTTTGAGGTTGGATCTGCATAAGGTTTGTACACGAATATGTTACAATAATCAACCAAACAAGCGCATCAGTTCGAAAACTTTTTGAATGAATTTTTGTGTATAATGGAGATGATTTAATCTTCCTACTCCTTCCAATTTTGTAATCTTTCTTGTAAAATAACTATGATTGAAGAAATTACCGATATTATAAGAAACAGAGGAGCAGTTTTTTGTGATTCAAGAAGTATTCAAGATAGGCATCCGGCAGTAGGTGGAAATTAAAAATTAGAAAAATTAAAATGAAAAAGTGGTAAACCTGGGGGTTTTAATTTTACAGTAAGATAATAACTTTAGATATTAGAAAGGAATTTAAGTCTTGAATATTAGCTCAATTGCATTTAAAAAAATTAAAAATTGTAGAAAATAAATACGATAGAGGATGACTCAAAAGTATTTTAAAACTGATGATTTAATAAATTGCAGGTTAATGCAACGAATTGTAGAAAATTAATTTTTAATGCATTCGTTCATAATTTTTTGATTGGTTGAATGGTGTCAGTGAACATAAACACACCAACTACTTTGATAGACCAATTCTAAGCATATTTGATGAATACTAAAAAAAATTGCAAAAAAATAAAAATACACATAAATAAACAAAGCTATAGTGGGACCATGTTAACTTGAAGATTCGAAAAATTCCAGACTCCCACGACGTCAGCAGCAACCTCTCACAGAGGTTCTGAACAATTTTACGTTAGAGCTAGTGAAGAAAAACATAAAAAATGTAATAAGAAGTTATTTGTGAATTATTAAGTTATTGGTTGACTGCTTTTAATATAAGATAGCCATTATGTCGCCAGTCTGTGGCAACGTTTCGATGGAAATTAGTAAATGAGTGCCGTGTGCTTGTTTGTGATTGGCTGAAAATTAGATACATCATAATCATGTGGGGATTCCTTCCGATTGTCAAGTTATCATACTAGCATCCTGAGCTATTATATCCTTACCAACCTTTATTTATTTATGTGCACTTTTAATTTTTTCACTAACTTTATTGTATTATTAAGACATAAATACTGGTAAAATAAGTTGGATTTAACAATAAAAGAATTACCTCTTTTTATTGATATGTTAATTGGTAGGGCTTTTCAGAACCACAAATGAGGACGTTTGGGATCACTATTTGCATGGACTTGCATATGAGGCAATTGGATCAAAATTTGCTTATAGATAAGTTTTTACGGCTTTGAGATTTACATAGTTTTGAGAAGAAGGGGCGGTGTATGCAGGGCGTTTGGATCATAATTTAAATAACTGATAAACCGTTTGGGATCACAGTTCGTATAATCACTTGTATTTCGTTGTTGGAATTTTCATTGTTGGAATATTTCCTGCATCTGTCGTCATGTGTGTTTGCATCGTGTAGAATGTGTTTCTTGTAATTGTGTGTGGGGATGACTTGGTCCTGTATCACTATCATGAGCCCGTCGGTCTCCCCAAGCAACTCACCACTGGTCAGCCATCTGTTTGACGCTTCCATGTCTACATGAGGCAGACTGAGTTCGTGGTGATGTCTGTCATGGAGTTCCTTACGAGCCCATGATTCAAGCAGCTGTTGAATGTTGGTGTCAGGGGTGGTGAGTGTTGGACAAGGATTTTTGAGGTTTAGGGGTGTGAGGTGTGTGTTTGCCTTGACAATGGCTGAGTGTAGTGAGGAGTGTTGTGCTCTTTGGTGGAAGTGTTCCCTAAGTGTCTGTACTTGTTTTTCGTGTAGGGTGATGAGGTTGATGAGTCCTTGGCCTCCCTCCTCGCGGGGAAGAGTCATCCTTTCCGTAGTGGACTTGGGATGGTGCATGTTGTGTTTCGTGAACGTTGAGCGTGTTGTGCGTTATAGTGCTTCGAGTTCAGTGTTTGTCCATGGAATTATGCCAAACGAATATGTTAGTGTGGGGACGGCAAAGGTATTGATGGCTTTAATTTTATTTCTGGCGTTGAGTTGTGTTTTGAGGATGTTGTGAATGCGAGCACGCTATGTGTTCTTGAGTGCATTTTTGATGTTTGCACTGTCATTGACGCGCGCTTGCTGGAATCCCAGATACTTGTAGGTCTCTCCCTCTTCCATGGATTGGATGGCCAACCTATGATCCTTTTCAAAAAACTCCAAATTCGAAGTCTTCCCGCGTGTTATATTTGTAACTTGCCGCATTTATCGATTCCAAATTCCATCCCAATGTCTTTGGTGAACTGTGTGGTGACTTGTAGTAAATTAGTAAGTAGTACATTGTTTGTGGCGTAGAGTTTAATATCTTCCATGTAGAATAAGTGTGTGATTTTGTATGGTGTCAGAGTTCCTGAGGTAAGCCTATTACCGTGTTTTGTGTTATCCAGTATGTGGCTCAATGGGTTCAAGGCGAGGCAGAACCAAATAGGACTCAAGGAGTCTCCTTGGAAAATACATCTCCTTATGGGAATGGGTATGTAGTGATGGAGGTATTGGAGGTTCGTAGATGTAATGTTGTGTTCCAACTTTCATCGTGGCATCCAAGAATACCGTGATCTTGGGGGTAATTTGTTGAGATGACTAGTGTGTAGAATCCAGGAATGAGAGACCTAATCAAATGCCTTCTTGTAGTCGATGTACGCAATATGTAAGCTCCTATTCTTCGCGCGCATCTGGCACAGGATTACAGAGGCAATATGGAGTTGCTACTTACAACCCTGGGAATTCATGTTACAGCCCTTCTGCTGTTCAGAAAGACTGTTATATGTCTGGATGTGTGTGTAGATTTTGTCTGCGAGGCTAGAGGTGAGGAGTTTTTAAAGTGTGGGAAGGAAAGTGATTGGCCGATAGTTTACAGGGCGCACTGTTTCAGTGTTCTTGCTCTGTAGGTATGTGACACCCTGTCGGGGAAAAGAGG
>JAFIDM010006943.1:77304092-77324756 GCA_023159025.1 Thereuonema tuberculata
TATTATTATTATTATTATTATGTTTTGACTCTTTTACAAACCCAAAGATCCGGGATCTTTTTGATTAATATAATACTATCATTATGCAATGAAATATATGAGAAAGATGAATGGCCTGATGATTTCATGAAACAGTATTGCTGCCAATACCGAAGAAAAATAATGCAAAGAACTGCAATGAGTTCAGGACTATCAGCCTTATATCGCACTCAGCGAAGATTCTTCTGCTAATACTGAACAGACGTTTATATTCTAAGGTGGAAGGAGAGTTGGAAGAAAAGCAGTTTGGTTTTAGGAAAGGAAAAGGTACGAGAGATGCAATTGGACTGCTGCGAACAGTCGGCGAAAGATATCTAGAAAAACATAAACACGTATATGCAGTATTTGTGGACCTGGAAAAGGCTTTTCACAGAGTGGATTGGAATAAACTTATGGAAATCTTGAAGAAAATTGGTGTGGATTGGAAAGAGAGAAGGCTAATAACTAATCTTTATATGAAACAACGAGTCAAAGTCAGAATAGGATAAAAATTGTCAGAGGGAAGTGGAATAGGGAGAGGGGTGCGACAAGGATGCCCTCTATCACCTACGCTGTTCAACATCTACTTAGAGGAGTTAGTGAAGAATTGTTTTCAGAACATGGGAGGGGTGATAGTAGGAGGAAGAAGAATAAAGTGCATAAGATTTGCTGATGATATGGCATTGTTAGCAGAAGAGGAGATGATACTAAGGGATATGCTACTGCAGCTGAATGACAGCTGGCAACAATATTGAATGAAGATAAAAGTAAACAAGACAAAGACTATGGTTATCGGAAGAAAGACAAAGAAGATAAACATAAGTATTCGGAATGAGACATTGGAACAAGTGAGCAACTTTAAATACTTAGGGTGTACTATAAGTGGTGATATGAACTGCTGCCAAGAAGTCAAGAGGAGGATAGCAATAGCAAAGGAGGCTTTTAATAGGAAAAGGAGCATCTTCTGCGGACCTGTGGGAAAAGAACTAAGGAAGAGACTAGTGAAGTGCTTTGTGTGGAGTGTGGCATTGTATGGGGCAGAAACTTGGACATTACGACGCAGTGAAGAGAAACGACTAGAAGCATTTGAAATGTGGATATGGAGAAGAATGGAACATGTGAAATGGACAGACAAAATAAGAAATGAAGCTGGGCTAGAAAGAGTGGGTGAAGAAAGAATAATGCTGAAACTGATCAGGAAGAGAAAAAGAAACTGGTTGGGTCACTGGCTGAGAAGAAACTCCCTAATGAAGGATGCACTGGAAGGAATGGTGAACGGTAAAAAAGTTCGAGGCAGAAGAAGATTTCAGATGATCGACAACATTATGGTAAATGGATCTTACGTGGAGACGAAAAGGAAGGCAGAAAATAGGAAAGATTGGAGAGTGCTGGGTTCGCAGTGAAGGACCTGCCCTTGGCAGTGAACTCTGTATGTATGTATGTATATATCGAATGTAATAATTTATCATTTGTAACAGAAATCACATCAATTATCAATAATAATATTATTATTACTATTATTATTCATTTCTTTGCTCTTTATGGTTTTCAACAAATGCACAATTCTTTATGTAAGTCATTTTGGACATCGACCTTTCCCCGTCTATGGTTGAACACTATCTAAAAACTTTTGGTATAATTCAAATCAGGAAATTTTGCGAATCACAACTTTTAGCAAGTGATAACAAATTATAAAAAAAAAATAAAAAAAATGTTAATTTCAATTATAAAGATATAGAGTTCTTCAGAAACGTGATTTGTTATTTTTTTAATCATTTCTAAAATAAATTATCGTAAGAGCTGATAACATTTCAATATGATACAATTTCAGTCAATTTAATTTTAAAAAAGATCTTTAATTCTATTATTTGAGTTGCTTTTACTTACCATCATTGTAGTTCCATAACTCTCTTCTTTTGTACTGATATATAATCGATTATTTGAAGGATAATGAGGCAGTAATTCAACTTAGAAAATTTAAACAAAATATTTTTTTTTTTAAAAAAAAGAATGGTATATTTTTATTCAAGTAATACAATTAAATAAGTTAAAAAGAATGAATAAGTTTCTCAAAGATTTGTAACAGAATTCTATAAATAATAAAAAATATATTTATTTATTTTGCCTAATTTTTAAAATTTTTGTCTATTTTAGAATTGTCAAATTAGCTGCTTTTATGAAAATGTAAATATTAAGATTATTTAAAGTATTAAGATTATTTAATTTTGATCATAACAATGAGTAGGACTATGATATTTTAATACATTTCATTTCTTATACAATATATATATCTTCATAATAATTATGAAATTATCTTCTATGATTTTTGTTGATCTTATTCTGCTGAAAAGTATTCTTGTAACATTTCTATAGATAGGGCTGCTCCAAGCGGGGGTGCCAAAGGTGCACGACGTAATTTGGTGTAGAAATACTAATGGAGAGGAAATATATGCAAAACATGTAATTATATACAGTATATATAATTATGTATATTATATACACTTGTATATATATATAATTTAGACTAAAATAAATTTAGCTTATTAGGGGCGGCAACTTTTGCTTGCCACAACGGCGCCATCATACCTTGGCACGGCCCTGTCTATAGAACATCTTAGTTATGTTCTAGCTTTTATTAGTGAAATTTATTTTGTATATTTCTGTCTTTAAGACTCCTACTTATTACTTCCTAATTATTTTAATCAAGAACTGTTTAATTATTAAAAAGCAAAATAAAATAATAAAAGACTTTAAAAATCTTAAAATCTTAAACTAACTTTATGGAAAAAAAACGTTTTGGAAACATTAAAATATCAGTTGTGAACTGACAAATGAAAACAATATTTTCAGAAACTCAGCTATATTTACAAAGAAGAACTTATTTACAAAAAAATTATTATTAGTAAAAAACAACAGTGGGTGAGACCAAATTGTTTACTAAGTGACATCCAGGAACAGCAGTTTCACGCTCTTTGGCCATCATTAGCCAGGAGCAGTCACCAGTAAAACAACAAGGTCTCCGTGTTGTTTATTAATAATTCAAATGCTCAGTTTGAATTTTTATGCTTACATTGTGGCCGGCGAAGGCTGGCATATTAATTTTCTCCTTAATTTTTCATTAGCAATTTTTTTATTGTTCGTTTTTTTTCCTTTGAAGCACCAATGCGCTTCCGATGGAAATCTTGTATTGTTGTGGAATGATTGCAATTGCACAAATCTTTGTAAAGTTTCTGTAATCTTTAGTACTAAGCACGAAATCAGCTATTTTAAACAAAGTTTCGTAATGATTTGAGAATTAAGCAAGAATTCATCATTTAATCTTTGTAATTTTTTAAATTTTGTATTCTTAGCGATTAGAAACATTGTAGAGATAGTAGATATTTTCTTTTTCTCAAATATAAACCAGAAAAAGACTCTTGTTTAGAGAATCGAAATATCGTGTGGTTTAAAGAAGGTGTTTATCTGATCATAGGAGTTTTCTTTTTTATTTTGTAATTATAAAGAGTTCTGATAAATAATAATCAATTTGTCAGCAGAGACCTGTCGTAAACTTTAAACTTACATTCAATTGCAAGACATCTACCATAAAATGTAACAACTTCTTTGACTTGAAAAGATTTCTTACATGGTCTGTCAAAGACTTCACACTAAAAAAAAATATATATATATATATAAATATTTTTTAGTATTGTTTTCTCATGTAATAAAGAGGTATATATTGTCTTTTGTAATGTATTATTTTTAAATGAATCAATCATTTGAGACTACATAAAAGTAACGTTAAAGTTTAAAGAGATTTTTTTAGAGTTTAAACTATTCAGTTATACTTTGACTAGAACAATTCCTTAACTTCGCAAGGACTACCATGAAGGCGATAAGAAAGAAATTGAAATGATGTACAAAATGTACGAAATGATGAAACTTTTCCAGCTGTACAAAAATCACACGATAGATACAATTTTGTAATAAAGAATTTTGTAACTCGAGATCCCAAAGTTTCCGCCTCTTTTCTCACCTTCTCCACACCTCTTCAAATCTTTACTTTAAATCTTTTCCAGTCCATAAAAAATCATGTGATCATTACAAATCTTTATCTATTTCAAAAACCTCGTAGAAGTGTTCTTCATTGTTTGCCAATTCCCTCTCCGCCCTTCCGTTCACACCCCAAAGTTCTAGTTTTCGTCTTCTTGGTTAAAATGTGGCGTTATTATGCACAACAACATTTTAGTTACAATTGTCTCTTCCAGGTGAGTATCGTCCCTCATCTCAGGAAGTGATGTAACTGATTCAGCACTTTTTACAGGAGAGCAGATTAAGGATTTCTACACATATTTAAATGATTGTTTGTCAGCTGTTTGAAGATATAATGGATAAATTTAAATCCAAAGTAATATTTTATATTAAATTATATTTTATATTACGGAACAGATAGTATCATTTGAGTTTACGGTGATAGTAAATTATACACTATTACACAGATATACAAATATGGCACTATTGTGAAATAACAAAAGTTTTGTTCCAATTGTCGACATCAGGCTTCTCTGTACCGTTTTGTGCACAACAATATATTAGTTCCATTTGTTACGCAACAATATTTGTATAGTTCTTATTGCCGCCACCAGATGGCACTATTTCAGGGATTTCACGTCTTTCCAAATCCTGTGGGTGGTGTGTTCAGGTTACAAGATAGCCTGTTTTTTCCTCAGGTTCCTAAAGATTAATTCTGCAAAGTTAAGTCGAGATCGGTGAAAGGATCTAGGAGTATATAGCCAACCAACCAACAAATTTCCTCCTTCTTATATGTAGGTATTTGAATACTGTTGGAGAATATTTCAATACATAGAATATTTGAAAAATGAAAAGGTAGTAGCCAGAGGAAATAACGTCAGAAAGCAGGAATTTGGCAAGAAAGATCAGTTATGTCGTGTGTATGATCACAAACAGAGTAAAGTACGAAATGTGTATTTGTAGTGCAGCGGGACGATGGTCACACTGAACTCCTACTAGTATTATGATGTAACTCTGCGCGATGTAATAGAAACCAGCACTCATCTATGCACATGTTGGTAGAGGTATTGAAATATCCTTTACAGAAATTATATTCGATGCATGTTTGAATATTCCTTCCAATCCATTCCGCAATTTGACGACTTCAACATTGCGGCTTTCCACCGATCTACTACACGATCCCATTGAAACTCTGAAAATACCACGAATGGAGCACCATTTTGCCTTCCAGCCAAGGTTCATAGTTTCAAGTAAACAAACGAACTGAGAAATGAGAAAGAAGGAAGGAGAAATGCCGTAACTGCCCACAGGCACTCAAATGACGTTCCTTCTAGTTAACATTTTTGAAAGTATTCTTATCTCATTTATTAAAGAATTACTGGCATCTTTGACGAGCCATTTCTTTTGCTTGTGTTCACGTACTTCACTCACTAAAACGATCCAAATTTTAGCATTCTGGCATTACTGATGAGTGTTGAATTTTTTAATTCTATCAGTGTGTATTTTGTTTTTCATTATTTACTGTTATTATTTTTTTCTACTGGTGAATCAATTATTATTGTGTGTCCAGCGACACTAGTTCTAACCCATCCCTTGTGTTATGTTTCATATTGTTATGATTAATTAGATTGTTTGATTTAATTGATTTTTTGTTGTTGTTGTTAAAACGATTACTGCTCTTTGTCCAAAAATCAGTTAGAGTATTAGTATTTACGACTCAGAATTTCGTTGATCTAAGAAAGAAAGAAAAAAAAAACCCAAAGGCTTTGTTGTCTATTTCAAAGTGGTTTTATCTTTAGATTTCAGTAACAATTAAAATGACGGTGAAAACAAAATACAAAAAAATATTTTGCCTACTAATAAATATAAATTCATATAAATAATTTTTTTTCATAAACAAACTTTGCAGAGGCAATTTAACTTTCTTTAAATAGATTACAGTATGAATATTAAATTGATGAAATAACGTTTCTACTTACACTGAAAAAAATGTCAAAGTCCGTTGATTTGTATCCTGCATTTTCCCACAATTCACTGATATTCCTCTCCTTTTTGTCTAATAACTGCAAAACATTGGTAATCGTTTCATTCTGCATCTGATAGTATTCGACTGTCTCCTGAAAGTCTGTCCATAACTGAAACACTTTGTGTGGACAAAAGAAAAGGTTAGGAAATAATATACTGTCGTTTACTTGGAACTCAGTTGCCAATGCTGGAACTGAATTATAATTAAGAATTGTGTCAACATTTTGATACCAAAAAATACAAAAGGCTAAACTGATGAAGAATATCCACAATGCTTTTATCCAGTTGCTTGAAGAATTACTAAAAATTTTATCAAATCCAGGGATTCCAGGAGGATTATTAGATTTTTCTTCAATTTTTATTTGTTTTTTATTAATATTGACTGACTGACTATTGTTTGATTGATGAGGTTGATACGAAAACACCTGAAGTCTAGTCCTTTCTGGAGAAGTTCTCGTCGTTCTCATCTGTATCAATTCCATTGCTTAATTTTCAATGTTGATTTCCACTTCTATTCTGACTGATGAAGACTCAAATCTGTTGAAGGAAAGTTAATAATTATTCGAAAATAAATGAAGCTCAGAAATTGAATCTTTACAATTACAGCTAGTTTTAAGATTAAAAATCCAAAAAAACAACTTCTATTTCTGCTTATATTACATGTTTTCCATCTATGTAAAAATGTAAATGTACGGTATGTTCATATTTAACACGTCTGGCATATTTTTTCAGGATTTACTCAAAGTAATTGGAAATTTATAAAAATTACAATAAATCATTATTACTTCAACAAGAAAAGTCAAACTTACAGAAACTTCTTAAAATCTTTTATTAAACGATAAACTTCACCTTTGACGACATTTCGATGGCCTAAACGGCCGGTCTTTTTCAAGCCTCTTACAGAAAAAGGGAAAACACTCTTAAACCTTCTATGTAAAAGGCTTGAAAAAGACGGCCGTTTTAGGCCGTCGAAATGTCGTCAAAGGTGAAGTTTATCATATAATAAAAGATTTTAAGAAGTTTCTGTAAATTATTGTTTGACCGAACTTAAGTTAAATTGAAATATTTTAAACTATTGAATCAGCCAATGAAGTTGACTGGTAGCAGCTTCAAAGCCAGGAAGCAGAGGATTCATGTTGTCTTAAGAAACCAAAATGCCTCAATTCGTTTATGAAGCTCGGCCAACCTATATAGTTTAAAAGAATATTTAAGCAAGTTTGTTGAAAAGGAACAAAGAAAGTTCTGCACTTATTTTTCTATCCACTTTTTAAATATTTAAACAAATTTTCATTTTTAACGTACAATGTTCTAATCTATCCAGGGAAACTAATTCGTCTGAAAATACTTTATGATATAACAGAGGTAGAATGTATAAAATGACTTATTTTCAACTTCTAATCACTTGAGTTATGGGTCCAAACACGTGACTAGTTTTTTATGGTGACTGGAATTAAAAACTCATTCAACCACACCTGACATTGTGAGAAAATGACATTATCTGGTTACCTATAATTAATAGAAAACAGATTACTTTCAACTTCACAATGAATGTCAAATCTTACAGTGTAATATTTCTGGTTTCTGAGAACGTTGCTAAATTGACCGTCAAAAAGCCAACAAAATATCTTAATATTTGTTAAAAACGCTGTCGTTGATTTGTATTTTTCAATTTATCTCGATTGTATGATATTAAGAGCACAAAATTATACTTTTTCTGTGTAATTTTAAATATTGTACAACAATATTGAAAATCTACTTTTTAATAAATCAATATTAAAAAGTATAAATTTTTCATAAATCAATTTAACATTTCTCGAAAAACTCAGAAGATGAATAATAGGACAGATATAAATGGAAATGAACCGGCTAATGGAACTGGACATCTGTTTGGGAAACTGAAATTTGCAACTTGGAATGTACATAGTATCGCAAATAAAATGGAGGAATTAAACATAGAATTAAAGATTAGAAATATAGACATAGCTGTAATAACGGAGACAAAAAAGAAAAACAATGGATCATTAATGATTAGAGACTATATTATGATTTATTCTGGTGTTGATGAAGATAGATGGGCCTCATCGGGAGTTGCAATATGGGCCAAAAAAGTTTGGAAAAATAAAATTTTAGACTACCAGTGGATATCAGATAGAATTATAATGATCAGGATAAAAATTATGAACAAAATTTTTAATATTTTGGGAATATATGCTCCAATACAGGGCAAGGATGAAGAATCAGAAGAATTTTATGAAAATTTACAAAGCTGTCTTGACAAAATAAATAAAGATGAAGCAATAATTTTGATGGGAAATTTTAATGCCAGAGTGGGTAATCAACCAATTACAAAATATATAGGAACAGAAGGAGAACCAACAAGTAATTATAATGGAGAAATGTTAAAAGATTTCTGTGTTTTCAATAATTTAAAAATTAGTAATACTTTTTTCAAACAAAGAGATACATAAATAAACATGGGAAGCTAGAGGAGTTAAGTCTATCATAGATTATATTATTATAAATGAAAAACTCAATAATAATATTAAAGATACGAGAGTATATCGTGGAAGTGAAATAGATAGTGATCATATGTTAGTGGAAAGCAGATTTGAAATTAAATACAAATCCATTTATAAAAAGAACACAGAAAATAAGGTAATTTCTAAGAAACTCAAAATTTACCTCCTTGAACAAGAAAGTATTAGAAATTTATACAGAAATAGACTGAAAGACAAGATAACAGAATTTACAAGCAATATAGAATTAGATTGGAAAACATCAAAGAAGGAGTATTACATGTAGCAGAGGAAAGTTTAGGTTATAAATCACATAAAAACAAGAAATGGATTAGAACTTGGAACGAAAATCTACAGGAAAAGATTTGGAAAAAAAGCAAGCTTTTAAAATTTATCTACAAAATAAAAACACAAACAATCATGTAGAATATAAAAAATTGCGAGCGGAAGTTAGGAAACTAAACTAAACTATCAAGGAAAACACGTAGAGAAGATTGGGATAAATTTGTTCAATCTTTAGAACATGACATCACAGGACCCCAAAGAATAGGCTTCAAAATTTTCAGACAGCTACTATGTACTGAAAATGATAAATTAAGAATGAATTTAATACCAGAAGAAGAATGGAAAAAACATTACAAGTCACTCATAAATGAAGAAGATCAAGTACAATTGAGAATAATTTTCAGAAATTTAATAATACAACGGAAAGCTCAGATGGAATTACAATGGATGAATTAGAAAATGCCTTAAAATACTCAAAGAACAGGAAAAGTCCGAGATCAGATGGGATATATATAGAATTATTTAAATATGGAGATGGAAATTTTAAAGAAAAATTACTCAATCTTTTTAATGAGATCTGGAAAAAACAACAAATACCAACGGAATGGGAAACTGGAATAGTAATTAGTATACATAAAAAAGGACCAAAGGATAATTGTCAAAATTATAGAGGAATAACATTACTACAGACAGCATACAAATTATTTACGAACATTATAAAAAATAAATTAACCCAGTTTACACATACTTATTTAGAGGAAGAATAGTGTGGATTTAGGAAAGGAAGAGGATATACAGATGCTATTTCACATTGCAGCAATTATTTGAAAAAAGAAGATAATTCAATTTGCCAACATACCTACTTTTCATTGATTACGAGAAAGCTTATGATACCCTAAACAGAAATTTACTGTGGAAAATTATGGAAGAAGATAAAATTCCGACGAAATTAATTGATGTAATTAGAAGTAAGGTATATGGCCCAAATATCGCCCATCTAAGAAAACCTGCCCATATTCTTGTCATTTATCGTCTCAGTTGCTTGCAAACAATTACAATATATCATATGACCCTTCACTTACATGTTCCTGAACCAATTATAGATATAACTATTATTTTGTATTTTTCCTCAATTTTTGTTCAGGCAAACCTCATATTTTGAATTTTGTGAAAGTGTTCCAAATATCGCCCACACCATTAAATACTTTGGTTTTTTTTGCACTTCTTTTCATTTTTTTGTTTTTTTCTTAATCTTTTCGCAATTCTTTATGGGTGTCGCGAGCTTTTTTTGCTTTGGATCGTCTAAGTTCAGCCCCTTAGGACTTAGTTTCCTTTTGCTGAGAGAATTCATTAGAGTAATTGTGAATGGTGACCCACTCACAAGACTGGGACATTAAATGTTTTGGAAGCTTTCAGAAGGCCCATTTTTTTATTTTTTACAGCTGTGACAACTTCTCTGTCCCATGTCTTACGTTGAGACATCTGTAATAAACCAAAATAAACTATCGCACAGTGGACGATATATGGAACAACGAGGTGGGCGATATTGGGCACTCTCTAGCTTGTCAATTTGGGGGACGCTACAGACAAACCGGCTACCTCTAACAAGTGACAGACAATATCAACAGATAGGTTATTTCTTTCATTACTTCACGATATTAGATGGTTGCGATGGCATGAATAATTCATAAGCTGCAGCACTAAAAGAAACAGTAGGTTCATAACTTACCAGAACGAAAAAACTTCAAGAATTCATAAAAAATAAACGGGTTGAACTAACAACCAAACGAACACATCGTGCTAATGGAAGGAATGGCAAATTGTTTCCATCGGTTCCCGTGTGATTAGCATCACTATCCCGTCCTACATCGCCCTGGGCGGTATTAGGAACCTAGGTGATATTTGGGCCATATACCTTATATATAGAGAAACAAAAATTAATATAAAATTCATGAACGGAAAAATATCAGAGCCTTTAACTATAAATAAAGGAGTAAGACAAGGATGTGGATTTTCCCCAATACTTTTCAACATATATATAAATAGAATTCTAAAAGAATGGAAATCAATATATAAAAATGGTATCCAGATCATAAAAGATAAAAAATTGAAGACATTACTGTATGCTGACGATCAAGTTTTGACAGCAAATTCAGAAGATGAACTTCAAATTGGAGCAAATCATTTAAATACTATCTCTAAAAATTATAAAATGAAACTTTCGGAATTAAAAACAAAATCCATGGCAATGTGTGGAAAACAAATACAAAGAGTGAAAATTGTAATTAATGGAAAAATAATAGAACAAGTATCAGAGTTTAAATATTTAGGAAACATAATTTCATGTTATAACGATGAGGCAAACCTGATATCAAATATACAGACATACAACAGAATGAATGGAATAATTAGAAGAAGATTTGGAAAACAAATGATGAAAGAAACACTATTAAGATTATATAACATTACAGCCAAAGCAGCAATTAAATATGGGAGTGAAACCTGGATATTGAAACAAAGAAACAAACAAAGATTGGATACTGCACAAATGAAATTTTTGAGACCTTTATTAGGATTTATGCGTCTCGACAAAAAGAAAAATAATGATATTCGAGCCCAACTTAAAACTCCAAGTTTAATTCAAGAAATTCAAAATTACCAAAAAATTGGCTTAACCATGTAGAAAGGATGTCCAACGATAAGATTCCAAATTTAATTTTGAAATATAAACCCAAAGGAAAAAGAGACAGACGACGACCAAAAATAAGATGGAAAGACCAAAATCATCTTCAGAGCTAGGAACAAACAATCATTGTCTATACCTAAGATGTTCAAGACAAGACAAGACAAGACAAGACAATATAACTTTATCAAACTAAAGTTATAAACTAAAATTACTTTATCAAATCCTATAAAGTGAGCAATTCTTTTAAATTTTATCTTGAAAACGAGCCTAAAGGTTTTGAAGAAATGAGATGGATCTACCATTTTGGATGTGAGAAAGAGATTTTGGTAGATCTCGTGTTCTGGAAAGCTGATTTAGGGGTTTAGTGATTGACTTGGGACTTCGGGTTATGATCTACAGTGAACTTACTTTATTTTCGGTTTAATTTATTCTTAATTCATGTTTTGTACATTTTTGACTGTAATAAAATAATAATTTTACAATAATAATTTTTTAATTTTTTTCTTTTCAACGTCGATGTATTTAGTGCGGAGCTGTCTATATTCCCGAAAAGGGGTTAAGTAACCAGGTGATTGCCTATTTTGTTGTTACTTTATTCTCGTTTTATTTGACAGACCAAAGCTTGGATTCCCAGATACTATGTCTAAACAAATCAACATATACTGTGTAATTTAAATTAATTTTTAGAGTCAGAAACTGGTCACTATACACTGAGATTTCTTAACTTTAACTTAGCACTTAATCAGAATCTTAAAATCGAATATGATTACAATAAAGTTTTATTATTAAATATCATAATAATTTAAATATAAATGAGAACAGTTTTGTTTTTGCTACTAAGAAAAAACAAAGCATTTAAAAATTAGGAAATTCAATCTATGCGCTTGTGATGCCTTTTTAAATAAAAGTCGTGGTATAATAAGCATATGATTCTTGATAATTTCTTATATCTATAAAAATATATTTTTTTTATCTCTAAAATATCAATTTTTGGTCCTAAAGGGATTTGTCTTGCAATCCCAATCTGGATAAACAAGCCGGTTCAGCTATTCCCATATTTTTGGTGTAGTAATATACTTCTTTGAAGATATGTCCTTTCTTCAGCTAGATCTATATTGAATCCCTGTAGAATCAATCGTTAATAATAGTGATGAAAGGTGACTTTCTCCCAAAAGTCGAATTACAATCTTAACGACTTTTGTAGTAATCACATTAATCTAGGATGCGATTTTCTAGAATTTAGTTCAATTCTGAATAATTGCCGACAAACAAAGATCATTTAAAATTTTCTTAAAAATCCCGGAAAATATGGACAAGGGAAAGAGATATAAGTAGGCCATCTTCTGTTTCTGTGTGTGTGTGAAAAGAATACTAATAAGGCGAGCTTCTCCAAAAAACAAACTTCAACGGAAATTAAACGGGAATTAAACTTATGATGCAGTGCTCGAACTATTCGACGTGTTTCACAAAAAAAAAAAAAAAAATGGTTCGTTATGGAAAACTTGTCACGACCGCCTCTTACAAAAGTTTATAAGAGACTGAGGGTGGAGTTTGCCAAAAAATGCATACTATTGGAAAAAAGTGGGATGATGTTATGTTTTCCGATGGGGAAAAGTTTAGTTTGGATGGACCAGATGGTTTTCGCTATTTCTGGTATGATCTCCGTAAAGAAAAAGAAATTTTCGCAAAGCGTAGATTTCTAGGTGGCTCAGTAATGATTTGCGGAGGTTTCGCAACTGGCGGAACTACTCCAATAGTTTTTGTGCAGGGCAGAATGAATTCTGAGAGTTATGTTGATTACTTGGGCGATAATCTTTTACCAGAAGCAATTACGAGTGGAGACTATTTGTTTCAGAAGGACAATGCCTCAGTACATGTTTCTCAAACTTAGAAAGCATGGTTTGATGCTAATTTCGTGAAACTACTTGACTGGCCGGCCAGAAGCCCAGATCTAAATCTAATGGAAAATCTGTGGGGTATTTTGGCACATGAAGTATACAAAAATGGTATTCAATATCAAAACAAGCAAGAACTCATGTCCGCCATCGAAAAAGCCTGGAAAAAAAAATTCTAAGAACGTTCTGAAGGAATTGTCAAACTCTACGACGTCAAGACGGATATAAGTGATTGAGAAGAAAGGGGAGATTATTAATTATTGCTGTGTATCAGGCTAAACATTCATTATCCTTATAATTTTGTTCAGTTTTTACAAAGAAATTTTTTTATTGTAGAATACAAAACATTCATATTTTGCATTTTACAATGATTTTTAGCATAAAAAAGCAATTTAGGTATACATTTCACTTTATTTACTTCAGAAATAAATTTTTCATGTGCAGTTTTCAGTTGCCCTTATAATTCTGACAACCACTGTATAATAAAGCAAATCACGATTTACAATTTTTAAGTTTAGTAATTAAAATAATAATGCATAACAAAATAACTATCTTTTGAAAATTAACTTGAAGGGCTTTAAGTCTCGTTAAATTAAAAATGATTTTTACCTAATCATTTCTAATTGTTATTGATAAATAAAATTGAAAATAATATTTTTAAAACAATTTTATTCAGTAATTTCTAAAAGCCATATAATAAACATCAAAACGTTTTTATCTTTGGCTTAAAATGTCTTAATATTAAACTAGATATGTTTGAAAAGTAAATTCTCAGAACAGAAACTTACCTCTTATATCTGTGAGAGCAGCATTGTTATCAGGAATTCAATTGCTATTGATAATATCTTTAAAACATTTATAATTCCATCAAGAAAATCAATAACAATGCATTGATTTTTATTTCTTTTGAATCTTGAAATAAAATTAAGATCTTTTATTAGGAGACATGACAAAATAAATGTGCTTTTCCATTTACTTTAGATCTTTGACAAAATGACGGAATTTTACTTAACACCAACTTTATCAAAGAAACAGTTGGAATGTCCTTTCCCATTTCTATTGTTTGATGAACACGGATCATCCATCAATCTGCAAAATGTCAACCGGATTCTTTTGGAGTTAAAAGATAGCATACTTTGCTGAATGTTAATGGATATTTTATTGTTATTTTCATTATATTATAAGAAGATGAATTGCTTTCCTAATTTCATTACATGGTCATTGAGTGAAATTCTGTTATTTTATATTTTATCAAAGAATTAAAGGAAACGGAAAAGCAAATTAATTTTTTACATCTCATTTTTTTTATTTCAAGATTCAAAAGAAATAAAAATCAATGCATTTTTTATTGATTTTCTTGATGGAATTATAATTTTTTTTAAAGATAACATCAGTAGCAACTGAATTTCCTGATAAGCAATGATAAAAGACCTTATTAATTTTATTTCAAAAATGAAACGAAAAAAATCATCAAAGTCTAAATCAATCGATTTAGAAAAAATAAATTTAATATTTAAAATAAGTAATAATAACATAATGATAATGCATAATAAAATAGTTCTCTTTTGAAAATTTACTTGAAGAACTTTAAGTCACCTAATATTGAAACTAATTAAGTAAAAACAATACTTATTGATAAATAAAACTGAAGATAGCTTTTTTTTTATAACAATGTCATTGAATAGTAGTGTACAATTGGAAATTAACTTGAACAATAAGAAATTGTAAAAGAAGTACAAAGAACATCAAAAACCTTTCGATCTTTGGTTTAAGATTTTGAAATATTAAATTCTTTAAAATCTAAGAAGGAGTTTGATTTAAATTTTAAAAATAAGTTCTCAGCAAATAAACATACCCCGACATATCTCTGGAATGCAGCATTGTTTATCTGGAAATCAATTGCTACTGCTGTTATCATTAAAATCGTTTATAATTGCATCCATAGAATCAATTAAAAAAACTTTCATTTCAGGCTTCTATACAGAGCGACGCTCATACAGCAGCCTTACACGGAAGGTTGGACCATATTTATAAGAACGAATTTTCTCATATGAAAATTTCTAAGAAAAGCCGCGATTCCACCATCTGTTCTGCTCTATTTGTCTGCTCTGCATTCGATATATGACTCTACATCGTAGTTTGCAATGGAGGAGATAGCGCTGCAGTGAGGCAAGGGGAATCTTGTTCCATCCCTCCCGACAGGCTTTCCAGAAACCTGCCACAGTTAGAGGTCGTCGGTTACCTATCGTCCGTTTCAACAGACAAAAGTCGCAGTAGTCCATGCTTCGTCAGGTGATTTCTCAGGGATCGAACTGAAGGGAAATGATCGAATTCCTATTCCGTTGGCCATCGTGACATATAAGACATGGTTGTTCGAAAAGTATAACTCGACGCTTTGTCCTGATGGATCCATACTTCAGACGACACAATACCGTACAATGCTGGAATGTCGCTGAGATACAATGGTTGGAAGATGTTTTCCTTATGATACGTGGCATTAACCTTTGCCTTTCCATCCATTTTTCGCAAAGGCAATTTACCCTGATAGTTGAAAACTTTTCCATGCATTGGCAGAACCATTCTGAACGATTTTTAGCATCACAACGACGATAAAAAATTGCACATTCTATATTACAGTCGTTGAGATAAGCCCATCCTTAGTCCAACGTCATAACATACTTCCATTTTCGCCCCACAAATGCTCTGCATAAAACTTTCGACTGTTCGTCTTACGTTCGGCGATGTGTCGAGGTAACAACCAATGAAAATTTGCTTTATAATGCTTCTTAGATGCAGGTCCTTCGAATATTGTGTGTTATGGTTGTCTTGGAAACTCCCGTTTCGTTGTACAAGACATCTATGGGTGCAGGGGTTTATTTTCATAATGTTTTGTTATATCACTTCACTAAAAGCCTTCAAACGTGACTCAGCAATAATTCCACTAATAACGGACTCGGAAGTTTTAAAATGTCGTTCCTTACACATTTCTATTATTCTGGAATAAGAATATTTCGCATCGGCAAGGGCTACAACTTACCCTTCCCACCAAATCGGTACTGGTGGAGTCATTCGAACCACAATTATACATATGTTAAGACTGACTGCACTAGCTCAGCCACAAAAACAAACAATAGGATTTCCGGTTCAATTCACTTGCGCATAGCAATGCGCAGTTGAAAACGTTCTTATAAACGTGGTCCAATCCTCCGTATTCCTCCTCTCTCCATCCATCGCAAGAAATTCATGATTGGTCAGTTTCAGGCTGTTATGTGATTTTCCGTCATTGGTTAGTCTATTCTTTAAGTCATTGATTGGTCTATTTTTATTATAATCCAGCGCTCGATTCTGCCTCCGGAAAAAGACTTCGTTTTATTTAAGATTATTATTTATTAATTTTTTTTTATATTTTTTTCCTGAATATGTTAGGAACATTAGATGGAAAACTAATATAGTATCAGAAATAAATAAATAATATTCTTCTTAACTTATGGTATGTAGAACTTAATATTTGTAATGTTCATTCCTTTTCTATATTGGGATAGTATTATCTAGCAATTGAATAATAGGCAGATCTCAAAGACTTTTGAAAGAATATATTTCTATTTTTCTTTATTTGATCCATACATTTGCTCTGCATAGAAGCTGTAGGGCATTAAGCGATCGCTATTTGGATTGCTGTTCTTATATTATTGAATTAAATTCTTTAGATCTTTGTTAGCAGATATGAAGAATACATTTGTTTTTCTATTTCCTTTAAGGCTTAGAAAAAAATATTGAAATTTTTTTAGGGCCATGTCACATTTGCCTATTATCCGACATCCTGTTCTCGTCCGTCTTTCTTAGCCGTTAATCCTGTGTAGTCGTACAGGATAGTCTTCGCCTTACTGGTTGGTAAGCTGCGACATCTGTGAGATCATAAAAGAGAACAGCATTCTCGCAATGACTACATCTGCCATAACGTCTTCCGACGTTTTGACCAATTCTTTCATTAATATTGTCAGAGCAGCTTGGGTAACATATTTGGAACTCGACGTAACTGCCAATCGAATGGCACCATGTCTTTTCAAGCTTTCATATCTTTGACATATCTGCACAAATTCATCAATAGTGGAGATCTTCATCGATATGAAGAGACAATGCACGTCTTCGGCGACGCCTTTCATAAGGTGTTCCAATTGAAGGGCTTGGTGGAAGAAGAGCCAATCCCAAATTTTGTGATTTGGAGAAAAATGCAGTTAAACTGTTGAAGAAGCTCAACAGTTCAATGGCCATCAACTTTTTACAATGCATTTGCCATGGTGTTAGGCATATCCTACAATGAATTTAGTTCAAAGAGTAAACACTAGATGATACTAGCTTACACATCAGACGCAAATCTCATTTTTCATGCAGAAGTGGGATTGGCCCTTCTTCCACCAAGCCCTTCAATTGTATTTCGTCGTACATTATAGGATTTCAAATTTCTGAACAGGGAGAAAATTTTTGGGATGTACGCCTCACAAGTTTTTCCTGTCACTGTCCGTCTTCTGGGGTTCAAAACATCTTATTCAGTTCGTTTTCGAACCTTGTCAAGATTATCCGTTGATCTTCGTTATTGTAGATTGAAGAAGAACCGTTCAGAATAAAAAAAAGCTCTCCCATTGGTTGTAGCGGCTAATCGATTGTATTGTCCCAGCAACTCACTAGGATTTTCTTCGGGGACTCTATTCAACGATCAGGGGCCCCTCGGTTGATGTTCGACGACAGTTCCAGCTGGTATCATTGGCCCCCTATGGATCGATATCAAAAATTCGATCAAGTAGCATCTTTTAAATTTCGACAAAGAACAATCATGTCGAATTTCGTGATTCCACCTCAAGGATTTTCGGAGATATGCAAACCCTTCAAGAAAGATTGCCCCCCCCCCGTTTACATCCCTTACAGCGATAATTTTGAAAATTCATCGAATACCTATCTTTTCGATGTTGACAAAGAACACTCAGATCAAAATTTGTGTTTCCAAGTAAAGCTTTTTCAGAGATAAGCGTCCGAATAGAGGAAAGAAGTAGGCAGCCCTAGAAGAAGTTTACGGAAATTCGTCCAATTTGTATATTTTAGATTTTTAGAAAGAACACTGTAGAACTTAGTAAGAGTGAAGGAATAAATATAGGCCTATTCAATAACTATGGAGATCAATATTTATATTTAATAAATTTGATTTGAAATACATTTTATGTAAAATACCAGCGTAATGTATACTGAAGATTATGCAACTTTTGGCTTGAACAACAAACTCATATTATGATTTTACTTTTTCAATATGAAGGGTTTTTAAACCTTTTGTAAATTGAAGTAAAAAGCCTCCGAATGGATCTTTAATCATTTACACAAAATAACCAAAGAAATTGTATGTTAGAGATAAAAGAACACAAGACAATTTCTTTTTTATTTTCACTCATAAAGATAAGTAGTGGTAACCCGTGAAATATTCACGGAAGTAAAATAGATTCCACATTTTTGAAATACTGTGGAATTTTTCAAAACCACAAGAATGAAAATTATGTTCTAAGCTCATTTTTAAAGGCCATGACTTCCATAACAGCCCATATGTAATTTGAATGATGACTAAGTAATAAAACAAAATACGTATTTTGATCATGGTAACTCTTGCAAGCATGTAATTATCCATATTTTTAGAGGTTAGTTTCGAAATATTCAAGTATAAGATATGAGATCACGTGTAATTAATAAAACAAAACCTGAGTAGTAGTCTTACGCTTTGTCATTATAAGTTAACCTCCTGCTCTAAAATAATGTCAATCCAGACTAAGAAATGTTTGTGGCGCCACCTTGATTTTGTTTTCTTGCTTAAACACTGTGTGTAGCGCTTTTGGGACGACAAATATACAAATATCGGGACAATTTTTGCCTATTAATAGGATGATTCTGATGAAATTCCTCTGCAATATTTTAATTGTCCTTCACGTGATGATGTCAATCAGAGCATTAATGAAATCAATTGTGAATATTGATATGTCTTCATTTTTAATTGATTTGTTTAGACGTGTGCGGTTGCTTAACTCTTACTTTATTAAATATATTTCCGCACGTTAAGTTCTCTTCATTAATTGAATAGCCGCTTTTTACCAGTCTTTATTTCATCCTTGTTAATCAATAGCCTAAATTTATATAGACAATTTCGAACAATCAATTAATGGATTGGTCCAACCTACATCCCTACAACAACCATCTGTTAACCTCATCCGTAGCTGAACTGTCATTGGTTTAAAAATGTATCATTACCTATAAAGACTGGACTGTGTTTTATTTATTCTTTTATTTTAATTGTCCTTCACCTGATGATGTCAATCAGAGCATTGACGAAATCGATTGTGAATATTGATATGTCTTCATTTTTAATTGATTTGCTTAGACATGTGCGGTGGCCTAACTCTTACTTTATTACATTTTCTCATATCTATTTTTTTCTTTTTATATTTTAGTGCGTTTTTCACCAAGTCTTTCACCAAAAAATGACGACTAAAAACTTCCCAAACAAATTATACATTATACAAATTTAGCAAAGAATTCTCACAAATCTTTATGATACATAAACTAATTACGATTTAAATTATTAGTAATGATGGATCTTAGTGTTATGCTGTGTAGTGGTTTCTTAGAGAGTCCATACTAGTCATCGAGAAAATGGATTACTAACTATAATTTTCTCGATCAACAATAAAAAAAATAAAAAAAATATCTGTGCTACCACCTTGTCACTGAGACAAGAAAAAAAATAATACTAATAAAAAAATATTAAATGAATGAAAATACCAAAGACAAGATTAAAATGGAAACAAAACGACACGGATTTAATGATGCAAAAGATAAGGGAAATACAGATCAATAAAAAAAAAGGGAATTAAGGGGAATACATTAATAAAATTCAAAATCACAAACAGATAATAAATCGCTGAAAGTTCAGTTAAAGTCTTATACTTTCCTTCTTCCTTCTTCTTTATAGTGTTCGAAATAAAGGAAGGGCTTGGATAAATTTAAAAAAAACACTAAAATGAAATTGACGTTTGTCGTAAGTTTACGAAACATCAAAAGAAACATCACTTATTATCAGCAGTTTTTCATCAGCAGTGAGGAATTGTGATCCCAATTGACGTAGAACAAAATCAATAAAAAACACTCAGAAGAAATTTAACACTTCAGCAAGACACTGCACATAACTCACTCGTTA
>JAFIDM010006943.1:77324766-77336253 GCA_023159025.1 Thereuonema tuberculata
CATAAGTGAAAATAAAGTGTAAGTTTTTTTTTTATTACAAAATTAATCCATAACTTCAGTCCACAATACAAAGGGGGGGGGGGATTTAAGTTGCCACCTCTTAACTTCCTACTTCATTGATGCTCTTAAATTTTTACAATAAAATCAAAATCAGTGGAAACAGAACGGAGACTGAAAAATAAACTTCTTCATCACTCGACGATATCTGTATGTATTATTCAAAAATAGAAAACGCAGCAAAACGATGAAAATAACGTGACAACAACAAATCAAAAACGGAAAGGATACAAAGTTACGGAAAACAACGTTACAAGAAGGAACGATACAAAGTATCACAAAGAAAAAAACTCATGGGAACAAGAAAAAAAAAGAAATAAAAGAAGAGAAATTAAAAAAAAAAACTACGAGAAAAAAATAGTAAAACAAAAATAGAGAAAATGGAGGAATAAAAATAAACAAACAGCTAAAAAAAACAGTGACAATATTTAAAGAAAAAATTATCAAAACCTCATAACTTGAAAATTGACAGGAGAAGGAAATTTTAAAACAGATAGAAATAACTTTATTGTGACTTGTTTTTTTAAAGTAAAATGAATGTGGTTTTGAATTCCGCAATTGAAATGGGTTACATTAAGTGTATAATAGTCATATACACTAAGTAGAGTTCATTTGTGTGTGGTGGGGCTACGATTTTTTTATTCTATTTATGGTTTTGCATTTACATGGTTTTTACCAAACGAATGCGATTCTTTCATGTATTTTATGCAGTTATTCAGCTCAATAGCTATTTTCAACTACATGCTGTTGTTAAAAACATATCCAAGTAAAGATAACTTTCAATTTTAATTTTTTTTTATTTTTGTATTTATTAAATATTTGTTATTGATTAGATTGAGGTTTTTTTTACAATATCCTGTTCTTCCTCTCTAAACTGCAATGTGCCTGCAGAGATTTTCCAGGCTTTCTTGTGCCAGAGAGGCATAGATTGCATGGCAATCCCGAGGTATCACTTGCTGTAATTTCTCAATTTTAATTTGGAAGAATTTATATAAAGTTATGGTAGAGGCAAATGTTCTTTGCTCTTTGACATCTATTTGGTAAAAATGCTCCATGCATCATTAAAATTCAGTTTTTGAAATTCAATAATTTCTGAAGGGTTATAACGCAGACACAGAATGTTGGTGACATTTTGGTCTCCTGATTCTTAACCAGGTCGAATAGAGGATTTCCACGAAACTTTATCAAATACTTTGAAGAAATTGTGTCGAAGATATTCCATGTTGTTTGGCTTAGTATTTTTTCTGATAGTTTTAGATATTTTCAAGCACATTACATGTATAACTTTGCCTGTTGAGTAATTTTGTTTCTACTGTGGAGTGACATTGGGGTGTGACCTCTGTCTACAACTTATGAACAATTAACATTTTTCATGGCATGACAAAGGATAAATAATTTGTCAAAATACTATTTTCTTTTAATAAGTGCATCCATTATTATTCATCTTCAGGTACTTTTGTTTCAATAAAGTTTACTATTTACTGGCACATTCATTAGCATTCAGCCAACATTCAGCAGCGCCCGCTCTAGGGGCGGGCAACCCGGACATTTGTCCGGGGCGCCAAAATTTGGGGGCGGCATTTTGGCTGTAAGTGTGAGAAAAATATTGATGTGTTAAATACTCAATTAATAGAAAACTTCACATATCGATTTTTTTTCGTTCGCTAAAAATTTACAGTGCATAGTGTATTTACAGTCCGTTTCGATATCCGAGAACCACGGCAACACAGACGATTCTACCCCACAAAGGGATGATATGCTGAGATGGGCACTTTCTCTAAAACCTGTTTTTCTTTTAGTACCTGTTATTTTTGCAATAGTATTTATTCTTTCCACAATTCTTTCCCGAAAAACGCAAATAGATCCCAGCTACTAGTAAACTAAAACTATAAAAAGTAAACATCCCATCTCCTCGCCCCTATTTGGAAGGAATCGAATGAGACCTGACGCATGCGCAAAAGCGCTGAAGGCTCTCCTAAACCAAAACGAACAGTATATTGTTTATGTCTACAAGCTAAAAATATTTACAATTCTTGATTCTAAAGAAAACAATCATAAATGAGCGGTATGTTTAATTAAATTACCGTTCTTCCGTTTCAGAAGACAACGGAAAATCCCAGCATTAATTTAATTTCGTGAGATTGTGATACAATGTATCAATGATACTATCACGATATTTAATGCATAATTTATACAGTAATTCTCTGAACAGAATGCCACGCGAGCAGAGCGCTGTTTCAACTTGTGTTTGAACATGGATTGACTTGCTTTTTACCTCTAATTATAAAAGACTCTTAGAGGTAATTATAAGTACCTATAATGAAACCGCTCTAATTTTAAGAGCGGGGGTTTCATTATACAATAGCATTATTCTTGCTATTACGTCGGTAGTGACAACAAGTGGAAGTTCATAAAATTTACTTCAGTGCGATTTCTTAATTTTTAAAGATAAGTACATCTTCAATTTTAGCTGTTGTTTAGTTTTGATAGATACTATTGTAAAAATAAAGCTAAGTTGATAATACAGGAACAGTTACTGAATGTATACCTTCGCTATGAAAAGTAGTCCGTACATTAAATAATGATACTGTCAAAAATAAATGCCAATTAACAGAAATTATAATTTTAAACATGTCGTAATTTCTCGAGATAAATATTTTAAGGAGATAAAGACAACATTTCAGATGTTTATGAGTTTAAAAGTCATTAGTTGAGTAACCAATCAAGTGAGCCTCACAGTTGAGTTAAGATGGCGTCTTCAAACTCCAATGGTTTTCAACCACATAAACAAGGAAAACTCTTAAAAAGTGCTGCTAAGGTTATCATTCTTAATGTTTTGTGCAAGTTAAAAGAGAAGCACCAGGATCAGTCGGAGAATGCAATAACAGCTATGGTTGCTGAATTAATAGGTGCATCAACAGCAACTATTAACCGTATGAAGAGCGAAGTCAAAGAAAGCGGCCACGTTTCAACTCCCGGGAAGAAACGGCCATTGAAAGTTAATACGCAAACAAGGTTACAGATTTACGATAGCTTCACACTGGCATGCCTACGGAGGAAAGTTCATAGTTTTTATTTTAGAAATGAAATTCCGACAGCATCAAAAGTGATGGAAGCTATTAACGAAGACGAAGAATTGCCTAACATTTGTGTGGGAACTGTTCGAAATTTAATGAAGGATTTGGGATTCCGATATTATAAAGTTGATCGTTCGTCTATGCTAATTGAGCGAGATGACATTCAACAATGGCATCGTCAGTATTGCGAGACATCCGTCATTATCGTTCGCAAGGACGTCATATTTATTATACAGATTAAACATGGATAAATTTTGGCCACACGAAGAGGAAGATATGGCAAGATACAACTGTGATCTCCAGCCGAAACGCATTTGCGCGAGGGTTATCCCCAGGTTTTAAGCCACCGTCTGGAAAGGGTCTCGCCTAATAATTATCCATGCAGGAAGTACAGAAGGATTTGTCATTGGAGCATGTGATATATTTAGAGCTAAAAGAAATCATGGGGATTATCACGGAGAAATGAACGGTTCTTATTATGAGAAATGGTTTCTCGATCAGCTGCTTCCACATATTCAGCCAAACAGCGTGATTGTTTTAGATAATGCACCGTATCACAGTGTCCGTATGGAAGTAATTCCAAATCAAACAACGAGGAAGGCTGACATTCAAGACTGGCTAACTGAAAAACACATTCCGTGGAGAGAGGATATGTTGAAACCAGAACTTCTCTCTCTCGTAACTTCCACCCGCAGCAGATATGATGCCTACCGAATCGACACAATTGCAGCTCAATATGGTCACAAAGTTCTTCGCCTTCCTCCGTATCATTGCCCCTTAAATGCAATCGAAATGATTTGGAGTCAAGTAAAAGGAATTGTGGCCCGAGAAAACCGCACTTTCAAGGCACCGGAAGTAGAAATGTTAGCAAAGGAAGGAATTCGCCGGGTAACATCAGAGCAGTGGAGAAATTGTATTGATCATGTGATTAAAGAAGAAATTTACATGTGGGAAGTAGACGGAATGGCAGAAAATACAGTTGAAAGTCTTCAATTTGCAGTAGAAACGTCTGACTCCTCACAAGATTCCGATTGTAGTCCTAATACCGACGCTGGGACACGGCTCTGAGAAATTCATTGATTCTTTTAAAAAACGGCCCTTTTCAGGGCAACCAATTCTTTACGAAAGAAGATTAATTTGCTTTTCTATTTCACATGAATTTATTTTCAGAATAAAGATTATATTTGTTTATAAAAAAAATCATAACATGACAATATCTCTTCCATATATTTTAGCTATCATTTATTTGTTATAAAATAATAATAAAACTTGAAATGAAATACAGGCCTATGTAAAAATAAAAGTCAAATAAGAAAGAATTTCCATTACAATTTTAATAATTGTTTTAAATATTTGTAATAAATTTTCATTACAGAAATTTATATTGAAATTTGACTCTGAGTAAGTTGAAATACAATTAAAAAAAAAAAGTTTTCCATTTTTTTTTTTTCGTTTTAAAGTTTTACAACTTAAGACTTTTTTTAAAATTACAAATAGATTTCTTCTTTATTAAGTTTAATTTCCTATCAGTTCTTTTTTTTTTTTTTTGAAATTGCTAAATATACAGTAGAAATATATTGCGATATAGGTAATGAAAATTCGTTCTGTTTACATTGAAAAAAGCATCATGTGGGCGCGGAGGGATACTTTCAGATGCTCGGTGAGACGACTTGGTTTGATTTCGCTCCGTAACTGTTCCTATATTATCAACTTAGCTTTATTTTTACTTTAGTTTATCGTAAATCGATTATCGAATCGAAACAATGAAAACGTTTTTATATAAAATAAATATTTTATTTATCCAAAAAGGCTGTTTATTGAATCAATAAAATATAGTATCAAATATGAATGTATTCTATAGGTATAATTATTAAAAAAAATTTTTATGAAAATAATTATTTGAATCAATAATATAAGATATTTATTAAGTTCATTGCTTCGATAAAACGCGTTTCATAATAATATATTTGAATAATTGAACAGAAAAAAATCTCAAAATCAAGAATTAAAAAATTGTTTGTAATGACTATTTATGATTTGCTGAAATATTTGTTATTATAAAATACATATGTACATATATACATTAAATAAAGATACATATTTTTTATTTTCAATAAAAATCAAATCATTTTACTTAAATTTAATAAAAACATATATTTAGAAAGAATATATATATATATATATATATATATATTTATATATATTCTTAAGGGGCGGCAATTTGTCTTTTTGTCCGGGGCGACGTAACCGCTAGAGCGAGCCCTGTATTCAGCCTCATGCCATAGATAACAAAATGCACACTTAGGTGAAAATATACTTAAATTTTGTTCCGCAAATACATCCATGAATACATCCATTCATTGAGGCATGTAAAAAATTGCTTACTTTACAAAATGTCTCATTATTGCTCATATAGAGGAGCTTACTCCGTCAATTTTGATATATAGTTATATATCAACATATAGTTCGTGGAAGTAGTTGAATAAAAATAGGATTCCTATTTTGGCAGCTTAAAAATTTCAGAAGCATTTATTTTTTAGTAGTTTTTGATGTAGTAATTTTGGATATTTCATGACATAAAGTAGCGGAATGTTACATGGAGTTATTAGCCATGATTCTCTAAAAGTGAGAAAAATGAGTTGGCTTTATCTTTTATAAATATCTATTTATCTTTATTAAATTTGAGATGGGATCAATATTTCTTTTATGTTTCTAAAGTGACGATTTGCTTTCGTCTTAATTGTTATAATTGATTCTAGGCTGCAAAACTCCTTTTTTCAAGTGATTCTGTCGTATATCCTAAGTATGCTTTATTGAATTGCTGCAAGGAATGCTATAAACAATGTTAGTTTTTTGAAAATTTTCTGATTAGTTTTGTGATATTTTAATTTGTTGTTAGCTTTATTAACAACTTTGATATTATTTTTATTCAATAAATTTACATTTTTATTTCATTGACATTCCTAATATATGAGATACTTGTATATTGAATATTATTATTTTTTCTTTATTATTCCTACGAAGCTTATTGTGATATATATATTTGGCTTTTTTGTAAACCGATTTTACAATGTTATCCTGATAATGGGAGTTTCGGGATAATGGGAGATAATAATTGGAATAGGTACTTGATTTTATTACTTAAAAGAAAATAAGAACGCACATAACTAGGAGAAAAAAAACAACAACAAACAACAACAAAAATTCACTGAGCTAATTTTTAGTTTATGTGCTAGGAACCGGAGACGGCACCGTTTCGAGTTGCAACACTCTCATCAGTCCGGTCCTTCCCAGCATACCCAGCTCAGTGAAAAAGGACAATACACAAAAGCGGACAAACGAACAAGAAACGGTGCCGTCTCCGGTTCCAAGCACATAAACAAAAAATTAGCTCAGTGAATTTTTGTTTGTTTGTTTGTTGTTTTTTTTCCTCCTGGTTATGTGCGTTTCTTATTTTCTTTTAAGTAATAATAACTTGTCACTCACGTTAAATTTGATTTGGTACTTGATTTTCTCATTAAAAAGTTTAAATGAATTACTCCTTAATCAGCTAAGCCTAATGCTAGCATTGATTAATTGTTCTCCCCTTTTATTCTTGATTTGTTTTTTGATGTTTTTAAAATGAGGGGTCATTGTCTTGTTCGTTTGTCCGTTTTGTGTATTGTCCTTTTTCATTGAGCTGGGTATGCTGGGCAGGACCGGACTGATGAGAGTCAACTCGAAACGGTGCCGTCTCCAGTTCCCAGCACATAAACCAAAAATTAGCTCAGTGAATTTTTGTTTGTTTGTTTGTTGTTTTCTTCTTCTCCTAGTTATGTGCATTTCTTATTTTCTTTTATGTAATAATAACTTGTCACGCACGTTAAATTTGATTTGGTACTTGATTTTTCTCATTAAAAAGTTTTTATTGGTACAAGTTTGAAAACAGGAAAAAATGAGCAGAGTACCATGAAAATAATTGTTTAATAATATCCCATTCTATTTAACAGAATTGCATAAGAAGCATTTAATTAAGGAAGTATTATGGCGAGAGCTTAAAACTAAAGTAAATCTTTAAAAAAAAAAGATGAAATACAAAAAAATATAAATTGTAAATGATTTAAATTAGAAATGACTGTAAGGCCCAACACAAGAATAAACAAAACAAATGCCTTTTCCGATTCAGTTTTTATGAGAGGGACTAGGGAACAGCTGTTTCACCATGCAACTGGATCTTCAGCCCTAGCCTTACAGTCATTTGTTGGGCCTTACAGTCATTTCTAATATAATTTGACAACACCTAAAACCCTTCTATTTTTAGTAAATGATTTAAAATGTATGTTTATTATGTATTAGCTAAGACTTAATCTTTTTCATTGATGATAGTTTTGCTAAAAATTGAATAATTTTCAACTTTGTTTTCAGTCTTACTTGTTCCGAATAGTGTTGGAATAATACAATGATTTTTTTTCTAAAGTAACAATAGCTCCATCATTATTGTATACTAATCTAGGCTTTAAAATGCTTTTTTTTTGTCTTTCAAGCATGAAAGAAAGTGACTTGTTTTCTCTCTCCTGAAAAAAATAGAAAATGTGAATTTTGCTCTTTATAAAGTAAGTTAGTTAAAAGTTAAAGTACCCCACTGCAGGCCTGTACAGGCCTATCGGGGCGCAGGAGGTTAGGCTCCAACGATAAGAACCACGGGACAAAGTTGGGGTGGGGTGGTCAACCCGACGCCCGCCCGCCTTTAACTCCCGGGAAAGAAACCCGGTACCCATTCTAGAGTGGGCTGGGTAGACCCTAGGACCCGTTTGGAGATGAAAGGAGCGTGGAAAAATTCCCGAACTCCGCCGAGGCCGGGAACCGAACCCGCCATATAAAGTAAGTAGGACAGTGATATTCCCATTTCCATACAACTCTACTTTTTACTTAATAACTAAGGCTAAGTATAACAATGAAGTTTTTGCTAACACGATACTTGATTAAATTAGTTAAAATTTAAAATCTGATATACTGGTTTCAAAAGTTTCAAAAACCCATTTGCAAAAATCCCAACATGCTGTTTCCCCCTTGAAAACCTAAAGTTTTGGATCGCTACAATTTCGACAGCTGTCCGATTTGGTCTTCGAACACTGTGAGCAGCACAATTTAGCAACCCACAAATTTGGCATGTGTGCGCTACATCCATCGCCTAATTCTTTTTCCAAACTGCATTCAAAAATCATAAAAAAGATAATATTGAATTTTTTAATCTTCTTCTTCGTTTTAGTTCTATAGAACAACTGGTTGGATATAGCAAAAATGATTGCAAGGGACAATGTTCTACAGTTTGGGCATTTATATTTATTATAAAGATGTGTCGCACCTGAACTGGTATCTATTGTAACCCCGCAAGGATGACATTGATGGAATTGATCGCAAATAAGTATTTCTATTGAGCTTATTCGTAGGATTTTTTGAGACAAGCAGGAGATTTGAAAAATCGATTACATTTATCACATATAATTTTAAAAAGTGAAATATCCACCCGTTTTCTTGAAAACATAACAGAATTTGGAACATTTATGTCTGTCTTTTTGCGCATATTTCTTAAAGCACGTCGTGCAAAAATTGAAGCAGTTTTAAAAAGCAGTGAGACTCATTATAACACAAAAACGATCATCGTTAGGGAACAGAACTAATTTCTTTTCAGCAGTTGGACCCATGGAAAGCGTTTGATTCCCTATCTCGTAAGAAACGACAATGATCTGATAATTGAGTTGTAGATAAGTTTGAAACTGTGGAATTTCAGGTATTCCATAGCTATCTAAAGGCGCGCTAGCCTTATGATGAAGGTCATTGCCCTCCTATAACTGAAATGAATTATTCTATTTGTCTGAAAATGTGGTGAATTTTCGCATTGCGCTATCGCCACTAAGACTGTTCAGGCCAAAAATAAGTTATCTATAAGATTCTGGATTTGAATTATATATTTTTTCTTTTTATCCAATTTACAATGTGAAGTTGACTGTCGTCTCTAAATCTTTCACCGTGCGGAGGATATACACATGTAACTTTTACGGTGAATGTTGTGGACCAATCTATTCTTTTTCCTGACTGTGCCATCATTATGAGCTCCAATATGGATTCCGATTTAAAATCTTTATTAGCTGTAAAAGGTAAGAATTCAACCGATTCAAATTGTTCGCAATTTATTTGAATTCCGAGCATATTGGTAGGACTGCAATTGTTAGTAAGTTGGCGAAATAATAATTCAAAAAGACGTTAATCAATAAAGATTAAACTTATTTTTCGATCTGAAGTATACATGGCTCTTATTCATCTAATGTACGACAAGATAATTTTACTTCATATTAAGTATCCACGGTTCTATATTGTCGGATGTAACGACGACTGACGATACGCTTTACAGTTATAAAACTTGACAGCCAATTGTCTAATTCATTATTCTGATTAATCAATAATGATTGTAAGTATTATCCATTCTGTGTGTAGAAACATTAATACAAAGAACCAAACACACAAAAACAATAGAGATATAAATAATATATAACTTTATTACATGTTGCGAAGGTACTCTTTCTTCGTCGTCAGATGATATTAAATAAATAAATACATGAAAAGGAAAACAAGGCTCGGAATTAAAATTCAAATGTAACAATAATTTTGGACAACAATAAAATCATAACTTACAAATGTAACATATAAATAATCTATCCTAAATTATATTGTAGCGCGTTCTTAATTGATACTTCAATTGTAACCGTGTTTAGATTTATTTAACAATGATTCGTGAAATTTAGGTAAGTAGCAATCCTTCTGAATCCGATAGATGACGGGATTGTTTACCATTATATTGTGACCGGTATTTTTTGTGATGCAATGCTGCTAAATATTGCAGATTAGTTTTCTCTATAGCTGTTTCGTGTTCTTTCATTCGTTTTTTTTACTTTACGTTTAGTCTCACCAAAATACGTGCAATTAATATTGCCACCTTCACATTTGATAACATAGATAACTCTCATTTTATCGTCATTATTAATTTTATTAATATTGTTATTAAATACGTGTTTTAAAGTATTATTTGCTTTGTGTGCCAATTTTTTGTTTGCTTGATTTAAAATAGGATCAAGCATATGTTTAAGGTTAGCATCATACGGAATAGAAACAAATTTCTTATTTTCTTTTGTACTAGGGTTTGAGAATTTACTTCTTTGCATGGTTTTGTTAATTGTTTTATTACTATAGGAAAATCATTCTTTAAGAAGATACTTCTGATTGAGTTTAATTCATTGAATAATAATAACTGATTTGAGCAAATTTTAATAGCTGTGTTAACCGCCAAAGAAATTGCGTTTGTTTTTCAAATCACCGGTCCTGCTGAATTGTGATTCATAGTAACATTTGCACTAACTTCCTTCCTATATACTGTGGTATTAAATTGACTATTTGACTTATTTCTAATTATTAGGACATCCAGGAAAGGAATTTTGTTGTTATTTTCTAATTCCAGTGTGAATTTTATATCACTATCAATTTCATTGAAAACAGATAAAACGTTGTGATATTTTCCTTCGATTTTTTTTTCTCATGATAACTATTTTCTTCGTATATCCTATCTACATTCCATTTATTTGCACCTTTTTCAGGGACATTATTGTCATCTAACACTTGGCTTGAAATTTCATTTATTAGCAATGTTTTGAATATTACTTTCTGATATTAGAAGATAGGCTATAATACTGTATTTCAGTTTGGTTCTGTTTGTTCTATATCTTTTGGAATAATAACCCGATTGTTTAATTCTATTGATGAATTAATTTTTTTTAAAAAAAAGGTGCAAAATAAAAAAAAAGGAATAATGTTACTCAATTTCGGGATAAAATAGTTGTTCTTTTACAGGGTTTCCAAATGGGCATCCAAGATTCGGGTTCCACGAATATTGATCTACATTTTCCGGGTTTAACGGATTTGATTCAATCTCAATAGTTGATGTGGTGGAGGTTGATGCTCCTGAAGAAATATTTATCTGTGACGGGACTTTGCTTTTCTTTTTTGGAGAAAGATCGTCATGCTCGTTTTGCTGGACAAGCTAAAAACTTAGGGGGATATTGAATTGGTTGAGAAGGAGTTATTGTTACGGAAGTAATGGAAATTCCAGTATTTGGTGGAGTAGGATAGGAGTAGGATGGAGCAGTAGAGGCTTCGGGTTATTTACAAGTTGCATACTAGCTTTGATCCGCTCGATCATAGATGTAGTCTGTTTTGATATGAGTGACAAAAGAATGCCATTGTTCTCGCCTTATTTTAATTTGGCGATTTGCTTTGATGGAGTAGATTTGGAGTAGGATGGAGCAGTAGAGGGTTTGGGTTA
>JAFIDM010006943.1:77336263-77346364 GCA_023159025.1 Thereuonema tuberculata
GATCATAGATGTATTGGGCGCAAAATAATTCAGTACTCCGATGTCCAGTTCAGTAAGAGCGACTCCCACCCCGTTAGGAATAGTCGTTGGCCTGTAAAAATATATTTTTCTCAAAATGTTCTTAAGTATATCCCTTAAGTAGACTCGAACGGATATAGACCCCTCCTCCAAAGCTATTAAATCTGCAGGTAACTTTTTTTTGTACAAAAGTTAGTAGTGGGATAGATAAAAAAGAAAATTAGAGATTGGAGAGATAAAAAAAAATATTACTAATAACTTTGGAACAAAATAACAATCACAATTAATGGAATAAAAAATACGAAGAAACAAAAAACAAAAACAAACAATATTTTTATCAGGTTCGGTGAGAGATCTCTCAGGGCGCTTTGATAATTGGCGACCAAATCGTTCCCACGGCTTGGGGTTGACGTTGTAGCGCTTCGAAATGAGACATTTGCAAAAAATTTAAATTTGGGATAGCTGGAATACAATGAAAATCGCAACTTGCTTTTCGGACAAGTTTCTGCCTTAAGTTTTAAAAATATTCTGTAAAACATCAGTTTATATAGGATACTTTCACTCATGTTTATTCAATTTCAAATACTATCAAAGAAAACTACTATGCCAATCATCGATTGGAGTACGCCCCAACTTAAGTGAAATGATCTAACCTATCAACGTCTATTCATTTACTCCACCTTATCCTATTTTTTCACCAATCCGGTAGAAATACCATTCTGAATTTATCTTCTTTATTACGAAGGTCAGCATGACAGGAAAATCGTTACATCAAAAAGAAAAAAAAATGCTTTCATACACCTCCCCCTATCATCTGGTGACCTCATTTCTGATGAACAAAAAAAAAAGCTGTTTATAATAAAGTGTTATTTAGAAAAATAAAATAAAGAGAACTTTTTTTTAACAGGAAATAATTTTATCTTATTTTTCTCTTTCTTTCTTTCTTTCTTTTTTTTTAAGAAAAAAAGAAACTCGCAAAATGAAAACGAGAAATAGCTCTGTTATTTTTCAATTATTTAATAAAAATTTTTTATTCTTGAATGAAAAAAAAGACAAAATATCAGAATTCGACTTTTCAAAGGAAAAAGAAAGACACTTTCATAAAACACAATTAAAAAAAAGCAATCCAACCAGATCGAGTGGGGGGGGGGGTCACAACAAAATTTTCGGAAGTGTACTTTTAGAAAGAAAATTCGTTCTTTTCTTGTTTTTCTGAGTCCGGTTTTCCTTTCTTTCTTTCCTTTCTTTCTACAGCAATACAAGGAAAAGTTCCCTCATGTCTAAATTGCAAGATCTAAGTTCTTCGTTATTGAAAAGCAGAACAAAAAAATTCATGAGGATCATTTCCCCTGAAACAGCAAGGCCAACAGTAATATTTCTTTCGTTTACTGTTATTATTTCATTTAAAAATAATATAGATATTATTCCATTTCCTTTTTTTCTTCTTTTGCTAAAGAAAAAGTTTTTATTCAGCTCTATTTCTCTTTTACTAAGAAATTAATTTACTCCCTTTTTTTATCTAGTTTTTCTTGTTGTTTGTTGTTTTTTTTTTTTGGATTTTTTTTCTAGAAACGTAACCGCTGCGGTGATACGTTGAAGCATGTGTGGTCGGAACTGGACTAGGATGTCGATGTTTGCAGAGTGAAATATGGCGGCCATATCGAACATTTATAATGCATGTCTGTAATTGGATGAGTTTTCTTTTACAATAAACAACGTGTCGCCTTCGTATCTTTTTTGTAGCCTATTGTTTATGGCAGCGCCGTAGCTAGAGGATTGGGGGCCCCGGCGCAACAAGTGATTATGGTTTCGTGAAAAAAAAAATCCCCTTCGTTCGGGGGCCCCTTTGCTCGGGGGGCCCCGGGGCACTGCCTCGGCTGCCCCGGTGGTAGCCACGGCCCTGGTTAATAGTGATTTTTTAAAACCTAGACAATCATTTTGTTTAACCCCGTACATATAAAATTATATTATACATCTTTAAATTTGAATCTCTCATATTGTTTTCCAAATCTGTGTGTATCCCTCTTCCCCTGTGTTTAGAAAATAATTTTAATTTCCTGTGGATAATTTGTTGAATGAAGATCCGAGACAGGAATCGAACCTGCAATCAAGTCAAAACGCCTTATCCATTTAAAAATTTCTAAATATTCTTCATATATTCATTGTATATCCAAACCATTTTATTATTAAATAGAAATAATATCTCTTATTTATTTTTCCGATCTGCCTATCTGTGTCTAACGCACAGCTCTCTCCTCTGTTTAGAATATAATTTTAATTTCCTTTTAAAATAGAAATTATTTCTTCAATGAATCGTTGGTCGACTGATCCGAAGCCAGACGTCTTATCGGTTAGGACACGAGGACTACATTCAAATTATTTGTTAAACATTCTTCTTTTCATCGTCCATCCAAACCATTTTATTAAATAGAAATAATATCTAATAATTGGTGCTAATCTTAAAAGCACAATACATCTTCAAAATATAAAAGCACAATATAAAAAGTTAAAAAACTTACAAACAACATTCAGGTGTGTACTGTTTTACCGTTAAATATATTGTGGTTTTCTGGTTAGCGTTAATTGTTAATATTAGAGAGTTTTTGCCCAGCTCGCTATTCTATACGGTAACGCTAAACTCACATGACTGGTATTCTGCGCAAGCGTCACTGTCCCGTAGAGGAAATACCGTTAACGTGACACGTTAACTTTCCTCGAATAGCGTATCGCTTTATGGTAGGAAACACGAGTTCCAATAAACATGAGTTCCGACACTAGCGCTCCTGGTGACAAATTGTAGAACTTGAAGTCCAATCGATTTGTATCTATTTATTCGAAATTACCGATTACAAAAATGATTTTCACGATCGGAGGGCATCTTTTTCTTATGTTTTCGTGGATGCTTTCAGAAAACGTTACATTAGTAATCAAAATCATTACAGAATTTCTGCTTGAAAATTTGAATCGGCGAGATAGCGGAATCTCGAAAACATATCGTCGTTGATCGAGATTTAACGAGACTGAATTATTTATCGAAACTGATAACAAAGAAAGACAAAACGATGAAAAAAAAAAGAATATTTCCTATTTTAATTCATTAAAAACATTCTTTCATCTATTCGATGCATTGACTAAATGATATTTATAAAAATGAATGCTATTTTTTTCGTAAATAAACCGTAGGCATGATGACAATTGAGAAGTGTAAATTTTCCCGTTATGGCAAAAACTCTCTTCATGACAGAGCCCGCTATTGTGGTTACCGTATTCGTTCACGGACATTTGCGTTTCCCGTATATAAATCACGTTATGGCAAAATCTCTCTATTTTAGCAGCACGTAAAAAGTTGTAATAAGAAATAATACCTCTTATAGTTTCCCAGAAATGTCTGGCTGTCTGTGTCTCCCAATGTTTAACGGTGGAACCCTGCCCTGTAATCATACATTTGACAGGCAAATACTTTAACAGACTAAAAGCCCGAATATTGTTATTCTGTCAGTGTTGACCTGGCGTACATGCTAAATTAAGTACGGAAATTAAGAAAAATTTGCTTTTCAACTTACCACTAAATGTCGGGAATGTCGGAATAAGCATATAACCTGCTTGTAACTAAATATTAAATAAATCCAGATCGAAGAGAAAAATTTCATTATAAAATATTTATAAAATATTCATATCTTCAATAAAAATACTCAGCGACATCAAAGTCGAAGACAACATCAAAATAGTCTATTAATATTTAATGGATTCCACAATAACAGCTTTTAGTATCATGATACGGTGCAATTAAATTCATCTCACCTTCCTTCCTGTCATCTCATATCGAAATTTATGTTATACTTAAGGTAATAAATCCATTTTTTGTACCGAATATCTTTACAGATAAATTAAACCAGCACAGCAGAAGTATCCATAAATAGTTGTTCATGAAATCTTCATGAGCATCTTCTAAAATACTTCTATATTTTATTAAATACGATCTTTTCCGAAAACAATTTAAGACGAGCTGTCTTATCGATATTTATTTATCCATATTTTTTATACTATTATCTTCTTACACGTATAATAATCCCAAACTTCAGACTACAAAATAAAGTTAATTATAAAAATAAGGCTGATGGCTAAATATTATATATAAAGTAAAAATATAAAGAAATTTATTTGAATGTAAAATTATTTGAATGAAAATCTGACTATACATTTACCTTCGATTCTCCAGTGCATCTGAAATATGAATGTAAAATTTCTTAATTTTCTTATTGTTTCATATATACACTGTCCGGCCACTTTATTAGGTACACATACCTAGTAGCGTGTTGGGACTCCTTTAGCCCCCAAAACAGCTTAAATTCGTCGAGGCGTGGATTTCAGAAGATGATGAAAACATTGTTGAAGTCTGGTGTGCCATGCAGACATGAGAGTGTTACGCAGTTCCTGAAGATTTGATGGAGGTGTAGGCCTGAAGCGAACAGCCGTTCCACTGCATCCCACAAATTTCCAATCGAGCTGAGATTCGGGGATCGAGCAGGCCATTGCAGCAAGTAAAAGTCATCGCCGTATTCCTCAAAACATCCTAGATGATGCGGGCTTTGTGCACCGGCGCATTATCCTGCTGGAAGTAGCCATCTGCATGAGGATAAACTGTTAACATGTATGGTTGCACAAGGTCAGTACGATGTTTAGGTACGCTAAATCAATGGACCCAATGTGTGCCAGGAAAACATCCCCCACACCATGACACTGCCCCCACTGCCTTAAAGAGTTATTGGGAGACAGCATTTGTGCGCACAGCTGGGCTGTACCTAATAAAGTGACCGGACAGTATATGTATATATATACAGGGTGTTCATTTTATCTGAAGACATTGAAATATCCCGAAAACTACAAATCGGATCAAAAAACTTAATAATTAAAGTTCGTTCGTATCGAAAAGGGACATCCAATGATACCAAACTTGACTCCCTCAACCTGTATGAGGTAAGGGGTTGGGAAGAAAACCGTAAATAGGAACCACCCATTTTTTTATTGCAAATTTGGATTTTCCAGTAAATTTCACATTGATTTGATGTACTGCACGTCGGGGTTCCTCGCAGATGGCGCTGTAATCGACAAAAATCAATTGGGTAAAACATCGTTGAAAATTGGGGATATCTCAAGAAATAAAAAATCATATGAAATCAGAGAAATAAAAATATAGATGTATGTGATATTTATCAAAATGATATCCAATGACACGTGAATTAAGCCCCCCACCGCCTAGCTGCGATAATAGGAGAGGCAATTGTTTCATAACTAGTAATGTATTCCGTTGTGTCTCTTCTATTTCTTGTCTCACATATCGGAGTGTTTTGTCCAATTACAGTAAGTGTTCAAAAATACGACCTTCAACTTCAATACACTTATTGATCCTGTCTTCATATCTGCGGGAATTTCAGCACAGGCGTTTCTTATGCGTTCTACCATGTTTTCACGGTCTGTTGGCACTTGTTGTTAAACCTTATCATTTTGATAACCCCACAGAAGAAATCCGGCGTGTCAAATCCGTCTCATCTGAAAATTGTACATTAGCAAAGAAATTGGGATTACTTTGCAGTTGTTGAAGAGCCCATTCACTAATTACTACTCGATTATGAAAGTCTTCGCCATCTTGATGTAGTGAAATGTGATATGGATGATACCTATAACGATGCAATACGTTGACAATACTATCTAGGGACATTCCGGAATCGCGTTGTAATTGCCGAGTGCTTATCTGTGCGTTTTGGTGAACAGCTGCAATTATAGCTATTTCATTAGCTCCTCCTGTAACAGTTTTTCTTCGTTTCCTTTCCTTGGTTTGTACGCTGCCATCAGAGATAAAGCCATTCACAATTTTTTGAAAAAAAAGAACAAGAGCGAACATTATCTGGAAACCGCTCAGCATACAAGGCAACAGCATCATCAACATTTGTCCTACATTCACCATAAATTAGAATCATTTCAATTTTTTCTCCTATGGTTGCACGATTCATTGTCCACTTGCAATTCTGTTCTACTGTAGAAAGGAAGGGTAGATATGCAGGCAATAAAACCTACTCAAGTACAATGAAAGTTTTAGAGATGCTTTCAGTTCTAATGGGGATGATTAACGTGACGTCACTGTCACGTGATGTTGGTTAACCCTCCAATGTCTTCTAGTAGAAACTTCGTGACATAGTTCGCTTTATTTTCAAATTCCTCCAAAATAACTTTGCTGTTTAATCAAAACTAAGATGTAATTTCATCATTTCCTAAGTAAAGATAAAAGTAACTGATTTTATGTTACTATAGCTGACTTCTAAAGCTAAAAGAAATGATTTGAACATTATTTGGTCTAACATCAGCTTTCAAGCACCAGTTTACTTATTCGAGGTTTAATAAAAATATATTACTTAATGAATTCACTTACTTATTTTTCATTTTGCTTACCCTGTATTTATGCTATTATTATTATCTATGGAATTTCTATACATTATAATTCTACAAATCGAATTCATTTATGTATTACTTAAACCAAATTCGTTTCTATTATTATTATTTCTTACAAAGCAGAAAAAAAAATTGTGCAACATTATTATAAGTCTTACTTATGTATTACTAAAAGTCTTGTTCATTAAATATTTTCATTAATACGATAAAAATATGCTTCCCTCTTTTAATTTTTGTTTATTTCGGTCATAGGTGTTTTTTCTTTTTAAATGCAATTTGTTAATATTAACAGTTTTTTTTTTTAAATTGCTAAAACTGTTCCATACAGTAATTTGTTTATATATTATGCTTTTATTTTCAATGTCGATTTCAAGTGGTATCGTTTACTGAAATAATTTTTTTTAAATATAGGAAGAAAAAAAAAATATAGGAAGAGCATAGGAAGAAAAAATTCGTAAATGTTCAAACAATTCATGTCATATTTATCATTGTAATAAGTATTATTTAATAATTTCAATTTAAGAACATATCCCCAATGGCGGGACCGGTAATGCTTATAATGCGATAGAAAAAAGTATATCTTAATTTACTGCAGTAATGCGAAAATTAAAAGCAAAGGCTTTGAATAAATTATTATTTCCCTTCTGAGGTAATAAAATTATGTTAAAATTACATCCTGCTTTATAAGTTATAATGAAGCGTCTATAAACCATTATTATACCTGCAAATTACTTCAAAAATTGCGTAATTAATTAATTTTGAAATTTCAACGTAAATAAAGCTTAAATATTTATTTATTTATTTATTTATTTATTATTTATTTAGTTATTTATTTATTTATTTATTATTTATATAATCAGTTCGTTTTCTTCAGAATGACCTTGAAAGTGATTCGACAGAAAATTTCTGAAATTCAATTCATATTTTTTTCAATTTGAATGCTTTTTCTTTTGCGATTTTATTTCAGAAACTAAGTTTCTTTATTTCTGTTAATGTCATATCATTTAATTCTGTTTTTTCATTTCTGCTTTCACAAGACCAACCATTCTGTAGAAAGGTATCTCGCCATCGTCATGAAAAATAACATCAGAAACAAATTTCTCTTTAAATATACTTATTCCTTTCATCTAGAAATAACGTATCTACATTATTTCCATACGCCTCCTTAATTGTATGCAGGGCCGTAGCCCCCACCGAGGCAGCCGGGATAGTGCCCCGGGGCCCCTGAGCAAAGAGGGCCTCCGAACGAAGGGGGATTTTTTTACGAAATCATAATCACTTGTTGCCCCGGGGCCCCCAATCCTCTAGCTACGGCACTGATTGCATGCCGATAATTCAATATATTGAAAGTTGAGAAATCTTTAATATACAGTGGTGCTTCGGTAATCTTCGCCATGTTTTAGAAATGACACCAACATCACGTGACTTTTTCAGCCTCGAACCCAAGGACCTTAAACATCCGCATTCTGAAAGATAAGTGAGCTCTGATCGCCTTTTATGATAGAGCAGTCCCCTTTTCGTTTTGTCGGATGAGTACAACGTTGAGAATGGGATTTCCCATTACAAGTTATGCCTCTCCCACTCTCGCAGCATGGGGGTGGGGGGTTAATTCACGTGTCATTCGATAGCATTTTGATAAATATCACATACGTCTACATTTTTATTTCTTTTTTTTATTTCTTGAGATATCCCCAATTTTCAACGATGTTTTACCCATTTTTTTTTTGGTCGATTACATCGCCATCTGCGAGCAACCCCGACATACAGTACATCAAATCAATGTGAAATTTTCTGGAGAATACGAATTTGCAATAAAAAATGGGGGTTCCTATTTACGTTTTTCTTCCCACCCCCTCACCTCTTAGGGGATGGGAGGGTGGGGATCGAGTTTGGTATCATTGGATATCCCCTCCGAGACGAACAAATTTTAATTATAAAGTTTTTTGATCCGATTTATAGTTTTTGGGAAATCTCAATGTCTTCAAAAAAAATGAACACCCTGTATATATATCGAACTGGCAATATATATGCCTAATTTTGAAGTTGAGGTATCATTGCTTCTTTTTAAGGTATTTATTTTTTTCTTATTTTATTTTATTTGTATCATTACTTCCTATTAGGGTATTTATTTTTTTTCGTCTTGTTTTACTTTAAATTTTATAACTTTAACTCAATATTATAGATTTTGCTCTTTTTAATTTTTTATTTATAATTTTAAATTCGAATTAATTTTTAATCTATAAATATAATTTTTAATCTATAAATATAATAAAGTACTAATCTTGGTACTTTTTAATTTTTAAGTAATGAGGAAACTAGGCGTCTTTATTACTTAATTATTATATTGGTAGATTTTAGGTTTTTTAGCTGTAATATTTTGAAATATTGCTACCGAACTTTTGTCCAGGTTCGATGGCGCTGGGAGATAAAATGCGACTAGAGCAGAATAAAATAAAAATCAGAGAATTTATTTATTAAATGAAAATACTTCAAGTACAGGACTCAAAAGAATATCGAACTGGGGAATTGCTCGGGACTGTCCTGATGGCATCTGGTTTCGGGCCGGTCCTGATGGCTTCTACGTTCGGGCCGGTCCTGTTGGCTTCTACGTTCGGGCCGGTCCTGTTGGCTTCTATGTTCGGGCCGGTCCTGGTGGCTTCTACGTTCGGGCCGGTCCTGGTGGCTTCTATGTTCGGGCCGGTCCTGGTGGCTTCTATGTTCGGGCCGGTCCTGGTGGCTTCTAAGTTCGGGCCGGGCTCTGCTGTCTGCTCGAATCGGGACGGTCCTGCTGTCTTCTCTAGGTAATTGGGCTGAGAAGTGCTGCCCAATTCTGTCTTTCTTAGTGGGACGGTCCTCGTCAACTTCTCCCGGCTCTAGGTGTGACTTCTTCGGCGAAAGATTGACTTCTTGCGTAGCCTTCTGATGTTCAGCGTGCTTCTCAGCTTCTCTTCGGTAAAACCGTGCGTTTACTTCGGCTTGGCGTTTTCACTATCTCCGGTCTGGAGATCCTCCCGTGGCTTGGCAGCCACTTCCCTACTCTCTCTGGGCGGTTGACAACAAACCTCTCTGCCTCTCTTGGTCTCCGACCTGGAGAACCCTTCGTGGCTGATCGCCACTGCCTCACTGTCTTTGCAGCTCTCTGCGCTGCTCTATATGCCCGCCGGCTGCCTCCCTTTCACTTCGACAGAGTCAACTACCGCAAGGGAGATTGGGTTGGTTGAGCCTACTCTTCTCACAAGGGAGACAGCATCGGTCGGTTCCAACAAAAACAAAAAAAAAAAAAAGATAGGGGGGGAAATTGGCCAGTTCCACAGGTAACAATATTACATCTTGCTAAAGCTAAACGGCGCGGGTACTGATGGGAATTTCCTATACAACGACGCATTTAACTCGCTTGTTTCTGAGCTCATACAATTTGGCACATGATCAGCGATTTATCGACTGCTAAACGAACGTTGGTGCACAGCAAATGTCACTTGATTGTTGGTTTCACAGCCATCAAAGCATTGATCAACTCGGCCCATGGCATTTTAAATAGATCGGCATCTATTCCCCCCCCCCCCTCACACACTCTTTATTTATTTCAACTCTAATACCCAGGCGCACCAAACTCCAGTTAACTTTGATGACTGCTAC
>JAFIDM010006943.1:77346464-77376427 GCA_023159025.1 Thereuonema tuberculata
GGAATTGAAATATAATCTTGTTGAACCATTTTATTAATCTAATAAATAGTATTATGCTTTACATTTAATATTGAGATTTTTCAACTTACCTAAGAACTATTTGACTTTGAATTTGCTGTTTTTCTTATAGATTTCTGTTCAACTAAAGAGCATCTGGGATGATAGTTATTCTCATTTCTGCGGCGGAGCAATATTGAATGAGAAATGGGTTTTAACAGCTGGACACTGCGTTTCTTTGTAAGTATCGTTACAGGATTTTTTTTTTTTTTAATAGGATCGGATGAAAAAAAAGACATAAATGGGTAATAGTCCAGTAAAAGGGTACATTTTGGTATTTAAAAGGTCGGGTAGTTCTGATTTTTGGATATATTGTGAGTGTTGGGCTTATATCATAAAATCCAAGTTTTCGACCTCCGCGCGCCATGGCGCGCCACGTGGTAGCAACAAAACAACAAAATTTTGGACCTTCGCTAAGTTTTTCCACAATATCTCCTGAACGGTTGGCTTTACAGAAAATAGTATCCATTCTAAATGTAGAGTAGAGTAAATTTGTCACAGTTTGAGCCCAAAACCAGCTCTGTTGCTGCAATAATGACCGAGATACAGGCTTCTCTAAAATCACGATTTTCTACAAAATTTATGAAAATTGTGATTGTTCGGCAATTTTTGTGGAATATCATCGACACCAATGAAATAGCGCAAACGTCATAAGGAACAAATTTAAAGACAAATTTAAAAGCTATAAAGAAAGCACAATCGGATGTTTCTACGACATATTAAAAAGGATATCCAGTTGTTCAACGAAAGGGTTTAAAAAGTTTGACATCAAAAAATAGTCCAGAAAAATGATACAATTTGGTATGCAAAAGGTCGTATAGTTTTGATTTTTAAATATGATGCTAGTGTTGGGCTTATATCGTAAAATCCAAGTTTTCGACTTCCGTGCGCCACAGCGCACCACGTGATATGAACAAAACATCAAAATTTTGGACCATTTCAATGTTTTTACACAATATCTCCTGAACGGTTTGTTTCACAGAAACTACTATCCTTCTCAAATTTAAAGTAGAGTAAATGTGTCACAGTTTGAGCCCAAAACCAGCTCTGTAGTTGCAATAGTGACTGAGACACAGGCTTCCCAAGCATCACGATTTTCTCAAAAATGAATGAAAATTGTGATTGTTCGGCAAATTTTATGGAATATTGCCATAAATAAATAGAGCAAACTCCGTAACGAACAAATTTAAAGGCTAGGAAATTTGCTATAAAGAAAGCACAAGCGGATGTTTCTACGACATATAGTAAAGAATATACAGTTGTTCAACGAAAAGGTTTAAACAGTTTGTCATCTTAAAACAATAGGCGAAACTAATGTACGGATTTTGCCCAGGAAAACCTGGGCAGTATTTGGTAGACATAAACCATAGAATATATGGTATTTAACGTTTTTGTCTCTTTTGGCGGGCCAGGACGGACATCTTCAAGCCCTGTCTGCTGCTGCCTGTCCTCTTCATTCAGCTGAAGTTGTAAATCGTCTGTAACGTCGTAAAGAAAATTAGTTATTGACGATGGCGAGTGGTCTTCATCTTCACTGCTGTCCTCAAGTAGAGTGATGTCTGACACGTTTTCGCAAGCTTCTGTCAGAAAACAAATGCACATAGAAGAACATATAAGAGCTGCTTACGGGCAACCATAAGCATTCTAACACCCTTTCTTGCAGGTGCAAGATATCATTTTAAAAAGGGATTCAGGAGCTGCAATCCTTTTCCATTTTACGGGGGGAAAGGCCGAATCGGATAGCTACCCAGCCTCACTCAATCATTCGTATGTCCTAACCACTGCTGTATCTGAAGATAAAATCGTAAGACATGAAAACGTGCTGCATCTATGGTTGGGGGTAAACGTGCGAGACTGGACCTTGCTTTCGTTGCTGATTGGGTAAAGAGCGTGTAGCGCAAGTGATTGAGATCACATGCAGAGGTTCTGGGATACCTCCATATAAAGTCATCATGAAAAGTTCGCATGCCTTAGCCTGGCTTGCAAATATCCTTCCTGACCCGCCAAAGAGGCAAAAACGTTAAATATCATATATTCTATGGTTTATGTCTACCAAATATTGCCCAGGTTTTCCTGGGCAAACTTCGTACATTGGTTTCGGCGATATTCGACAAAAATTGCCGAACAATCACAATTTTCATACACTGTTGAGAAAATCATAATGTTTGGGAAGCATGTGTCACAGTCACTATTGCAGCTACAGGGCTGGTTTTGGGCTCAAACTGTGACAAATTTACTCTACTTTAAATTTGATAATGATAATAGTTTCTGTGAAAGAAACCGTTCAGGAGATATTGTGTAAACCATTGAAAAGGTCCAAAATTTTGATGTTTTGTTCATATTACCTGTTCATATCACGGAAGTCGAAAACTTGGATTGTACGATATAAGCCCAACACTAACAACATATCCAAGAATCAAAATTACCCGACGTTTTGCATACCGAAATATATCATTTTCCTAGACTATTTTTTGATGTCAAACTTTTTACACCCTTTCGTTGAACAACTGTACATCCTTTACAATATGTCGTAGAAACATCCGATTGTGCTTTCTTTATAGCCTTTAAATTTGTCTTTATATTTGTTCCGTATAATGTTTGCGCTATTTCATTGCTTTCGATGATATTCAACAAAAATTGCAGAACAATCACAATTTTCATAAATTTTGTGTAAAATCGTGATTTTTGAGAAACCTATATATCGGTCACTATTGCAGCTACAGGGATGATTTTGGGCTCAAACTGTGACAAATTTACTCTGCTCTACATTTGGAAAGGGTATTATTTTCTGTAAAGCCAAGCGTTCAAGAGATATTGTGGAAGAAGTTAGCGAAGGTCCAAAATTTTGTTGTTTTGTTGTTACCAGGTGGCGCGCCGTGGCGCGCCGTGGCGCGCGGAGGTCGAAAACTTGGATTTTATGATATAAGCCCAACGCTCACAACATATCCAAAAATCAAAACTACCCGACCTTTTGCAAAGCAAACCCCTTTTTTCAGACGGATTTACTGGACTATAAGTGATATGTGGAAACAACTAACTGTATCAGAAAGTTGTAATGAAGGGCACAGGTATTAAATTACCAAATTCCCCATAATCTTTCTTAAATTTACTTGACATTGTTACCTTTACTTAAATAAGGATTTTCCTTAACTATAAGATTGTTAGCATCTAAGAAAAATAGTTCTACTTTTATCATAATTTCGCATTCTTTTAAAATAATAAATCTATTCCATCTCTTTCTACATGATTTAAATGTAATTTTAAAGTATATATTTAGTTCACTGTTGAATGAATAACATTGCAGATAACAGACAGCTAAGATGCACAACAACTGATGATGTCGCAGTCTTCCGGGTCAATATTTACATATCAATTTTCAAGGAAAAATATTGCAATCCTATGCGAAGCACAATGTTTATCTGATCAACAAGGATGATTCCTTTTCCCTAATTCGAAAGGGAGATAATTCTCTCTTTTGTTTAACGACTAAAAGACTATAAGTGGTCGTTAGCTTACTTTTGCTGGCTTGTTTTCACCTTCATGTGATCATTTGCATTATCTGGCAAAAAGTTGTTTGAAGCTGGTACATCAGTTGTTTCTGCTTTTGCTTGTTATTTCGACGTACACCAGCAATGATTGCTTCTGTCTGAGACTCCCATTCAACTGGATCTCTTCCGAAGATAAGCTAACTGAAATACAATTCTGGACTAAGCGATCTGCTACTCTTTGGTTGCTAGGTAGGCGGTAGTGGAGCAACTTACCGTCTGCCACAGTTATTCTAATAAACTTGGTCATAAAAGGCATGTGTAAATTTATGAGCATTCCTATTGGAAGAGATATTATCTCTGCAACAGGCAGAGCAAACGAATTCACTCATTATGGGATATGATAGCTTGATTTACAGAAAAATGCAGAAGTGTTCCTGTTAGTACGTATATACCAAACAATCGTTGACTTTTTAGCATTTCTGTCTATTATCTACTATTATTTACTAACTAGAATTATGTAATTATTTTCGTTATTTAGGAAATCTCGATATGATCTTCGAATAGTTGCTGGAGAACAGAGCCTTAACGTTACTGAAGGAACAGAACAAATTAGAGATATTGAGAAAATTATCACCCATTATAAATTTACTGTGTAAGTAAAACCCTATAATTATTATTATAATTATTATATTTATTGCTATTAATATTGTTTTTGAAGCTGAAACACGTTACTATACGTTACAACACGTTACGTAAGATTTTAATTAGAATTAAAAAGATGAGAAGTGTAAAAAGGTTTTATCTTTACACTTTTTATCTTCTTACTCTTATAACACTGATGTATTTCTTAAATTGAATTCCACAGTCGTTGTTTTATGGATCGTTTCAGTTTACCAAGAAAATTTCTTGTCTCAATAAAAGTTATTGTTTACATTTCTCAAGCATTTCAATTAGTGCCGTAAGTTCATAAATGTTGAATTAAGTGAGCCGTGGTAACAGGAAACAGGAAATAAAAAGTTATTGAATGTAGTTTATATTGTACAAATTATAAGTTTGAGTTATTACTATGGTACAGTAAGCTTATATTTGGGTTGGTGCATAAATATTGAGGCTTTTGTCGCGACTTGTTTTTCTGTAGAAATTGGAGTTTGGCTTATTTTTTTTCATAAAAATAATCTCTTTTCAGATAGTGAAAATGCGTGTCGAAAATCATATTCACATTCGCCATATTATTCTGTACCACTTCGAGAAAGGTTGGAAGGCCTTTCACAATCATTAATCTTACAATCATTTCGTGAACTCAACGAACTTTTTGGCAAAGGAGCAATCAGCAAAAGCAAAGTTGAAAAATCGTCAAGAACTTTAGATCGGGAGATACAAAGCTCGCAGATGAAGAAGGAAGAGGTCGACCATCAAATTTCGACGACCAGGCACTTTTGGCAGCCGTGGAAGAAGACGAAAGCTTCACACGAGAATGCTAGCCGAAGACTTCAATATGGACGATTCGACAATCTTTCGTCGTCTCAAAAACCTCGGAAAAGTATGGAAATTGCTGGATGGGTCTCCCACAAACACTCCGACAACAACAAAGCTAAACGTGGCCGAGTTTTTACCGATTTGCTGCAGCGAAACGAGCAGACTCCGTTCCTGACGAATGTCGTCACTGGGGATGAATCGTGGCTTCTCTTCAAAAACAACAAAAGAAAGAAGGTTGGTTTTCGCCAGGTGTTGCACCCAAAAGAATACCGGAAGACATCCACTGTAAGAAGGCAATTTGGTGTGTTTGAAGAAACAGAGGCGGAATCATCCACAGGGAAATCATTTGCATCATGATCTGAAAAAAGGAAATCATTTTTATGAAAAAAATTAAGCAAAACTCCAATTTTTACAGAAAAACAAGTCGCGAAAAAAAGCCTCAATAATTATGCACCAACCCACACTGTTATATAAATTAAAAGATTTACAATTTTATTATTAAAATTTATAATGAATTCAAAAATAATTGGATTTAGAATATATTCGTAAATTTCCTTTTAGTCGAAAATGGGCCTCATTGTTTAAGTCTATTATGTAGGCCTAATAATAAATGAATTTGTTTATTTTAATAAACAAATAATTATTATTAGGCCTATAAAGTTATTAAATCTTTTTAAGTATTTGAAATGTTGAAATAGTGAGCAATAATATTACAAACATACAGTATAAGTAAAGAAACATTAGATTATTAAAAATTATTAATTCAAAGATTATATTATTAAAAATCATTTTATTTTCAGTAATATAATCTTTGAATTAATAATTTTTAATAATGTAATCTTGAATTAATAATTCAATAGCTATTTATAATAAAATAATATTCAGTAAAAAAATTGGAAATAAAAGTTAAAAATTAATAATTACATTTAATTGAAAATTGAATGAAATTTGGAATTTAAAGACTTAATAACATTTAAGTAATTAATAACTGCAGAAACGTAAAGTGATGGAAAAAAGATAAAAATAATTAAATAGTTATATCTTCAAATTCACTATCAATTACATTAACGAATGAATACTTATTGTGGTGATTTGAAATTCATCATTTTGTAGATTTTGTGACGATTAAAGGAAACCGATTATTTAGAATGTTGTTTAGTTTCAAAATTTGAATAATGGAAATGAAAAATGAAAAATTCTTTCTGGTTTCCTGTTGGAGAGTTTCTATCTTTATCTTATTTAATTCTTTTCTTATCTTCATCCTTTCACCAACTCCTATTTATTCTTTCCCGTTATCTTTCACGAATAACAATATTTCTACCTTATTCTCCTTGAGCATCTTAACCAAATTACAGCTTTTGGATCAAGCAAAAATACTCTTATATATATAAAAAAAGGAAGAAATAATATTATGAAATATTAAACAGAATTCTTGATTTGTATAATTTTTATTTTCGATTCAATTACCTTAAAGATTGGAAAAGCTCTAGTAGTTTGATATTTATCTCTTGATAGTATGTTTAGAAAAAATTAAAAGAACATCATAATTTATTATTTTTTTTCTTTTTCAGTTATTTGTTAGGTTTTGATATTGCCTTATTACAACTAAGTGAACCGTTGGATTTCTCATCGAAATATGTAGCTCCAGTTGATTTACCTGGTGATGAAGAACAATTCACAGGTGACTGCGTTGCAAGTGGATGGGGATACACAAATGCTGGTAAGCACATGTAATTTAGAATTTTACATTATCTTCAGCTTAGATATAGAAATCTTAAGAGGCAAAATTATTTGGTTTTTGTGAGGGTTGCAATAATGATAAATAAATGCACTTTATTTATGTTTTTATTCTGAGAACGGAGGCATGCACTCCAAAATTGAGGTTCCAAATTTTTAATACATGTTGCCATTGTCATCGCTTTTTTGACAACCGAGAATTTTTCATTTTAATTCTATTATCAAACACAGTTCCGCAACAATTACGTATTAGGATTAATAAATAATGAAAACTAACACTTTAAGAGGCCGTCCATTATTTACGTGAGGTGTTTTTTAAAAAAATTGGACCCCCCCTCCCCCTTGGTGAGATTTCAAAAATTTTAACAACCAAAAAAACCCCAAAAAAACGGAAATCTTGCTTTAACAACCCAAAAAAAACCGGAAATCTTGCTATAATAGATATTTTCTCTGAATGAAAAAGTTTACGTGAGATTTTCGTTGATCCCCCCTCCCCCTTGGTGAGATTTGGTGAGATTTTGCCGGACCCCCCCTCCCCTTTTGACCTCACGTAATTCATGGACGACTCCTCACCCGTTATTTTATCAACGGGTCCCTAAAAAGTCGCACTGAATCATGGGAAACGACCGCAGGGCTCTAACTTTCCAGTGATCACTTGAATGGTTGACAGACTTTAAGATCAGCTTCAACAGGAAGTAATCTACGAATTCATTAATTAAGTTATGCCTTACTTAATTTCAAATTTATATGTAATATCGGTGTCTGTACTGATAAGCTAATATGTGTTATAGTAGGTTCCTATTTTCATTTTCATATCTTCTGCTATTTACTCAAAATAGTTGCAGTTTAAAGCATATAGCTTTGAAATGAAATTATTGGATTCTTGAATTTAGATGTTTTGTCTTCCCTGCTCTAAAAAAAAAGAATCATAAAGATTATCTAATTACTGCCCCGAATAAATAACAATTGAATTGTTATTTATTTGCAAATATTTTTGAAAATAAACATCTGAAAATAAACGTTTGTAACATGTGTATCTACAGTTCATTTAACAGTGGTCTTAAATTGACTAATATAACAGCTATCATTCACAAGTAAAGCATAGGCAGACGTCAGAAAAGAAAATATTGGCATTCAAAATAATAAGCATTGAATGAAAGGCTTAGGGAATGTTTATGTTCTATCATTCGACGCTTCTTGGTTAATGCTCGCAGATTTATTTAGTTTTTAGTTAGTTATCGACTGCAAAAATTGGATCTTAAAAAGCTACTTTGTTATTTCTCTGTTATTACTAATTAAAAAAAAGTAATCCATTGTAAATCAAATGTTTGCATTATATAAAAACTTGAATTTCAGACTGGTCAAAATTCGATCTTCCAACTGAACTGCATTATGTGACTGTATCACTTCAACCTCATGATGTTTGCAAAAAGAGCTGGCCAGACCATAACATACAGGATCATATGATATGTGCAGGAAGCCCCCAAGGAGGAAAAGATATCTGTATAGTGAGTAATTTCTTGGAATAAAATTCATGAAAAAGTGACTATTTATACAATATTTCATTAATGAACAAATTTTCTCAAAGAAATTCATACAAAGAATTTTGAAATGTAATGTTTTCATATATTGTTACTTTATCCATATTTAACCTAATATGCCTTGATTATTTTGAATTACCAATTATGTAGCGTTATGATTCCAAGTGTAAGATTTTGTGGTTCCTAATATCCTTTAATATTAGATGACGTTTGATGTAAATTTCACAGATAAATTAACATGACAGGAAATGGGAAACGATTAGTTAAAAAAAAGATTAAGGATAAATAAATAACGATTATTAACTATCCAATTTTGACGAATAAAAGTTGGATATTTTAGCTTTCCTTTAGTAAGGAATTAAAAAATTGAATTATAACTATAATTCAAAATTCAAAAGAAAGTCTATTCCAATTTTTGTAAAGAATAAAATTAAGAGAAATAATTTTATATCTTAATGACTCAAATTTCTTTTTCAGCTATGTAAATTGATAAAATTAAAAAGACTTTTCAAATTCACAGACAAAAAAAAAGTATCTAGTAATTTTATCGAGTTTTTTTTCCTTTACAGGGAGATTCAGGTGGTCCATTAGTTTGCACAGGTGCTGATGGTAAGAAAAAGGTTGCAGGTGTTGTATCTTTTACTAACGAAATATGTGCAACAGCAAATAAACCAAGTGTATACACTAGTACAGCTTCATTCTATGAATGGATTAGAATTAGAATCTAATATCAAAAGATCGAATAAAGTTTTACTGATTTTCAAAAAAAGATTTATTCATGGACCTTCTTTTCATATGTTATTAAATTTAAAACTCGTATCAGTATATAAAATAAACAGTTACATCAAACCTTTCTGACATTTATAACAAAGCAGATTGGGATAAGAATTCTAAAAATGTACTTCACATACAATCACTCTATAGAACTACAAACTTTCAATAAAAATATAAAGTATTACAGAAAAAGTATTATATATTGTTAATGTAAGTGGAAAGTATATTTGAAAAGAATGTCATATGTGATACATGGAAAATTAAGAAGAAGCATTAGAAAGAAAAACAAAACAGATGTTTATTAAAACTTTTGGATTTGCATATACACTAACATCTTCATAATAATGGAAAAACAATAGATAAATGTGAATCCACTGAAGTAGATAACAAGTATGAAAAATTATCCAAAGCAGATTAAATGTTATCTCTCTCTCTGTTTATTATTATTATTATTATTATTTTGAAGTTAGAGCCATGTTTAATACTCAATTATAAAGTAGGTATAAAATAGTACTGTTTCGAGCTGCTGTACGCTCATCAGTCCGAGTCGCCCAGTATAGCCAGGTCAGTGAAGTAGGATAATATATAAAACGGAATTTTAGCTAAGTATATAATAGTTAATACATATAAATCGTATATTAATTTACTAATATTCTAAGATTTCTGTACATGATCACAGATCACAAAAAAATTAAAACAAATTTACATATATTACAATAATAACAACAATGCATGTTTTTTAAATTTCATAACGATCTCTTGAATAATAACAGAAAAGCAGAAACAACGTATAAGATGAATGCAATAAGAAAGCCGATACACCTGTTTAATTTATAATTAAACAAATTATAATTTTTTTAGAAAATTTACACGAGCAAGGTTTCGACTTTAAATTGATAAGTCATTTTCGAGTTAATGAGTAGCTAATCAGCCTTGAATGGAGTAATAAACAGCCCAGAAAGACGAAAACTATTCAGGGCTCTTAATCCTAGCAATTCATGCACTCGAAAATGACTTATCAACTTCAAGTAGAAACCTTGATCGTGAAAATTTTGTAAAAATTTTGTAATTTGTTTAATTATGAATTAAACAGGTATACAGGCTTTGTCAAAGCATTCAAATTAAGGACAGTCCACGTATAACATTTTCGATTAATAATGTATAAGATGTTATGCTGAAAATAGGTAAATAACATGCATCAAATTTGGCATGAAGCTGGCATAGCATTGTTTTTATTTTGAAATTAAAAGAAAAATATCGATTATTAATGTCGTAATATTATATATCGATTTTTTTTTTGATCAAGAAAGTTTGTTTTTATATTTTTTAAATCTGTGATCAAGTTCTTCTTATGTATAATTTTTTTTTTAAAAAAATGTATAAACTAATATGTGATACCAACTCATTAACTTTTATGTTTTCCGGCATGGGCTTTCTTTTTCCTAAAAATTATTATGCTGAAATAAGAAAAAAATATTTACTGTAATATTTTTTACAAAACTTTTCAATTTGAAAGCAAAGAACACTTTTTTTAACGATTTTTAACACTGGTGCCGCTGATGACGTGAAGACACGATTGGTTTGTGTCTCCATAGAAACAGTAATTTGAAAGTTGTATTGGCATTTTTCAAATTTCAGATTACTGTCCGGCTTTCCTTCCTTTCATCGACTTTGGCCAACTATGGACCATGGGCTAGCCCTACCTGACAACGTCAGAGTGAGGCTAGGAAATTCAAGAAGGGGGACGAGATTCACATCCCGTCGAGAATAATCCTGAGATAGTAAGTCCCAGGGAGAAACGGACGAAAATACAGAAGAAGAAAGAAACAGCCATGCCAACGCCGAGATTCGAACCCAGGTTCCGACACATCGGCCACACGGCAGACCGCCGTCTAGACCGCTCGGCCTTGCCGGAACGGCACTGACCGGCTTTAAATATACACATAATTTTATTTATACACAATATATATACACAATCTTTTATCTTGTATATTTCCTCAGACGCACTGGAGAATCCAAGTTAAGCCACCCATTATAAGGGTGTTGTCAGATTTTCACCAATAAATTTATATACAAAATAAATTCATATATACAACTTACTTTATTTATTACATTTGGCTATCAGCTTTATTTTTATTATTAACTTCATTTTATAGATTAAATTTAGTCTGAAGTTTGGGATTATTAGTCGTGTCAGAAAAAAATAGTATAAAAAATATACATAAATAAATAATGATATGATAGCTCGTCTTAAACTGTTTTCGGAAAAGATCGCATTTATTAAAATCTAAAAGTATTTTAGAAGATGCTCATTAAGATTTCATGAGCAATTATTAATGAATACTTCTGCTATGCTGGTTTAAGTGATCTGTAAAGATATTTGGTACAAAAAAATGGGTTTCTTACGTTAAGTATGACATAAATTAGATGACAGGAAGGAAGGTAATGGGAGGAGATGAATTTCATTGCTCCTTATAATGACACAAAAAGCTATTATGTGTTCTAATATATTATGGTGAAATTCATAAATATTAATGAACTCTTTTGATATTGCTTTTGACTTTGATGTCGAAGAGTATTTATATTGAAGATATAAATATTTCAGAACTTATAATGAATTTTTTTTTTCGATATGGATTTTTTTTGCAGCTTGTTATAAGCAGGTTATAAGCTTTCTCCACATACCTGACATTTAACGTGGTAAGTTGCAAAGCAAATTTTTCCTAATTTCCGTATATAATTTAGCATATACGCCCCGTCAACACTGATGGAATAACAATATTATGGCTTTTAGTCTGATAAAGTATTTGCCTGTCATGTATATGGTTACAGGACAGGTTTCCTCCGTTAAACGTATGGAGAGAGCCCTACGTTACACATACAGACAGACAGTTCTGGGAAACTATAGAAGATATTATTTCTTATTATAAAAACTTTTTACGTGCAGTTAAAATATTAATTATTAATTGGCGCTAACCATAAAACTACAATATATTTAACAAGTTAAAAACTTACACATCTGAACGTCGTGTCTAAGTTTTTAACTTTTTTTTTGCAATAGTGTGCGGGTTGAAATCTTTATAAACATAACATTAGCCTTTAAAAATGATGTGCACACATATTAAAAATCGATTGATATACACATGTTAAAAAATAAAATAAAAAATAAATAATAAAAATAAAATTAAACTTAACAGGACAGTCTCAACCCACTGAACGTCGGTTTATCTTCAGCTTCAGAAAGATAACTCAATTTGTTGAATTGAATACTTCTTTATATTTTTCTTAAATTATTTATATAATTACTGAACAAAATTGAATATTGACCTTTCCTAAATAATTACCTTTGAATTAAAGGTTTACAATTGATGTTCAGGTTTTGTTATATTTATTTATAGAGTGATCATTAAGTTACAATTTTTTTTTTTGTTTTTTTTTGTTTATTAACCCAATTATATGTCATATGTTTATTTTGATTAATGACCGACTCTAGATAAACTCTGAATATAGCAATTTCACCAGAATTCTCTTTATGAGTGAAAAAAAAAAAAGAAATTGTCGTATGTTCTTTTATCTCTAACATATAATAACTTTGGTTATTTTGTGTAAATGGTTAAAGATATATTCGGCGACTTTTTACTTCAATTTACAAAAGGAGATATAAAAACCGTTTATACTGAAAAAGTAAAATCATAATATTAATTTGTCGTTAAAGCCAAAATTTGCATAATCTTCAGTACACATTGCGCTGGTATTTTACATAAAATGTATTTCAAATCCAATTTATTAAATATAAATATTGATATCCATAGTTATTGAATAGGTCTATATTTATTTCTTCAGTCTTACTAAGTTCTACAGTGCTCTTTCTAAAATCTAAAATATACAAATTTAAGGAATCTTCTTTAAGGGTTGCCTACTTCTTTCCTCTATACATCTCTAAAAGAGATTTACTTGGAAACACAAAATTTGATATGCGTTTCTGAAAGAACTGAATAAGATGTTTTGAGCCCCAGAAGACGAACGGCGAGAGGAAAAATCTAAGAAATTTCCTATTCAGTAATCTAAATTCCCATGATGTACGATGAAATACAATCAGAACACCTTACGAAAGGCGTCTCCGATAGTGGAGATCTTCATGAAGAGACAAGACGTGCATTATCTCTTGATGAAGATCTCCATTACAGATGAATTTCTGCAGGTATGCCAAAGAATTGAAAGTTAAAGACATGGTGTCATTCCATTGGCAGTTATGTCGAGTTCCAAATGTGTCATCCATGTGAATCGGCGTTGACAACTCTGCGCTGACCTTATTAATGAATGAGTTTGTCAAACAAAGTTCGGAGGGTGTTATCGCAGATGAGTCATCATCGCGAGAATATTGTTCCCTGATATGATCCAACATTTGTCACAGCTTACCAACCAGTAAGGCGGAGACCGCTAATCCGAACTGGATAGCCAACTATGTTACGACAACAGAGGAATAACCGCTAAGAAAGACGGACGAGAACAGGATATCGGATAAACGACTAGTATGTGTGACGTAGCCCTAAAAAAAGTTTTAATATTTTGTCAAAGGAAATGAAAAAAGCAAATTAATTCTTCATATATCCTAAGAGAGATATGAAGTAATTTAATTGAACAACATAGGAGCAGAAATACAAGTAGCGATCGCACAATGCCCCACGGCTTCTATGCAGAGCGAATGTATGGGTCACAAAAAGAAAAATAGAAATATATCCTTTGAAACGTAGACTGTCGTTTAGGTATGCCTATCATTCAATTGCTAGGTAATACTATCCCAACATACAAAAGGAATGAACATTACAAATATTGAGCCCTCCCCCATGAAGATTCGAACGATGGATTATAATAAAAATAGACCAATCAATGAATCAATGAATAGACCAATCAATGACGGAAAATCAAATAACAGTCTCAAACTGACCATTATGAATTTCTCGCCACAGACGGAGAGAATGAAGGGGAATATACGTCTAATGTATGAGCGTCATTCTTATAGAAGCCTGAAATAAAAGTCTTTTTATTGATTCTATGGATGCAGTTATAAACGATTTTAAAGATAACAGCAGTAGCAATTGAATTTCCAGATAAACAATATTGCATTTCACATTTTATGTTTACATTCTGAGAATTTACTTTTCGTAAAACTGAAATCATTAAACACGTTCTTAGATTTCAAACGATTCCATTTGGAATCGCTAAATTCTGTTTTTTTTCTTACTCTATACTTAATGCCGAAACGTAGTACCTTTACGTAGTACTTTTAAAAATATTCATTTTGAAACCCATATTAATATTTTTAAATAAAAAATTAGAAATATTATAGATTTTTGAAATTTTAGTGAAATTTTTACATTTACTTAATTTTACACATTCGAGCATCTTTTTGGTTCTCTGAATATTGTCTAAGAGAACAAAAACCATATGTAAATTATAAAATTTCAACCGTCGGATCAAAAGTTACAGAATTTTTCATTTTCTGTTTGAAAGTTGGAACTTAGAATTTTCAATATCCGTCTTTTAAGTTCCCATCATAACAACGTACGAAACTTATATATTTACGTAGCTGACTAATTTATCGATACAATGAATAGTTGAAAGACACTAGTACGCCGAATAGTTTACGAGATAACGTATTTTTTAAACGTAAATCGCCTTTTTTCCACATGCTGTAAAATAATAATTATTAACATTATAATGATTTCAAAAATAGAATTTAACAACATTTCATTAATACTTTTAATATTTAATGTAATAATGGAAGGGGGTCGGAGAGATATAGTCATAAGCCATTCTAACTTAGTTCTGAGTTATTAGCAATTTAAAATTTTGACAAAAATCTGTAAATCTGCAATTCAAACTGGAAAAATTCTTTTTATATTAAATGATACTTCAATATGTAATGAAACATACTATAGTATATGGAATGATATTTTTGTCACTATATGTTGTTTTTCTATTTTTTGAATTGTCACTTAAATGGCACAGTCAAAAACTTCAATCTGTCACATACTGCCATCTATTATGAAAACTCCAAATTTCTTTCTATGGCTTTAAAGAGATGGGTTTAAAGAATGTAGTGATATAAGAATCTCAAAAATGACGAAATGGTGGCTTATGACTATATCTCTCCGAGCCCTTCAATTATTCATTTTAAGCTCTATGCTAATTCAGGGCAGAAATGGTTAATATTTTAAAATCTTAAACCAAAGATAAATAGGTTTTTGATGTCCGTTATACTTCTTTTACAATTTCTTATTGTTCAATTTAATTTCGAATTGTTACATTGTAACCCAATAACATTATTATAAAAAAAAAACGATATTTTCTGTTTTTTTATAACAAATGTTTTCCTTAATTTGTTTCAATGTTAAGAGACTTGAAGTTCTTCAATTAATTTTCAAAAGAGGGTTATTTTATTATGCATTATTACTATGTTTTTATTATTATGATATAGTTTAATTATTAAATTTATTTGTTCTAAATCGTAGATTTAGGCTTTGTTTTTTTTTTTTATTCTTAAAATAAAATTAATGAGATCTTTTCTTAAGAGATATGAAAAATTAATTTGCTTTTCCATTTCCTTTAAGTCTGACGGAATTTCACTTAATAACCATGTAATGAAATTAGGAAAGAAACTGATTTTCTGATACTTAAATAAGATGAAAATAAAATAACCATTAACATAACAGCAAAGTCCAGTATGCTATGTGGTTATCTTTTAACTCTGAAAGAATCCGGTTGACATTTTACAGACTGATGGACGATCCATGTTCAGCAAAAACTAGAAGTGGGAAGGGACATTCCAACTGTTTCTTTTTTTTTAATAAAGTTGTTATTAAGTAAAAGTCTGTCAATTTGTCAAAGATCTAAAGAAACTGGAAAAGGAAATTAATTTTTTATATCTCCTAACAAAAGATCTCATTAATTTTAGTTCAGCATTCAAAAGAAATAAAAATCAATGACATTTTCTTGATTTTCTTGATGGAATTATATGTTTTATGTTTTTAAAGATAACAGAGTAGCAATTGAATTTCCTGATAAGCAATGCTGCTACCACAGAAATAAGGGTTAAGTTTCTGTTCTGAGAATTTACTTTTCATACTATTCAAATGATTTAAATCATTATTACATTTCAAACATACCTAGTTTAATATGAAGACATTTTAAACCAAAGATAAAAACGTTTTTGATGTTCATTGTATGGCTTTTACAAATTTCTAATTGTTCAAGTAAATTTTAAGTTATTTATTTTGACGAACCGCATCTTAGCTCAATTGTTGTATTTAATTGATAAGTTTAATTTAAATTTAATAATTAAAAATATTAATAAAAATATGTAAACTTTATTGTTAAGGCAATTTACCTAAAATAATTTAATATTTGTAATTTTAAATATTTTTAATTTTCTTTGTTAAGGCGAAGTGCAGTTGGTTTAGATTAGATTAGCTTTTTGTAATTTAATTATTAGTTGGCAATTTTCCATAGCCTGCACCTGGGATAAAGCAATACCTGCACCCGCAGCTGTCCAAAAGGTCTTTTAAGGTAGCGAAAAGAATTCTTGCGATCAGATTGTTTGAGCTGACCTTATATGGTCATGAATGCTGTATTGATTTGCCATTGAGTAATCGAGCTATGATGTAATAAGCATGAGCCTACTTAATGTTTAGCGCCGCCTTCGACGCTCTCTTTTTGCTAGCGCTTCGTGCGTTCTTTGCAAGCGCCCAGCGCGCTCACTTGCAAGCGCTTAGCGCTCTTACACTCTGTTGCTGCAAGGGCCTCCACGCGCTTCTTTCAGGCTCATCCGAGCAGGGAGGTCAGTGACCGTCCCATATGTTTAAGATGTTTACGGCTAGTTAGGTAGTGTTAATTAAAGTTATTTAGTCAGGGAACGGATACTCAGGGTATTCCGTTTACCGTTAAACACTTTAGCTTTGTTAACCTCCACTATGCATTAATTAAATTTCCAGTGCTTCGAAAAGCGTTCCAACTCAAATTAATTTTAGCTTCAACCAAGTGTTGTATTAGTGCTACGAATGTTAGTGCTGTGAATATATTTTAAGTACTTCAAACCTGCGCAGTGATTTTGTGCTTCGTTTAGCGCTTCCAACCAACCAAAATCCTATGTGCTCAGCGCTACCTCGTGCAACGGAAAATCCCAGTACAACAAAGTTACTCTCTAGGTTAGTGTGAATACGCGACCTGACTCATTGAAATTAATATTAAAGTGAACAGTTAATTTTGTTTCGCTTAGTTCAGCTTAGTGAAATAGTTTAGCCATGCAAGTCAGCCGGAACCCAACGTTAGAATTAGCGCCATTAGAAAGGCTTATTTTATTTGTACTTCCCGCCTCCAATTGAGGATAACTGTGTAAAATTGCCTTCGAGGTTATTTGTAATTCAAAGAATAGCAAAGTTACTGTTGTTGATGTTATCATAGAAAGGAGTTAATAAATAAGTAATATTATTAAGTTTGAACCAACGTGTGTGTGATGTGTTTACCGGATTTGCGCTGATGCCCCCACCGAGATTCGACGAACCTAGCCAATGCTATGATGACGAAGGCGATGATTAGCCAGTAACACCGGCCCAGGACACAACCAAATATAAATTCATCAGGACACCCCCCTGATTGGCGCCCAATACCACTATACACACATCCTGCGTACCATCACTACATATATATATATAAATTACTGAATAAAATTATTATAAAAATATTATTTTGAATTTTATTTCTCAATAACAGTTTTTTTTTACTTTAAGTCTCGTTATATTAAAAATGATTAAGTAATCATTTTTAATATAACGAGACTTAAAGCCCTTCAAGTTAATTTCAAAAGATGGCTATTTTATTATGCACTATTTTTTTAATTACTAAACTTATTTACTGTAAATCATGATTTTTTTTATTAAATTAGGAATTTAGTTTAGTAAGTAGTTGTAGATAACATTTTTAAGATTAAGAAGTGTGGATGTAAGAATTTAGCCTATGTTGTTCTGAAACTTATAAAATCTATAAACATTACAAAATCCGAACTAAAATCTCTTTTCCGACATTTTATTAAAGCAGCCTCTTCAAAGCTGACACCTAGTTACTTCTAAACTGCGCCAGTCTGCCGAGAGTCGCTCGTGACATTGCAAATTGCATTAATTGCCTCAGATCCTCCTCACACCCAATGAAGAAAAACTGGATTTTCGAAACTGCTGTGGCTGGGGTTTTTTTTTTGTGTTGTTTTTTATAAAAACTGCGCATATTCTAATCATATTAATATTTGCGTATCTACTGCACGTTAAACAAGATGAATAGTTTCTTTTAAGTTTCGTAGACTTTAGATACATCAATTAAGGTTTATTCCGATGTTATTTTTTTCTTGACATCATCCTTAATAAAAATCTGCTTAAGTTAGATACTCATTTGTGACTCAGTCGAAATTTGGAAACTCTTTAAATTGTATACTGTATGTGGCGGATTAACTAACTGATTGCCTCTGATGAGTTATTCTTCTCCCTTCTCTAGAGGTAGAATAACTTTCAGGTGGCCGATTAAAAATCAAAAGAACCAAAATAAAAGAAGTATTAAGATTTTTCTTATGGAAATTCAGATTTCTAATAATTCATTTTATTCACACACACATATGATGCAGGTAAGAACGCTGTTCAAAAGCTCATCAAAATTTATTGAAAGTCTCCCGATATTACTTCATTTAAAAAAAAATATTTAGGAGGGGATAGATTGAAGATATCAATTTTCAGCCACCATATAAGAAGGTTAGGTTAGGGTTCCAAATTTCAGAAGAGGTGGATGTGTGTAAAACACGTTCCTTCAGCTGAAACGGGAAGGCTCAATCAGCCACATGCTGTTGGACTCCCTACGACCTGCAGGACTTCTGAGTGTGCTATGTTTAAAAATAAACTCTTCAGCAAGAATTTTTCCGATCAGGGTAACAATTCCTTCTGGTACCGATCTCATGATGGATTAATGGGAAAAATATTCGATACACACTATTATCCGGTGATTCCCATTTTGAGATTTCGGAAATCTGTCAAGAAAATTAAAGCCTATCAGCTGGAATGGGTAATTGGAAATGGTTGCAAGAGGTCCGCTGGTATTCGTGGTAAGTGCTTTCGGCGCTGACAATCGCAACATCTATTGACATAGGGGATCTAACCTTTCTGATTCCTTTATCGGGGAAGGCGGGGTTTGGGCTGATGAGTCCGCAGAAGGAAGAAACGGCCGTTCCCAATTCCTTCCCCATAAACGAATCAGAAAGGCGATTTCCTTTTCTTTTGCTTATTACGTGCTGCTCTTGTTTTCTTTTCGTTTAATAATTATCCACAGCACGTCAAATGTTTTGTTTAATCTATTGATATATCGTCATAATCTCTATACAATCCTGGCAAGAAAAAAAATTATGTACCCGCTCGATTGTTCTTCCAAACCAAGATGATTGGTTGTGGCTACGTCGTGGAGCTGCTGCAATACATCTCGTTGTAGATGCTTTGCATTGATCGTTTTTTTTCTTGAACTAATTCACATATCTTCCGTAGTTTTGGACATCATCGATAAGTCCTCTGCCTTTTATTATTGCTCATTCCAGAAGTTTTGGAAATCTTCAATAACATCAACAGGTTGAGAGTCCTCCCAGGATATTTCATGATGAGGATTCCGAAACAGACAGTCGGAATCCAAATGTTTTCGGCTAGACTTGTATAAAATGGTGCACTGGTAGTCTTGAAGATGGAGAACCTATCGCACTAACCGATCTGAAGGATCCTTAAAGTTCCTGAGCCAGTAAATGGCATGTCAACAACTAGTCAAAATCAGCGACCGTAAAGATATGCGTGAAATTTGGCAATGGCCCAAATTAGGCTACTACTAGATAACCCTTTTCTGTTGTCGGATAGTTCGTTTCGGAAGGGTTAGAAGTCTGCTGGCATATGTTAAGTGAAATCTGGGTTTTCTGTTGCTAAACAATTTAGGCGCCAATTCCGCATCCACTGATTTCGGTGGTGAATATCTGTCTTCCTAATCCTAATGTTCTAATACAAGTTCAGATGTAAAAGCAGTGTTAAGCCCCGCGAACACCATCCAACTTTGCACCAACTTTAGTCGGCCGACTTCGAGTTCGCCAACTTTTTGTCAGCCATCACACCATCCAACTCGCAAATGATTCGGCCGTGATAGAAGGAATCCCATAATGCAACGCGTTTCCCCCAGCAGCTGTGGAAAATCCGAAAAAATCGAGGTTTTGAAACCTCTCTGATAATTCTGCCGCATACAGTTATTGCATTCCAGTATAGGCATGAAAGAAACTCGCAATACTTAATATTCAATGTGTACGAGTTGTCTTCGACTCGAATCGGCGAACATCGTTTTACACGCCATTTCTTCCATGGGCGTGTCATCATGACTGACGTGTTCCAACGCTGCCCTGTGATTGGGTAATTCCGACCGACTTCCAACCAACTTCCGAAGTTGCCCGTGCAGAACCAACTCGAGTCGGCGGACTGAAGTTGGTGACAAGTCGCTGAAAAACTGGCTCAAGACTGTCTCTACCAACTGGTGACGTCAAAATCGCTCGACTAAGTTGGTGCAAAGTTGGATGGTGTTCTTGGGGCTTTAAGGTCTTCAAATGCTGCTTCTTCTGCCCTTCCTTCTTTAGGAATTACTCATAAGTCAGGCCTGGATGCAAACCTTCAATGAAACGTTGATAATAATAACATGATAAAAGAAAGCTAGTAAATGCTGATGGAATTCCATTGGTTTCGAGAAAATGACCAAAGATCTTCATTTGACAGCAGGCAAATCGGCAAATCTTCGGATTCAGCTTCAATTTTGCTTTCTATAATGTCATTAGGACTGTTGAAAGTGGGTATAGGCGATAGAAAGACAACATCACCTAAATAACACACTGGTAGATGGCCTATTTCAGACCACACAGGAAATTATCTATCATGCGCTTCAATATTGGAGGTGCGTTGTACAAAGCAAATGGCTTTACTTTCACAATCCATCACTTTTGATGAAAGCAGTATCCGGAACGCAAATCTAATGATGAAAAGAGTTGGGTTTACTAACACAACGGGTTTACGTGCACCATATATCATTGATATCAATAATAGAGCCATACACCTGATTAATCAAATAAACAATTTATAAATATAAAAGAAAGTCAACGTTTCACTGCCGAGAGACAACCTTTTCAAATCTTGAGAAGGCTGTCTCTCGGCAGTGAAACGTTGTACTTTCTTTTATGTTTATAAATTGTTTATTGACTAATCAGGTGTGTGGCTCTATTATTGATATCAGAGTTGGGTTCTCTTTAATGCTGGCCGAACACGTGTCAATTTTCTTCAGTATTGATGGTCAATTTTATTGATATCAACCGTTTCCATCAATAAAAATGATCAATATTGACCAATATTGACCATTTCAAGAAAATTGATATTGATGGAAAAAAGGATCAACTTCAGTTGACGAGAAGTATTGATGGTGCGCGAGCGAATCACATGAACGGATGAAATCATGTGACAATGGTGACGTGCAAGGCGCCACTTTGAAGATAGGAAACGCATACCGAGCACTTTTTTTGAGATAGAAGGCGTAAAATCATCAAAATGGGTCGGCCAAAAAAAGATAATTCAAACCACAACATTTGGTCAATTGATCATGAAAGACTCCTCATTTATTTCTACAGAGGTAAGGCGTTTAATACTAGAGCGATTCTGTACGTTCATAACAAGTTAGGCTTAAACGCAAGTAAACACACCGGAATAGCTCTCATTTTATTCGCAAATAAATTGTATAAAACCGATGTCGTACAATCGCTGGGAATATTGTCCCCAGTGCAGCTATGCTCTGCTCGTGTGGTTTGTTTATAAGGCAAATAAACCGTATGCAAAGACGCTGTCTCTAGTGAAAGACGAAGCGCCGCAAAGCTTCAATAATGAGGTCAATATCAATTTTAATCAATATCGACCGTCAATACTGAAGAAAATTGACACGTGTTCTGCCAGCTTTAGGCAATCGAAGTTATCGTCAAGATGTAGCAATGGGTATGCGTCGTTCAGTATGATCTTGTTTATCCAGCGGTAGTTTACACAGTCACCAATGTAACAGCAGATGACTATGTTCTTAGATGATTGTACTATCCATTGTTACTTCTTTCTTAATGATATGCGGTTCTGTTTGAAAGGTATTTCATTACTGGTGTCAATTTGGTATTTGACTGATGACAGTGCAGCTGAGAGAATTGCAGTGCTCCAAACATGTTGGCTTACGCAAATCCTGTCGCTGTTTAGCTTCTGAAGATGTCAATTGGTAGCAGATAATGTTTTTGACTTATGTATTCTATTTTCCTTCAACTAAACAGATTGCGTCGTACGTGCAGCTTCTAATATTACAATCGTCATTTCTTTATTAAGAAATGTGGGGTGAGAACCACATTTAACAACATACAAAACTTCGTGAGGTTCATGAGACAATGGGATAATGCCAGATCTTTCATGATTGCTGGCGGTTTGGACGGTGTAATAATAATTTAGACTTCTTTTGTTCTGCTAATCAAAGAAACAAAAAATGACTGATTTGGAAAGGGTTAATTCATTATTTACAATCTGCACCGTCCGATGATTAGGCACATTCCAGTCGTCGACATTAGTCTCCTGAGCAGATCCTTGTCGGCATTAATCAGAACTGTACTAAATTCTAGAAAATCCCATCGTAGATTAATGTCATTACTATAAAAGGCGTTAAGATGACAAATTCGACTTTTGAAAGAAAGTCACCTTTCATCACTATTATTAACGATTGATTCTGCAGTGATTTAATATAGATCTAGCTGAAGAAAGGACATATCTTCGAAAAAGTATATTATTATACAAAAAATTTGAGAATAGCTAATCCGGCTGTGATTATTCAGATTGGGATTCCAAGACAAATGTTGCTGTCAAAAAGATCCGTTTCAGGAACAAAAATTGATATGACAGAGAAACAAGTTTGATAATTATTTTCAAGAAAAAAAAAATATTTTTATAGATATCAGAAATTATCAATAATCATGTTATTATTATGTCATGAATTTTATTAAAAAGGCATCGCAAGCACTTAGATTGAATTTCCTCATTTTTAAATGCTTTGTTTTTTATTAGTGTAGCAAAAACAAAACTGTTGTCATTTGTACTTAAAATATTATGATACCTAATAATAAACTTTGTTGTAATCATATCCGATTTTAAGATTCTGATTAAGTGCTAACTTAACGTTAAGAAATCGCAGTGTATAGTGACCAGTTTATGACTAAAAATTAACTGAAACTACACAATATATATTGATTTGTTTAGACATAGTATCTGGAAATCCAAGCTTTGGTCTGTAAAATAAAACGAAAATAAAGTAACAACATAATAGACAATCATCTAATTACTTAACCACTTTTCGGGAAAATGGACAGCTCCGCACTAAATACACCAATGTTGAAAGGAAAAAAATTAAAAAATTGTTATTGTAAAATTATTATTTTACTACAATCAAAAATTTACAGAACACGAATTAAGAATGAAATAAACCGAAAATGAAGTAAGTTCACTGTAGATGATACCCCGATACCCCCAGTCCCAAGTCAATCATTTACCCCCTAATTCAGCTTTCTAGAACACGAGATCTACCTAAATCTCTTTCTCACATCCGAAATCGGTAGATTCATCTCATTTCTTCAAAACCCTTAGGCTCGTTTCCAAGATAAAATTTAAAAGAATTGCTTACTTGGTAGGATTTGATAAAGTAATTTTAGTTTGTAACTTTAGTTTGATAAAGTTATATTGATTTATTAAAAAGTAGATTTTCATTATTATTGTTCAGTATTTAAAATTAGACAGAAAAAGTATAATTTTGTGCTCAAATATCATACAATTGAGATAAATTGAAAAATACAAATCAACGACAGCATTTGTCACAATTATGTCGTCTGATATTGGCTTTTTGACGGTCAATTTAGTGACGTTCATCAGAAACGAGAAATATTACACTGTAAGGTTAGACATTCATTGTGAAGTTGAAAGTAATCTGTTTTCTATTAATTATAGGTAACCAGATAATGTCATTTTCTCACAAAGTCAGGTGTGGTTGAATGGGTTTTTAATTCCAATCACCATAAAGAACGAATCACGTGTTTGGACCCATAACTCAAGTGATTTCTTTTGATTAGCAGTTCAAACTAACTTATTTTATACATTCTTGGCATATTCTACCTCTGTTGTATCATTAAGTCAATTATTTTCACAGAAATTAGTTCTCTGGTGAGATTAGAACATTGTATGTTAAAAATGAAAATTGGTTTAAATATTTAAAAAGTGGTAGAAAATAAGTGCAGAACTTTCTTTGTTCCTTTTCGACAAACTTACTTAAATATTCTTTTAAACTAAATATGTTGGCCGAGCTTTATAAACGAACTGAGGCATTTTGGTTTCCTAAGACATCATGAATCCTCTGCTTCCTGGCTTTGAAGCTGCTACCAGCCAACTTCATAGGCTGATTCAATAGTTCAACATATTTCGATTTAACTTAAGTTCGGTAAAACAATATTTTATTGTATTTTTTGTAAATTTGTAATTACTTTGAGTAAATCCTGAAAAAGTATGCATACATGTAAAATATGAACATACCGTGCATATACATTTTTACATACAAGGAAAACATGTAATATAAGCAGAAATAGAAGTTATTTTATTGGATTTTAACCTTAAAATTAGCTGTAATTGTAAAGATTCCATTTCTGAGCTTCATTTATTTTCGAATAATAAATAACTTTCCTTCAACAGATTTGAGTCTTCATCAGCCAGAATAGAAATGGAATCAACATTGAAATTTAAATAATGGAATTGATACAGATGAGAACGACGAGAACTTTTCCAGAAAGGACTGGACTTCAGGTGTTTTCGTATCAACCTCATCAATCAAACAATAGTCAGTCAGTCTATAATAATAAAAACCAAATAAAAATTGAAGGAAAATCAAATAATCCTCCTGGAATCCCTGGATTTGATAAAATTTTTAGTAATTCTTCAAGCAAGTGGATAAAAGCATTGTGGATATTCTTCATCAGCTTAGCCTTTTGTATTTCTTTGTATCAAAATGTCGACACAATTCTTAATTATAATTCAGTGCCAGCATTGGCAACTGAATTCCAAGTAAACGACAGTATATTATTTCCTAACCTTCTCTTTTGTCCACACAAAGTGTTTCAGTTATGGACAGACTTCCAGGAGACAGTCGAATACTATCAGATGCAGAATGAAACGGTTACCAATGTTTTGCAGTTATTAGACAAAAAGGAGAGGAATATCAGTGAATTGTGGGAAAATGCAGGATACAAATCAACGGACTTTGACATTTTTTTCAGTGTAAGTAGAAACGTTATTTCATCAATTTAATATTTATACTATAATCTATTTAAAGAAAGTTAAATTGCCTCTGCAAATTTTGCTTTATGAAAAAAATTATTTATCTGAATTTATATTTATTAGTAGGCAAAAATTTTCTTGTATTTTGTTTTCACCGTCATTTTAGTTGTTACTGAAATCTAAACATAAAACCACTTTGAAATAGACAACAAAGCCTTTGGGTTTTTTTTTCTTTCTTTATTAAATTGTAATAGTAGCGTCGTAAATATTAATACTCTTACTGATTTTTGGAGAACGAGCAGTAATCGTTTTAACAACAACAAAAAATCAATTAAATCAAACAATCTAATTAATCATAACAATCTGAAACATAACACAAGGGATGGGTCAGTATAGAACTGATGTCGCTGGACACACTATAATAATTGATTCACCCGCACGAAAAAGTAATAATAGTAAATAATGAAAAAAAAAAGTATAAATACTGACAGAAATAAAAAATGCAACCCCTATCATTAATGCCAGAATGCTAAAATTTGGATCGTTTTAGTGAGTGAAGTACGTGAACACAAACAAAAGAAATGGCTCGTCAAAGATGCCAGCGAATTCTTTATTAAATGGGATAAGAATACTTTCAAAAATATTAAACTAGAAGGAACGTCATTTGAGTGCCTGTGAGCAGTTATGGCATTTCTCCTTTCTTCTTTCTCATTTCTAAGTTCGTTAGCTTCCTTGAAACTATGAACCTTGCCTGGAAGACAAATATTGCTCCATTCCTGGAATTATCAGAGTTTCAATGGGATCGTGTAGTAGGTCGGAAGAAAGCCGGAATGTTGAAGTCGTCAAATTGCGGAATATTCAAACATGCATCGAATACAATTTCTCTAAGGGATATTTCAATACCATTACTAACATATGCATACATGAGTGCTGGCTTCTACTACATCGCGCAGAGTTACATCACAATACGCGTGAGAGTTCAGTGTGACTATCGTCCCTATGCACTATAAATTCTCATTTTCGTTCTCTGTTTGTGATCATACATATTATTCACATACCTGATCTTTCTTGCCAAATTCCTGCTTTCTGAAATTATTTCCTCTGGCTATTGCCTTTGCAATTTACAATTCAAATATTTGTTATATTCAAATATTCTGTATCAGTATTCAAATATCTACAGATAAAAAAGAGGAAATTTGTTTGTTTGTTTGTTGGCTATATACTCCTATGTCCTTTCAGCGACCTCGACTAAACTTTGCAGAATTAATCTTTTGGAACCTGAGGAAAAACCAGGCTATCTTGTAAGCTGAACAGACCACTCGCAGGATTTGGAAAGAAGTGAAATCCCTGAAATTGTGCCATCTGGTGGCGGCAATAAGAACTACACAAATATTGTTGCGTAGCAAATGGAACTAATGTATTGTTGTGCACAATAACAGTACAGAGAAACCTGGTGTCGACAATTGGAACAGAACTATTGTTGTGCACAGTAGTGCCACATATGCATATGTGTAACAGTGTATAATTTACTATCACCGTAACTCAAATGATACTATCTGATCCTTAATATAAAATATTTATTCCATTATACAGTATTTTCAAACAGCTGACAAACAATTATTTGAATATGTGTAGAAATCCTTAATCTGCTCTCCTGTAAAAAGCGCTGAATCAGTTACTTCGTGAGATGAGGGACGATATGCACCTGGAAGCGATAATTGGAACTAAAATATTTTTGTGGAAAATAACGCCACATTTTAACACGGAGACGAAAACTAGAATTTTGGGGTGAAAACGGAAGGGCGGTGAGGGAATTCGCAAACAATGAAGAATACTTCTATAAGGTTTCCGAAATAGTAAAGATTTGTATTGATCACATGATTTTTTTATGAACTGGGAAAGATTTAAAGAAAAGATTTAAAGAAGTGTGGAGAAGGTGAGAAAAGGGGCATAAACTTTGGGATCTCGAGTTGCAAAGTTCATTATTGCAAAATTGTATCTATCGTGTGATTTTTGTACAGCTGGAAAAGTTTTGAAGTGATCGCATCATTTCAATTTCTTTCTGATCGCCATCATTGTAGCCCATGCGAAGAAAGGGAATTGTTCTAGTCAAACTATAAGTGAATAGTTTAAAATCTAAAAAAAATCTCTTTAAATTTCAACGCTACTTTCATACAGTCTCAACTGATTGATTCATTTAAAAATAATATATTACAAAAGACAACATACCGCTCGTTATTACATGAAAAAGCAATATTAAAAAAATATTTTTTTTTTAGTGTGAAGTCTTTGACAGACCATGTAAGAAATCTTTTCAAGTCAAAGAAGTTGTTACATTTTATGGTAGATGTCTTGCAATTGAATGTAAGTTTAAAGTTTACGACAGGTCTCTGCTGACAAATTGATTATTATTTAACAGAGTCTTTGAAATTACAAAATATAAAAGAAAACTCCTATGATCCGATAAACATCTTATTTAATCCAAACGATATTTCGATTCTCTAAACAAGAATCTTCTTCTGGCTTATATCTGGAAAAAAACTTTCAACTATTGGCATCTCTACAACGTTTCTAATAGCTAGGAATAAAAAGTTTTAAAAAATTATAAATATTAAATGATGAATTCTTGCTTAATTCTCAAATCATTACGAAACTTAATAGAAATAGAAACTTAAATTAAAATAGCTGATTTCGTACTTAGTACTAAAGATTATATAAACTTTACAAAGATTTATGCAATTACAATCACTCCACAACAATACAAAATTTTCCCAGTAGTGCCTCAAAACAAAAAATGAACAATTAAAAACTCACTGATGAAAAATTAGTGAGAAAATTCATGTGCCAGCCGATCGCCGGCCTCAATGAATTTTTTTAAAGCATAAAAATTCAAACTGCGCATTTGAATTAGACTATTAATAAATAACACGGAGATTTTTTGTTTGATTGTCACTGCTCCTGGCAGATGATCACCAAAGAGCGTGAAACTGCTATACTAGTATGTCACTTTTTAAATAATTTGGTCTCACCCATTGTTGTTTATTAATAATAAAAAAAAAATATAAATAGGTTCGTTAAAACTATCAGCTAAAGCTGAGTTTCTGAAAATACTGTTTTCATTTATCAATTCACAACTCATATTTTAATGTTTCAGCAGTTTTTTTTTTCCATAAAGTTAGTTGACTCTACTAAAACGAAGTAATGTGTAGGAGTCTTAAAGACAGAAATGTACAAAATAAATTTCACTAATAAAAGCTAGAACATATTTCAGTTGTTCTGCAGTCTAGAAATGTTACAAAAATACTTTTCAGCAGAATAAGATCAATAGAAATCAAAGAAGAAAGTTTCATAATTATTACGAAGATACATATACTGTATAAGAAATGAAGTGTATTAAAATAACGTAGTCTTACTCATTGTTATGATTAAAATTAAATAATCTAAATACTTCAAATAATCTTAATATTTATATTTTCAATTAAGCAGCTAATTTGACAATTCTAAAAATAGACAAAAGTTCTAAAAATTAGGCAAATTAAATAAACATAATTTTTATTAATTATAGAATTCTTTTACAAATGTTTGAGAAACATTTTCTTTCTTTAACTTATTTAATTGTATTACTTGAATAAAAATATAACATTCATTTAAAAAAAAGTTATATTTTGTTTTAAATTTTCTAAGTTCATTTACTGCCTCATTATCCTTCAAATAATCGATTATATATCAATACAAGAGATGAGATTTATGGAACTACGATGATGGTAAGTAAAAGCAACTCAAATAATAGAATTAAAGATCTTTTTTAAAATTAAAATTGACTGAAATTAAATCATATTGAAATAATTAAGCTCTTACATTAACTTATTTTAGAAATGATTAAAAAAATAACATACCATGTTTCCGAAGAACTGTATATCTTTTTAATTGAAAATTACAATTTAATTATTTTATAATTGTTATCACTTGCTGAAAGTTGTGATTCGCAAAATTTCCAGATGGGAATTATTCCAAATGTTTTTAGATAGTGTTCAACCATAGTCGGGGAAAGGTCGGTGTTCAAAATAACTTAATTTTAAAGAATTGTGCCGTTGTTGCAAACCATAAAGAGCAAAGAAATGAATAATCAAAGTAATAATAATAATATTATTGATAACTGACATGGTTTCTGCTACAAATGATAATCTGTTACATTCGATATATTTTAATCAAAAAGATCCTGGATCTTTGGGGTTTGACAAGTAATAATTGTTAACTGGTATCATTGGTGATAATATTCAAGACTTTTTGGAGGCAAATAATATCCTTCCTGTAGAACAGAAAGGAAAAAAACGAAATAGCAGAGGTACGAAAGATCAACTTCTAATTGATAAAATGATACTAGAAAATTGCAAGAAACGAAAAACAAACTTACATATGGTCTGGATTGACTACAAAAAGGCATTTGATTCATTGCCTCACAA